>CM073438.1:31215000-31564206 GCA_037074515.1 Mimosa bimucronata | reverse complement strand
AATATATACGTGCATATTTTAAAAAATAATGCATATGTGAAAGATTAGGTTTTTTGTGGCAGCTCAAATTACCGCCTTTTGCATTGTTATTTAAGCTCCAATGCTTCTTCTTCTTTATTTTAAGAAGGACAATCTTATAAGAGTTGGACTTTAGAGGATTACTAGGGTATCGGTCATGACATCCTCAAGATTCAAAGAGTGATTAAAGAAACATTTACGCATCACATTATACTGTATTCAAATGTACCACATTGTGGGTTATAAGTCAACTCCTTACTAATTGAATCAACATATTGGCTCTTTAAACTCTAATGCTAGTAAACATGGTTATGGGTAAAATAACAAGGTATATTTTGATAATAATATAAAAAGAAGTTTTAAATTCTAAACAAGTGAAACGAAAGAAAGAAGGAAATTAAAAGAAAGCGAAGGAAAAAATATATACAAAGCAAAAGCGAAAAATATGTACAGTCCACAAATCATGCATATATCTCTCTCTCTCTCTCTCTCTCTCCAATTCTGGTTTTAGAATATCTAAATTATTTATAAACAAAAAGCTGGACCCCCGTATTATTATATTAATTATTCACGCCTAAGTGGAAACACTAATTAATTACTTAAGGATTGATATAGTCTTTGGTAATTGAAGTTTACTTACATATTGGTTTTGGTTCTTCAAATTTTAAATAAGACTTTTTTGGTTCTATAAGCAAAATTTTTCGGGATTTTTATAAATATAGGGATTTATGTTTAAAACAAAATGTAATTTGAAGAGTCAAAACCAAAATGGGAACAAACTTTTTGGACCAAAGGCTGAATTAACGCATCAATTAGTTATAATCTGATGCATATATGTAACAAGAGTACTGTGCGTATGAGGAGCAATATTAAGAATCTAAGCATCAACATAAACTCGAACAACATCAACAATCGGAGCCTCACAGATCGGACACATCCCGTTCTTCCGTTGTAACTCATTGGCACATTTTACGCACGTGCACATATGGCCACATCTGTAAACAAATTTCAATTTATTAACATATATCACACATATGCATAAGATAAGTTTAGTTTCAGGGTCTTAAAATATGTGTGTGTGAGTGCGTATTACTTGGGAAGAAAGTTTTACCCCTATAATTTCCCTATCAATCTTTAAGTCTCTTACATTTGGAGCAATTTGAGAAGAGAATTTCTAGAGGGGTTCATAAATGGAGAAATGAATGTGAGGGACAAATAGAATTTTACTCCAAGAATACTCAATAAAAGGAATATTAATTATCAAAATTTTATTAAATGATGCATTTGAATATTCACTTGATTAAATTTTTCAAAATCAGGTTTAAAAATACAACTATTTCAATGACAATAAAATAAATTAAACCAAATAAGTTGAATGAAAATTATTTGTTTTAAATGGAAAAAAATCTAGAACATAGCTCTCATGCTTTAAATGAAATTTAAAATAGTGTGACTGTTTATTGATTATATATGAGAGATGAGTAAAGTTAACATTTTTCTTAATAAAAATAATTAGAAAAAAAAAGATTGGTTGCATGATTTAGATCACAAGAAATTACCCTGTAGAAAAGTGAATCAGCTTTCATGTTTGAGCAGATACAACAGTTTCTTTCTTCATTGCTCTATCATGAGACATCTTTCCCTTAGCTGCAAATTATTTTATATAAATTATTGCATTTCATTTCTTTTTGAGAGGCAGACAGATAAAGGCACACTTGCATAGACATACTAAATGCACGTACAAGCTAAATCACTTACGACCAGAATGTTTCTTCACTATTAACTACGTATACTACAACTAATATTACAAGCTACAACTTCGTATGCTTAATAGAAGACTCAGTTGGTGAATGAATTTAGTTCAAAATATAAGACTAGAATCCAATTTGTTCCCCAAATTTATAATAGTTTCCCAAAATATCAATCTCTCCTAATTGCATGCATTGATAATAACTTTTATATAAAGGTAGTCATGATAAAGATGGTATACTTTTAGGAAAACCAATCAATATATGTTACATTCAAATAACTCACATAGCTAACTTCTTTGATCCTCAAATTGGTTAACTAGATTTTATATTAAGAACTACATGTAATCCTTAGCAATTTAAAGAGCAATATATATTAATGTTGAGGTCTAAAATCAATTTCTTCATGACATTGAGGGAAAATATTAATTGTGCTATGAAATAAACACGTTATTATTTGATTCAAAAAACAATATATCATTAAAATAAAAAATGAAATGAACCTGCTGTATGATTGTGTTGATTGAGCGATTTTTGTAACATGATCTGCATATCAATGCAGCTCCTTATTGATTTCCTTAATTCAGACACCTCTTGATACAGCTGCTTCATTTGCCCTCTCAAATCATATATTAGTTCCATTTCCTGAAAGTAGCACAGGTAGAATACATTTTCTATCAGACAACGATTTTTCTACAAATATTTTTCTTTAAATGAATATTAAATCAAGAATAAAAATACTATAATAATAGAATATAAATCGTTTAAATTCAAATATAATTTAAACCACTCATATATGAGATGATTGCATGATTTGACCAAGTAGCTTGGAAACCCCATATTCAAATAACTATAGATTAAAAAACTGAGAAAAGTGTACTTTCAATAATCTAATTTTATAAAAGATTTCAATTTATCCTTATAATTTTTTTTAGTAATTTATTCAACCTTAATACCATTACTGTCAAAAGATATTTTTTGTATCAAAAATCATTGTTATTTTTTAAAATCAAACTTAATATACCAGCATTTAAGAAAAAATTGTCAATTTGAAATTTCATTGGCAGCAACTTCTGGTAGCAATGTTAGACTTAAGAGTGTTGAAAAGAGAATGACCAATATGAAACCTTTACAATGAAATTAAAAGACTAATAAGCAATCCTAAAAAAATGCTACAATGAAATTAAACTTACAATTGAAGGAGGATTATTGGTGGGCGATGAGTTTGGATGGGTGTGGAGAAAGAAAGATGGAGATTGAGAAGTTGATGGTGATGACTGGTTCATAAAGTCACTCTCTCCATTATATGAACCACTTATCGCATACTCTTCTAATTCGCCATGGTTCTCCTCTTCATCTTCTTCGCTATTCTTTTCTTCTTGATCCCTTTCTGCAGGACTATTATCATTCATTGATATCTTTTGGTGTAAAAATGCTATCAATTGCTGCCTTATTTTCCCATGGTGGTTGGCTTCATGGTCATCTCGACTAGCCAATAGGTTTGTTTGTGTTATCTTGTGAGACTCCATTAACCTGTCCATTTTCTTTCGGAAGTCACTTCTTAGAAAATTTGACACCGTCCTTCTGCAAAACAATGCAACATACACATGGAGTGATCAAGACTAACTAATAGGTTGGTCTGCATTCCATGATTCAAAAATTTGACTAGCATATATACACACACACATATAAGGAAATGGTCAAAACAATTTCTCAATATTTACAAAAATGACACATGTTATATTTTTGGGCCGCATCTATAAGCAAGCGATCTAAACAATTTCATAACATTTACAAAAATGCTACTAGTCATATTTTTAAGACTGCATCCTTCATAAACAGTATAAATACAGCGGTTTAAATAACACTTTTTCTACTCGCATGTTCTTAACTAGCTTTACCATGATACCAATTTGCTTTTTCATTTTGAAGTTTTGAATCATGTAGTGAGGGATGTGAGATAGAGAGATAAAAAAAGAAATTAGGGGATTCCACTTGCCATGTGAGATCTACCATTGTATCCACCATTTAAGTAATTACACGGGAAAAAGACATATAGAGGCCATCAAAATATGAGAATTTCAAATAACTTCTCAAAATAACTATATCCTTACAAAGTTCTTAAGGAGTACATCGGAATTATTTTTTTATGAAATATATTAATAAATGACTTTAGGGAAATTAGTTGCCTTTACCTCTAATGATATTGTGATTTAATAAATTAAATTATGACTCTTGTTAAATTGTTGTTCACTTTTCTAAGTTTTGCATTTAGGTAATTTCACTTCAAAGTTTAATCCCAAACAAGTACTTAACTATGTTTTAAGTCATTTGAAGGTCTGAATAGAAATTTACAAATTTAATTTGCGGGATTTTTATACATTTTTTTCCTAATTATATAGATTAATTTATGAGACATGGCTATTGATAGAGCACAATGGGTCGTGCAATTTATGTAACCGACCCCACCTAGTGGGATAAGGTTTTGTTATTGTTTGTTTGTTATATAGATTAATTTAATTTTCTCTTTCTAAAAAAAGGAATTTATCAATACAATTTTTGAACTAGAAAGTCAAAATTAAAAACATATCATCTTTTGAGATTGAATTTGTAATTAAGTTTAATTACTGCTATATATTATCTACTATGAATGAAATTTTAGAATCCAAAGAAACTTTAATGCTCCTATACTTTAAGGAATTATTAGAATGAAGGGTAAAATAGTAAATTAAATATTAATTAAAGTTGAAAATTATATTTTTAAAATATTTTTAGAACATTGCTAATAGTGTTAAACGATTGGACTAAATTGTATATTTTAAAAGTAAATGGGAGGTCTTATAATTAAGGCAAAACAAAAGGGAGGACGGTTTAATTTATTCTAAAATTATTGAACCAAAATCAATTAAAGTCAATGTAAAAGTACCTTTGAAGGAGTTGGCAGATATCATATTTTTGTGATTCATTATTGTCAAGCATCTCCCTATACCAAGCCTGCCTGAGATGTTCCCAATAGCTCTTAGGTTTAGAAATCTGACTAATCCAACCAAAATTATTAGCTTCACCACCATGATTAATCTCCTCAGTATTTCTCTCTCCCTCTTCTATCTCATCATACACTCTCTCACCATACTCTTCCTCCTCACTTACTTCTTCTTCTTCTTCTTCCATCTCATCATAAACATTATGATTTTTCTCTTCTCTTCTTCCTTCAACATTCTCTGATACCTCTGGTTCTGCATTCACATCAGCCATGGAAGAAGAACTTGTTTCCGCATTTTGAGCATCCAGGCTCGGTTCCGAGATTTCTGAGCATGGAGGTGCTTCTTGGTCCTTCTCCACTTCTTTTTTATCATGACTTGTATGGGACATATGGTTTTGGTTAGGGTTTGGAGGATTGTATATTGATGATACTTTGTTTTCTCTGCAAGGAGTTTCATGTTCTCCTTCTGCTTCTTCTTCAATTGATGCAGTTCCAATACCTTCTATTCCTGTGCCAAACCTTTTCCTGCAATATTGTAAATGGAGGACTTATATATATATATATATATATATATAAAAGTACTAATTGATCAATTTGAATATTCTGTGTGTGTATTACACATTAATTCACACAGAGATGGAGAAAAAAGAAATTATGAATATAATTATGAGATAAAACTCTATATGTTTTTGGTCCTAAATATATGAGCTTATTAGGAGGTTGATTTTATCGATGCAGCTTATCGGCATCGACAACTCCTGACACATTCAATTTAATATCACCTAATTAGTCCATAGGGATTTCAATATAATTTAATGACTTTTTGAGAACTGATTGTGATTAATTACCTTCTTTGAGACCTAATTGTAATTCTCCCTAATTTATAAGTAGTACACAATCAATAATATTGAATTATGTCCCTTTGTAACAAATTCACAGTACATTAAGTTATACTCTATATATCATTTGTAAAACATACTTACCTACTTTGATTATACGAGTATTAAAGAAGTTATAGTAAAATTATAGTTAATAGGATATTTTTATATAAAACATTTAATTATCTTTCTTAATTCTTTAAATCTCCCTCTTATTTAATTATTATTAAACGATAATCGACAAGAATAAATTAGAAAGAAAAAAGGCTTCCAAATATGATTGGTGTTATATTAACTCCCCAATTAGATCAAACATTAAGAAAATGAGTACCTGTCATGTAAAATATGTGTGTATATGGAATCATGCTCTTTACAAATTGTAAACAGTTTGGCCCACTCTAGCCTAAATCTAATGGAATTTTAGACACAAATTACATTTAAGCTTTTTGCATGTTATTTTGATGTTGAAACTGAAATGTAATATTGCTAATAGTTAAATTGGTATATTTTAGAAAAGAATAATTTCACCTGTACATCTGTATTATTAATTTTATCAAGTGAAAAATATTAATATGCAAAGATAACAAGACAAATTAAATGTAACATTATTGTCTGCATCCATTTTTTTCCAAGGAAAACTTGAATATAGGCGTAACTATACTTGCAACTTCTCTGGATTAATTATAAAATGTTTTTTGAAGCAGGCAATGTAAAATTTTATCCATGCATCACTTCTTAATCCAAAATCTAATACTTGAGTTAATTGTCAGACAACTATACATCGAATTTAAGTGTAAGTCAATCTTGAAAAATAACATTGTAAACAAATCGACAAATTTAATTTCAATGACTGCATGTTGAAAAAAGAACATGAATGTTACCTATGCTTGTGAGATAAAGGATAGAACAATTAAAGAAATAGACAAAAAGAAAAACAAAGTACATGTAGTTAAGGGAAACTTTCTCATTTATGTAGCAATTTAATGTCAAACAACATCTATAAAATTCTAAAGCATCACTGCACCCTATAGAGAAAATGAAATAAAATTTTGAGGGTCAAAAAGCTTTACTGCCCTTGTCTTCTTTCATAAAGACACACATGTCATTTACAAAACAACCATAAGAATTTTTAAAACAAGTATACTGATTTTCAAGACAATAAGTGAATAAAAACCAATGCTTAAAAGAAAAAGGGAACATCAACTAGAAAGCATGTATCCTTTTTAAGACAAATATGTGTGAATTTCCATTATAAATATGGGTATTTCTAATACATACGAAGATATTACTAAGACAACCATGTTTCATTTGAAATTCTCATATTTATCTTCTACATGACACTTGTTTGTGTTGGGAATGCCTTCATCTGTGTGTAGGAAATCAAATAAGCATATTTATTTGCAAATGACACGTTTTCTTCTGGTAGATGTCTTTCTTCAGTCAAGTATTGTTACGGATTCACTTCTTCTCTTGCAAATACCTTTATGTATGATGGAAATAATTATACTTTTCTTGAAATTATCATTTTCGTCTTACAAATAATATAAGGATAATAAAATCATTTGACCCTCATTTTCAATTCATTTCCTGGGGAGATGCAGAACACCTAGTTTGATATTAAATTGTTATATGGGGGGTTAAATGAAAGTTTCCTATAATTAACATAAAATTAATAAATTAGATGAGAAGTTAAGTTATGAAAGTTTCCTATAATTAATATAAAATTAATCAATTAGATGAGAAGTTAAGTACCTTAAGCGCATAATTACCCATCCTTGAGGTAATTTCTTAATCACTTGTGAGGTTGTTGGTGGCAAGTTGCGGTGATAATCCTTAGCCGCTTTACCACGTTGCATGAGTTTTAGTCGAAGCAATGACTGCAGTGTAGTGTGACACACAAACCAAGTTATGGCCAGCCTATATTAGGATTTTTATAGAGAGCTCTTCACCAAATTACGAGAACAAATATTGATGGTTCAGATCTATTCAAGACAGTTCAGATTTATGTTTTTTTTTTCATTTTTCAAAAAAAAAAAATTTAACTCTGTACCTATAAAGAAAAATAATATTTTAACATTCAGATTTAAAAAAAAAAACTTGTCATTATCTAAGAATTATCAGATGAAATGTATAATTTTGGACTATTGAAATTATGTCTGGACGGTGCATGTCTAAATTCTAACCATAGTTATAAGCACAATTATACATACTCATTACAATGATGAGCACTTAAAGTGGGTTGGACACATAAAAAGCCCCAAGTCCTCGATAATGAGCACCAAATAAATCTGAATTGTCCAATCTTTCATTTTTTGGGACTGAATTGTCCAATCCTGATGCTTCAGATTTATTTTTTGTTTACTTCTAGTTTCTTGATAAAATCTTGAATGTTGACATAATCTAAGATACAGATAGTTTATTGTTAGTTTCACAGAAAATAATTTTACATTGAAAAAATGCTAGTTGAAAATCTTTATTTTGTACCTTAAAATTGTATTTCAATAGTGCCGATCTCACCATAGCTATTAGCATGCATATTAGCATTACGGGGCTCATCATTGTAATAAACACACCATGGTGTCTCTAGGATATAACTCCTACTTAAAATTCAACAACCCAAAACTTTTCGTCCTTAATAAAAAGAAAATTGAGAAAAAAGAATGACCCGTTAAAAATTAGTACCTGAATCCGACCTCGATGTGAAAACTTTGAAACAGGCGCACGATCTGCAAGAGTATTAAGTTCGCAATGACGATCACGTTCCATTTGCATAAGCAAATCATTGAAGGCTTGTCTTCCTCTAATTCTTGGTGAATTAATCACAAACCTTCCATCACTCTCCAAGGATTTTTGTTCTGGGGATCCCACACAACAATAATAATTTTGATGATGATGATTATTATTATTATTATCCGCAATAATCTCTTCACTATTCGTCGTTGTAAGTCTTTTAATAATATCAGCCACCCTCACCAATGATTTCTCTCTTTGATAATTATGATGATTATGATTATGATTATGTACTCCTTTATTATTGTGAAGAATCTGGCCTTGTGCTGTATCGGCTTCTTCATCTTTTGATGATAATGATGAACTTTGTAGTGATGGTGATGAAGAAGAAGATGATGATGCGTAGTTAGGGCTATATTTTGGAGTTGACGACGACTTGGTCGTGTTTGATGGTAATGAGGTTAGTCTCTTTTCCCATATTTGAACCAATGATGAAGCCCCATGATTTGAAACATAGTCACAAGGAGAGAAATCTGAGGGCAAAGAAATCGGATTTAGTCTTTGTTTTCTTAAAGGCACTGATGATGGCGACGAAAATGATGACGAAGATGGTGATAGTTCTTCATGGTTAGGGCTCACCGATGATGATGACGACGACCACGACGACTCATCTTGCTCGTCTCTTTTGTTGGACACAAAAGTTAGGGTTCCAAGGTTGTTCTTTGCCTTGTTGTTGTCGTCATTGTTAAGGTGGTCTTTGACAATATGATTGAATAAATTTTTGTATTGTGTGACTCGACGATGATTGATGCATTCGAATGGTGAGGTTGATGAAGCAAACTCGACTTGAGAAGATGCCATTGTTATCTTTGTTTTTCTGATGATAAAAGACCCTAATAATGATAAAATATTAATTCATCATCATGAAGGCCATTTTTCTTTTGATGCATGTCTGAAGAATCTGAGAGATGAAGAAGATGAAGCCATTTCAGCATAATAATGGTGGGTGTGGAGGTAATTTAGAACATAACTATTTCATAAAATTAATTACCAGAGAAGAAGTTTGTTTGCTTGGAATTTTGAAGGCCTTACAAAGAAGAAAAAAAGAAAAGAAAATAGTTTGTTGCACGAAAAGAAAGGAGATGTTTGAGGCTAATTTTATATTCATGGTTTTAGAAAGTTAAACATGATTAGCTTATATCCTTGTTTTGGTTGTCTTTCTATGGAATTATAGCTGTAAATGGATATGATAAAAGGGGAAGAGGATACTATTTTTAGAATTAAAGTAAAGGTACTTTTTTTTTTTTACCATAAAAGTAAAGGTACTTTCGCTGCTAGGATTTTGTACAAGATTTTAGTTTGACCATTTAATTTCATAAAGTGTCTTTTCATTTATTTAATTCTAATATCGACAGCCTCCAATAATGATTTTTTAGTCTAAATCATTTTGTTATATTTATAAGTAATCTTAATATATTAGCATTTTAAAATGTTTTGTCAATATTTATAAAGGATACTTTATAAAATTAAGGAACCTAGCTAAATGAAAACTTATATAAAATAAAAAGATTACTAAAGATATAGTTTAAGGGAAATCATTTAAAAAGACTTTCAAAATATGGGAAGGACAAAAATATTCAATAAAGTTGGTAAAGACAAAGAGGTGCCATAGACTAAACTATTCTTTTGGAAGTTAAATGACAAAAATGTCCTTTAATAAAATAGTATTATTTTAAAAAAGTATATCCATGGCCACGGCCAACAAGGGACTCTGATTAGGGGTGTCCAAAACTGAGACCGGGACCAGGAATAGGCATTCCTGGTTCCCGATCCCGAAAAGAGGCCGGGACTGGATTTCAGTCCCGATCCCGTTCCCAGGAATTCCCGATTGCCTTTGACAAAAAAAAAAGGCATTTGTTTTATCAGATTTACACCCTTTTAAAAAAAGGCCATTGCAGCCCCTTCATAATAGAAAAATACAAGTTTACGTCCCCAAAGCCTGCAAACATTAACAAACCTCACTGTTAATTTCCTTTATTCGTTACGTTAATTCTTGTACTCCACATTCATGTATTTTCGGTTTCCAGAGTAATTTAGTTCGAAGCACATTACTGGTTCTTTATTTATTTCCACGTGTAAGTTTATTATTTTGTGTTACATTGTTATTCTTTTTAGTGAATAATACAAAAAAAATCATATATACAAATATTGTTTTCCATTCACATTGATGCATATTTGAAATTAAAAATCAAGCCTCCTCCATCAAAATTGTTAAAACGCCGAAATAGCATATCTGTAGCGAGGCCTTTGTTTGGATGAGGCATGCTACACAAGTAATTTGTTTCTACTTGGTATGGGCGTTTTTTTTTATCTGATGCCTGGTATGGGCTTTACTTCAACAAAATAATGCAAAAATGAAGTACCTGTGAAGGAGCGGAGAATAAAGGAGATGACAGCCAGAGTGCCAGACAGGCTCCTCTATTGGAGTGTTATAACCTCATATCCATATAATGAAATACTTATTATTTAGAGGACGGCGTGAATTTTTTTTTTAATATAACATATAGTCCAGGACCGGGATCCCGGGGCCTTGCCCGGATCCCTGTGTCGGTCCCGGTCATTTCCCGGTCCCAGTCCCGAGATTTTTTTTCCCGGACTTCCCAGGATGGGAAATTCCCCGATCCCAACTTGCCTGGACCGGGATGGGATCACCGGGAATGGGACAAGTTGGATAGCCCTAACTCTGATGGGGGACACCACTAGCTCTTGTGCCAGTGGGTTTGGTCTTTTTGGAGGGGGCTTAAATGAAGCAAAGTGGAGATTGATTTGCCAAAAGGCTTGGTAGTAAATTGACATATGCGATTACTAAGTTTCCCTATGATATTACCAAGTAGTTGAGATATAAAATTACTGCACATTCCCAAGTTGAGATATGACTTATCAATAGGATAATGTGTATCAAAATTTGGTAATTTCATATCACAAATTGATAAATTCATATATCAACTTGGTAATGAGTACCAAAACCTATAAAGAGTGAAAAGTTTGGATTTGTTATTTGATAAATGAAAATTAGTAAAACCTATTGAAAAGTTGGTAATTCTTTATAAAAAATTTGGGAACGGGTTGGTAAATTTATATCACAACTTGGTAATATCATATCGAAATTTGGTAATTTCATATATGATATTGGTAAATTAATATCTAAATTTTTCATATAAAAGCGCACTGGGTAATTTTATAAGTCCACTTGATAATGCCATATTGAAACTTGGTAACTGTATATATGAACTTGGTAGTTGCATATAGGATGTTGAGAACAAATTGGGTAAAAAGTTAAAAAGAGTACTTATATTATTTTTTGGCAAACCAAAGGAGGAGGGTTATGGCTTCTTCATTGTCATCAACAAAAGGAAGAAGTTGATGAAGGGTGGCAATAATGAGGCCATCACCGAGTCATGAAGATGTGTATGAAGGTGAGCTTAGGTACTAATATTACAGATTTGTAGCTCATTGGTGGATGACGTGAATAGAAGGAAACCTTAGAAGGAAATTTTGTGCGTGGGTTCAAAATAGAAGGAAACCTTAGTATTTTGGCAAACCAAAGGAGGTGGGTTCAAATCCTATCCCCCCCCCCCTTGCTTCATTTATTTTTTCCTAAAAAAAAGAACCCACTGGCACCTAAGTTGCAACGGCTGATGGAGGTGGGTCCTTTTTTCTAGAAAACATTAATATTTTATTGAAGGGCATTTTTTCCATATCCCTTAAACCTACAACATCACTGTTTAAAAGGTCACTTTAAACACCAAATGTCTTCGGCTCAAAAAAAACAACAAATGTGGCTTTTGATTGATGTGGCCCCTCAAATAAACATGTATTGGAATTTTAACTTTGTTTACATATATAATACATTAATAAAATGATAATGTCTACACCAAAATAAAATAAATGGTGAAGGAGCAAAAATACTTCTAATCTTATTTCAAAAGGGTAGTTGGCACCTGAAACAAATGTTGGGTGCAACGAAGCCCACAAACATTTGAAAATGGCCCTATAATTCTATCTTCGTTAAACTCCCCTAATTGCTGTTAAGTTTTAACCTAAAATGGTAACTGGTAAAGCCACGTGGAGATTATTGCATAACATGGAAGGTGGGGTGATCAATGACATGGTTGAAGAAGCTTCATTAAAATCAACCCACCTTCATCCCTCCATTAAAGTCGTGACCCATCTTCGATTTGAAGTTGACGAAGAGGAGGGTTATGGCTTCTTCATTGTCATCAACAAAAGGAAGAAGTTGACGAAGGCTGGAAATAATGAGGCCATCACCGAGTCATGAAGATGTGTATGAAGGTGAGCTTAGGTACTAATATTACAGATTTGTAGCTCCTTGGTGGATGACATGAATAGAAGGAAACCTTAGAAGGAAATTTTGTGGGTGCCCAAACTATGGCTAGGTACGTATTGTAATGCTTTGAAGATTACTAAATTTTCTTGGATGATTTAATGGTG
The DNA here is from genome assembly GCA_037074515.1 of Mimosa bimucronata. Lineage (NCBI taxonomy): Eukaryota > Viridiplantae > Streptophyta > Magnoliopsida > Fabales > Fabaceae > Mimosa > Mimosa bimucronata. The sequence continues at coordinate 31,551,337 of CM073438.1, read as the reverse complement.
GGGAAGACCTTATATAGAGGGCATCTGTGGCTTATTTGCTTGGCATGATGGTGATTTCAGTGAAAGTGATGTATTATGGGGAGTGGATTGGCTAGAAGACAAGTATAAAGATAAGAAAAGATAACACAGATGATCAATGGGAGGAAGAGTACCCATCTCTTACAACCCTAGCCCACAAAGACACCACAAGAATAATCAGTCCTTGATACAGTCAAGTATTCTCAAGAGAATACAAAGATGCAAGCAAAGCTCACACAAGAGAAACTAAAGTCTCAATTCATTCAAGTTTTCAAAAAATTCAGTACAAAGCAAGCCTTTATATAGGCAACAATGGAATACTCTAAAATGAAGAAAACCCTAAGACATCAATGGTGCATTAATGATGATTGGCATTTTGAATGGCACCATTCCGTACAAAGAAATGACTTATTCTTGAATAAAAAGTCAGCTAGCTAAAATAGGAAGGTATGAAAAGGCTTCTAGAACAATCATTGACCCCTTATTTTAATGAAATGAAATAAGAAACTTCCCAAAACAAAATCCCTTCAGATTTGATGCATATGGAGCTTTATAGTTGCTTCTTGAACCTTCTTGTATCTTCCAAATTGGTCTTCATTTAATTATTTTCGTCCATAATAATTTATGGGCCTATAAGAGACCTATTTGGGCTTCAATGTGGTTATATCATGTTCTAAAACTCCCATAGTTGATTACACAACACATTTGGGCTCCAATTTGAAGTATTGATCCACCATTGGACCCCTCCATGCCATGGTGGCTTTGGGGGTGCCCTTCCATATGTCACATAAAGCTCCACACATGTAGTCATCCATGTCATCACCCAAGCAATAATCAATGTCATCCTCAATGTAAGCGTTCCCAAGTAATAACGTTGTTCAACTCTTTGGACAGATTGTTGGGCCTTGTGAACTCTATATTGAACATCTCCCTGTATGCTATCAGAAAGGGCCAATGTCGTCATCAACGAGCTTCTGGATGACATTGACAAATTGTATGATGAAAATAATATGGTTCAAAGAAGGGGCAACAAGTATGGAGTGTTCGATGAAGAGCTTGATGCAATCCATGAGGAAGTAAGGAAGCTTAGATGAAGTAGGAAGTGAATCGAAAAAATGGGAACATAAGTAAAAAATAGTGATGAAGACATTGACATATAATGATATGGGCATGGGTGTTATTTTATGTTATTTGGTAATATAATGTTAGAGTGAATAAGGAGTAAAATTAATACATGTGTACTGTTGAGGCTATATGACTGATGTATTATCACTACAAAAAAACCACTGATTACCTACGGAATTTACCGACGGAATAATTTCTTACGGTAATTTCCGGCGGAAATTCCGTCGGCAATATTTACCGACGGAAATTCTGTTGGTAAAATTACCGACGGAATTCAGTCGGTAATTTTTAAAAATTAATAAAAAATTAATTATTAATTAAAAAATTATGGACGGAATTCCGTCGGTAATTTTTCTACACAAATTACCATCGGAATTCCGTCGGTAATTTTTAAAAATTAATAAAAAAAATAAATTTTAAATTAAAAAAATTACCGATGGAATTCCGTTGGTAATTTCTCTACACAAATTACTGACAGAATTCCGTCGGTAATTTTTTAAAATTAATAAAAAATAAATTATTAATTAAAAATGAGTTATTTATTTTAATTTATGTTGAAAATATTTTATATATAAAATAGTTAATAAATTTATTTTATAAATATTAATATATATTTATTAAAAATTTAATTTTGAATTTTTTATTAAGTAATATTATTTATATAAAAATAATATATTTATTAATATGTAAATTATTTATTAATAATTAAATATATTTCATAATATATTAATTTAAATATAATGTAAAGTATATATAAGATCAAATATAATTATAATAGTGGGAGTTTAATTATAATAAATATAATAGTTTGCAAATAATATCACAAAGTCTTCATAGCTCAACCGGTTAAGGCATCAGCACGCGCGCAGGTGGTCGTGGGTTTGAATAGCAACTCAGCCACATTTCAGAGAATTTGAGAGCGCGACACGTGATGGATTGCGGGAGCGACACGTGGCGACGTATGAGAGTGACACGTGGCAGGAGGGGGGGGTATGTGTTATAAATAAAAAAATTTATCGACGGAATTCCGCCGGTAATTTCCGCTGGTAATTTTAGAGCCGGAATTCCGCCGGTAATTTTTAGCGACGGAATTCCGTTGGTAATTAATTAGCAACGGTGATATTTCCGTCGGTAATTTTTTTCCGACGGAATTCCGTCGGTAATCAGTTGTTTTTTTGTAGTGTATGTTCATTGTGAAGTGAAAAAAACTTTTGTAGAAGTCTTAGATAAAATTGGCATCATTGTTAAAATAATTGTGTCAAAATAGCAAGGATATTATGTTGGCAATGTATAGGCTATATGAAAACTGCAAAAACTCTCACATAAGAAGATTTCAAGAAAAATAACTGAATGTCAAAGTGTAAATGGATTTCTTTGCTTCAAATAACAACCCTGCTTGCTACATCAAGGAAATTTTATGGCAACATAAACACTATATAACTTGAGTATGAGTACAGCACAAATAGGAAACAAGTTCTCCAAACAAAAGGGTAAAATATATATAGCCATCAACACAATCTATAATGTAGAAGTGCACAATTCTTTATTAGATAATTGGAGATAAGATGCCTTATATGCACTTGAACACAATATGTCATATCCAAACAACCACAACAATATGTCATATACATAATCAGAGTTGATTCAAACTAGACATAATCAGAGAGCGCGACACGTGGTGGATTGCGGGAGCGACACGTGGCGGAGTGCGGCAGTGACACGTGGCGACGTATGAGAGCGACACGTGGCAGGAGGGGGTATGTGTTATAAATAAAAAAATTTACCTACGGAATTCCGCCGGTAATTTTAGCGACGGAATTCCGCCGGAAAATTCCGTGGGTAATTTTTAGCGACGAAATTCCGTCGGTAATTAATTAGCAACGGTGATATTTCCGACGGAAAAATTTCCGTCAGTAATTTTTTTCCGACGGAAAATCGAATTTACCGACGGAATTCCGTCGGTAAATTCCGTCGGTAATCAGTTGTTTTTTTGTAGTGTATGTTCATTGTGAAGTGAAAAATTTTTTGTAGAAGTCTTAGATAAAATTGGCATCATTGTTAAAATAATTGTGTCAAAATAGCAAGGATATTATGTTGGCAATGTATAGGCTATATGAAAACTGCAAAAACTCTCACATAAGAAGATTTCAAGAAAAATAACTGAATGTCAAAGTGTAAATGGATTTCTTTGCTTCAAATAACAACCCTGCTTGCTACATCAAGGAAATTTTATGGCAACATAAACACTATATAACTTGAGTATGAGTACAGCACAAATAGGAAACAAGTTCTCCAAACAAAAGGGTAAAATATATATAGCCATCAACACAATCTATAATGTAGAAGTGCACAATTCTTTATTAGATAATTGGAGATAAGATGCCTTATATGCACTTGAACACAATATGTCATATCCAAACAACCACAACAATATGTCATATACATAATCAGAGTTGATTCAAACTAGACACAAAATATCCCTGATAAAAGCTTAGTTATACAAAAGATAATCGTATGTAGCCATCTCACTTACAAATGGGCAGGATAAATAGCCCTAACAATAGATAATATGAGTCACAAAACAAGGAATATACTATTCACACACACACACACACACACACACACACACACACTTGACAAAAGGGCAGGATCAACAAGTCTAGTTAGAAAAATAATTTCAAAATACAACCTAAGATTATAAACGAGTAAGAAAACTCAAATTAAACACAGTTCTCCCTATCTATTCATTGAACTTAATATCCATATCACACTCAACTCATGGTGTGTATACACATTTTTATTGCTTTGGTACATTCAAAAGATTGTGGGTTAGTGGTGAAGGTTGGGATGGTTAGGGAGGTAATAGTGAAGCTACATGAGGTTGTGATGACAAAGGTGAAGGTTGGGAAGGTTAGGGAGGCAGTGGTGAAGCTTCATGAGGTTGCGATAGTAGTGTTGAAGGTTGGGAAGGTTGCTTTCTCTTCTTCCTTGAAGGCTGGGTATCACTTGAAGATGTAGCATAAAATAGCAAAATTGAAATAGATTATAGCTCATAGTTATTGTAATGCTTCTTATTGAAATAATCGATTACTCACATATCACTTCTTTGCATGTCATCTTCTAGTGATCCACTTGATGATTGAAATAATCGATTAGTCACATATTCGATAATATCACCTCCTCATCTTGAAATACTTAAAATCTCCCTTTAAACACAACTAGTACATTTATTCAACCGAATCTTTTAATTTTTACTTTCACATAGTCCTCATACCAATTTGACAATCCAAAAAATAATTCAAACAACTATCTATATACATTTCCAACCCTTCTATCTTAATGCGCTTTGATTCTTAAAAATCTTCTTTATCAAATTTCCCAGGTGCTTCCTTTTCTTTTTCATTCCTTCTAACACCATCCATTTGACCTTTATATCTACTTCATCTCCCGCTTTCCTGCAAGGAATGCTAACAAAAATAAATATTTCTAGTAAAGCATCTATTCATCATGCACAACATTTATATAAATTAATCCCAAATCTAGCTCCTCAAATTATTTCTAACTGAAAAACTTTCAATGTTGTTGAATTAAATGCAATCGGAAGGAGGAAAGCCTTCATCTCTCTAGCTCTAAAGCACCGCCTTCACTTTAGCCACAGCCTTCAATCACGCCATCTCTCTCGCTTTCGCGCAAGTCGTTTATAGTTTCTTCTATTATATTCCTCTATAGTTCATTTGCGTTGCTCCTATATGATTATTATTATGCTCTATTATGTTCTGTTTGAAGGAGAGCCTGAGTCACTCTTCCTTGTCTAAACCCTATCTCGCTGTCGCTTGCAAAACTGTCGTCGTCGGTCGCATCTCATTGCTGCAGCCTCTGAATTTGGATAGGAGAGCTCCCGTCTCTGAATTTGGATTAGCCACCTTTACTCCACCGCCTTCTCTCTGCCATCAGCTGTCTTCATCATCACGTTACTTCATCATCACGTTACAAGCTGTTGTTGATCAATTTGATTTGTGCTTGGGTGGTTTTTTTCTTCAAAGGTAGGAAGTTGCTATTTAATTCTCCTTACTTTCCTTGTGTCTGGAGAATTGAAAGACAAGGTTGTCTCTCTTCGTCTTTACTGGAAAAATTTTTATAGTGATGGACAACTATATTTTTGCTAAAGTGCTGGATAGTAGAAAGATTCATGCATCTAAACTTCAGGCTTTGATTATGAGTTATTGGAAGCTTCGGGGATGGATTATGGTGGTCAAGAAGCTCCGTAATTCTTTCTTACTTCAATTTCAGTTTGAAGAAGACTTAAACTTTATGCTTAATCATGGGCCATGGTTACTGCAAGGTTATTTCATTGTATTGTGTCCATGGGATCCACATATGTCTCTGGTTAATGTTTCTGCTCATGTTTTTTCTGTGTGGGTTCAAGTCCATGGCTTGCCTAAGATCTATTACAATGAAAACATAGCAAAGTTTTTGGGTAATCGATTGGGAAAGTTTCGCTCTTATGACAGGAAAAGTCAGTTCAACGACTATGGCTTGCTATTGAAAATTAATCTCTTAGAAAAGGGCTTTGATAGTAGTAATCTTGGTAATCTTTTCCTACTTGATGGATAAATTAGAAAATTATCTATTGTGTTGGAACAAGTTGGGAGATTCTGTCCCTCATGTTTATCTATTGGGCATGTTGCTCAATATTGTAAATATGACTCTTTCCTACAAAATCAGCCAAAAGTTTCTGTTGTTGGGTATAAATCTGTTAGAGTGGTCTATGATGGATTTTTTGAATGTTACAGCTCAAATTTTCAAGAAAATGGAATTAAGGTTGATATTGCATTAAGTAGGCAAATCAATAAAAGGAAATTGGAAGATCTTGAGTTTGAAATTTCTGACTACAAACGTCCTCGAATTTCGAATCTCAATACTAGAAAGCGCTCTAATAAGCATCTTTCTCCTCCCTCTACTGTATTGTACAAACGGACAAAAATTAGTTCTTCTAAGGAGCCTTCTCGAAAGAGAGTATTATTTGTCCATTCTCGATACTTCTGGCTGTGTCAGACAAAAAGAATTAAACTTAATCCTCTGTCATCATCTGAGCCTAACAAGTTGTCCAAAGCCACAAAATCTGGATTATCTTTTGCACAGCAAGGATTCGCAGTGGATTTGATTCAGATTTTTTGGCAGCCTTCTTCTAGCAATCTTACAACCTAGGAAGTGAAGCATAGGTGTCATGTGTTTTCTCTTTACTCTTCCTTCTTTGAAGAACGTAGTTTATAGCTATACCGATACGTGCTTAAATTTTTTTGGTTGCATTCCATGCTTCTTTTACCGTTGCACACCATTGCACAAAGTGTTATTAAATATGTGATTTCTCCAATGAATGCAACCAATTTCTTCCTCTGTGAGAACGTGGGCAGATTTCTTATTACAAGGAGAAGGAAGAGATCATAGGAAGAGTGCCTTTCGCATTCTTTGGGTTCTCACGGAGTTTGTGCCAAAAAGCTTCGTGCATGTGGATGATTATATCAGGGACCTCTAAGGTTAATAGCAGCCACTTAGAGCTCCTTCTTGCATAGCTGCTTTTGTTTGTTATTTTGCATCATTTCGGTTTTTATTATGTGTCTTCTCTCTTTGTTCTTCCTATTTTAAAATCTGAATTCCAACAAAGAATCATGATCACATTTTACATTGATGGAATTTTTGAGTTCTGCAAATGTCGTTATAGTCTTTATGGGACTTCCGACTTAGTGTTGGATTTAAGTCCTTTTCTTTCAAACCCATTTTGGATAGATGCCTGTTTTTCCTCTCTAAAGTTAGTGGCATAATCTTCATCAACTTCATGTTGATGGCTTTATCTATATACGGCATTACAGAACAAGGATTTTCCATATGGTGTACTACTTGGTCATGTTCTGATCTTGGAATTTTGGCTTCATGCTTGTGTTTAGGTGTGTTTGTTAATAATTTTAGTTTCTCTAGGTTAGTTATTAAGTACTATGAGTGTGTTGTTAGTTCCTATGCTTGTATCTTAATGTAGACTTCTTTCATGTTTAATATATTTGATCATTTTACAAAAAAAAAATTATTTCTAACTTTAATTCTATTTACTTTGCTATCATCAAAAAGAGTCTTTATAGTTAGAGTCCTCTAGTTTCCATTTCTAATTTGAATCCTACATAATATGATCCCTTGGAGTTTTTTTTAACTACTGGTTGAGAGCGAAAGCTCCTTTACACCTAACCTAATCATTACCCCCTTTTTCTATATCTCTATATTTTTCAACTATCAAGCTAGTGTTAAATATTTATAATTACTCTATTACGAATAAGACCTCATAGATGGGTTGCTTCACCATGCTTTCCTCTTCTTCTTTTTTTTTTATCGTATAAACTATAACAATCTCCTATAGGTGTTTTTAAAATATCTTTAGACAACTAACCATTGAGCAAAGTGTTTTAGCTATACTGTGCCAAAACATTTGCTTTGATACAAAAATGTGACACCTAATTTTATAATACTATACTGAGGCACTTTAACCAATTTATAATCGCCTGCTCTTTATCAAAGGTCCAAAAATACGAATAGATTAAAAAATTTTCTTTTCAAAATATACATAAAAATAATACTTTGAAGGAATGGGCTTTTCTGACAAATTGAATTCATTTCAAAACTATTATTAAAAATCTTAAGTGGTTATAAACCAATTAAGTAGCCAGAATCGACCCTTAATACTTAACTTTATCTAATAGTACTTGGGTAACCAAAAATAGTAATAATTCTAATATATCTACATACATATAAAGCTACCTATCATAAGTAAAACTAATAATAATAGCATGGTGTTCACCCGCAAGAGTACGGATCGCAACGTAGTAATAAATTATCGTCCCACAGAGATTTGTTTTAAAACCCCAATCAAACAACAGGCTAATGAACTCAATTAAGTTGAACTAATCAAATTCTTTTAGAAAGATGGTTTTGAAAACTAATTTTAAAATAAAAATAAAGAAACAAACAAGAAATATTTAATTTATCAATTAACTAAGCCTAGGATTAATTCTCACCATTGTGTTTCATGAACCCTAATTAATTTCCCTTCCTTTAGTCTTTAAATAACAATCTATGTTTGCCTAAGATTCTAAAGTACTTGAAACGCTCTCTCGAGTCAAAATCAATTCTATACGTCTCATTAAACTTGCTCAATCTCTTGTTACAAATTAATGAAAGTATGCCTTAAGAGCCAATCTTAATCTGACAAAACTAGGTCGATAGATATATCTCTATTCTACCCGACAAACCATCCGTTAGTTGATTTAAACTTCAAGTCTAGTCTGATTTACCCTAGTTCTACATCTAAACTATCTCTCTCGAGTATAATTTAAATGAACAAATCGCTCTAAAGGGTGATCAGTCAATTAGAGGCATTAAGAACAAGATAAATCAACATAAATAGTCATTAAATTCTAAAAGAAAAGGAAACAATTAGGTTTCAATCCATACAAGGCTTGAATCAATCCTAGAACAAAAGATTTAGCTACTCATGAATGAATTAAACCAGCAAATACAAAGAAATCCCATGTTTAATTCACAAAAGTAACAAAGAATGGAAGAAAACAAGAAGAATCTATCACCTAGGGCAAGAAACTCCTCCAATTTTGCTTCTCAACCTCCAATTTTGCAAACCCTAGCTCCAAAGTTGTGTGTATCGATGAGTCTAATGGTTCCTATAGGTTCTAGGGTTCAAAGGGGGCTGGTTCTCCTCTAATTTTCGTGCCCTAGATGGTTTAAAAGGATAAAAAACGAATCTGTGCGAAGTCAGAATTTTTAGGGATTTTCGCGCCGTGCCATGGCACTCAAGTGCAGTGCCATGGCACCAGAGGCAATTTCCAGCAATTTTCAGCAATTAAACTCCAGCTTTCTCCAATCTTTTCCTTTGCTTTTCTTCTCCTTCCTAGCTTATAATATCCATTTGTACCTATCAAAATCATACATAAATGTGAGGGAATCATGCCAATCAAATTTTCTAATAAATTGTCATATTTATTTCAAAAATAATTAAATTAAGCTTATATGACAAATTTGTATAATTTTCTCTAAAAAGCTCTCAAAATTCCTTTAATTAGCATTGATGACTCCCCAAATATCTTCTAAATAAGCCCTAAATTAATGTTAAATGGGGAGTCATCACACCCCCACACTTACACATTTGCTTGTCCTCAAGCAAAAGAAAATCACATTTCAAATAAAAAGAGCAATGCATATGAAATCTTTAAACAAAGAGCGTTACACCCCCACACTTTGATATTGCTATCAGTTATTATTTCAGTTAATGATTTATCAGAATGAATCACCAAGCCAACAACTTTAAACAATTGTAATCATCCATCAACTCACCTTGATCAAAGGAATAGAGCATAACAAGGACAACAATATGATTAATAAAGGAATATTATGCTTCCTAACTCCTATAGAAAATTTAAGTTCTCTTAATTAATTCAGTATGCATTCAACACAAAAATGATCCTCAGGTTATATATATATATTTTTTCTTTTTACTTGCTTTTTCTTTTTATTTTGATTCAATCTTGAGTTGTTGTAGGTCCCCTTTTGACGCGACCCTGCACATGGGTGGTACAGCACCGGTTACTCAGTTACTCCAACATTATCTCAAGAGGCTTTTAGCCCAACTCTTAACCCTCTTTGACTTAACCGTTTGACGCGAATGCCAACATTGGTTATGAAGTGCCCCCGGTTACTAAGTTAAGTCTAGAAAGACCAGCGGAGTTGTGTATCCAATTTTTTTACACTTTTTTTTTCTTTTTTTCTTTTTTAACCTGAATCATCCTAAAATAAACAACTAAATCAATCAAGATAGTCAAATTTCCTAGAGGAATTAGGAATCAAAGTATTCATAAATTAACCATTTGTTTGCCTTGTTATAAACTACTCCTTTTTTCAAGGTTCATCTCAAAATTTATACAAAAGGCTAAAGCATATGGCTTAGTTGAAACATTCTTCCTATTATAATATTTTAATTGTTTTTATAGCCATTCTCAAAGATGGGTAAAAGCTCAAAATCTAAATCAATCATAAGCAATGCACTCATTTCAATTTTAACAAATTCATTTTCAATTGCATTGGAAGAACAAGAAATGCAAGCATGATTTTCAACCCCTCCCCCACACTTAAATTTCACATTGTCCCTAATGTGAGTAAGACAATCAATTCATAATGAGAGAAGTGAAAAAGGTAAATAAAAGTGAACTAATACGTCCCTGGATAATTCGGGAAGGAGGGGATGCTTGACTCTAAGACGAAGGAGGTGGCGCCTGCTGCGCCAAAAGAGTTCGGACCATCGCCTTTAATTCTGTCAGCTCACCAAGAGTGCGTGCCTGCAACTCTGCTTGTGCATGTAACTCAGATTTAAGCTCAGCTAACTCTCGGAGGGTTCGTTGTTGAAATGTTTCCCTAGGTGGCTCTGGCTCCGTAGAGGCAATAGGATCATCTGAGTCAGGAGTATCTCTAAAAGGAACCATATCTGTATTTGAAGACGAATTGAGCCAAATTTCTTCATTAATGGCCTCTCCGGGTGAGGCCAACAGATACGGTTGAGGAGGCTCTAATTTATCCAACACAGAATGAGGGACCTTTTGCTGGATGCACAAGGCTGATATCAGATGAGGATAAATCATAGTAAGCTTTGAGTCAGGCTTCTCGTTGACCATTTTCTGGATGGCGTCTATCAAGTTATTGTAAATTATAGAAGCTAGATCCACGGGATGGTTTTCCATAATACAATACATAAGCACATATCGAGCCACTGCTACCTTGGTGGTACTAGAGGTAGGGAGGATATTGGAGCATAAGAAATAGTGCCAGAATTTTGCAGCCTCCCGTAGATGACAGCGGTTGAATGTATCTCGAATTGGTTTGCCATTTGATAAGCGCTTCTTAATCTGGCCATGAGGAATAGTAGCATCAGGTGCCATCATCTCCTTGTATTTGCAAGAAGGAACTGCGGGGAGATTATAGTAGTGCCTGATAAGGTCGACAGAAATGTTCACTTTGGTGCCCCGAACAAAATAGTGACCTTCTGTCCCATAGAGTGCATTGGCAAAGAATTCTCGAACCAGTGTTCTATAACCATCCTCCGGTCTTGTAAACAAGGAAGTCCATTGACGCTCTTGAATAATATCAAACGCAGGGTGTGGGTGGTCATGAGGAAAGGCTCGTTCCTGTATTAATCGGCCATCTGAGAAGTTGTTTTCATATTTGAAACGGGCAGCCGGTACACAAAAGATTGTGCCTAAAGGGTCATGAGGAGCAAAAGCTTGCTGTGGAGATGCTTCTGAATGAGTAGCTCTTGACGGAGCGGGTTTCTTATGACGCTTGGAGGAAGAAGCTTTACCAATGGCACTCCTTTTTGATCGATTGGTTGATTTAGGAGTTGCCATTGGATATCTGCGAAAACTGAAATAAACAATGTGAGATCAAAGCAGAGTATGTAGCTACCATGCACAACAAGAATCAGCAAAGTGTATAGCAATGCACATAGTAGCAATTTCAAAGGCTTCCTGCAATATGAAAGCATCCAAGAAGGAATCAGAGATTAGATTAATCCCATTCAACTAAGCCATAGCAGTATGTCCCTCGCAAATTAAAGTTGGAAATTGAATGGAAAATAAGCGCACAATGATGTGGAAGTGATCAGAAAGTCAAAATCATCACCAAGTACTCAAATTATTGCGAAAGACTTTCAGGACATAAATCAGATCAGTGCAAACAAAATTTCAGGTAAATCAAGCGTATAATCAACCAAATACTCAGGCCACATATGACCACCATGTTCAGCGCAAAACCAATTTTACAATCAGAGCAGTGTCAAGAAACAGACAATGAAATCAGATTCTGGACTAGAGTTCTGTGGAACCAAACAGTAGATCAAACAATTCACATACTAATAGTGTCCAACAAACTCACAAAACGCAATGAATCAGTGTACCATATGAATTGGCTAAGCAGTCACAAGAATTTGTCATGTAATCCCAATGAACTCAGAAGCACTTGCATAATAAGAGCATACTCATCACAAAGAGAGTCATTGTGTGCTTAATATTCAGAAAAATTCATTAGCAAGACACAACCCAATAAGTGCATTGTTAAGATTGAACAAGCCAAAGCACAACAACAAAGTAGTCACAAAATCGTTTTCTAATCAGAACACTCTAACAATCTCTGGGCACCAGAAACTGATAAAAGCACAAGAATCAGATTGTACATGAAGATGCATGAGGACACAAGTGTTTCTTGTTCAAGTTTAAGCACACAAGAAAATAATAGAACTGGATGAAATTGCAGATTCAAAATCACGGCCAAGATTCTCATAAACCAGAGACATAGACAAGAGTTCATTGATTTCCCTAAACATCAGAGTGAATCTAAGAGTCTCAAATAGCTTAATCATAGTCCTAGCTCAATGGATTAAAAGAAAGCAAAAGATTACCTCCAGGTGGCCTGAAAAATGGATGAAAAGAGAACAAAAATTTGGGGATACAGAAAGAAAGGAATCGGCGTTGGAAAGTGAATCTTGGTGGTTCAAGACTGGATGGCAAGGACGATGTTTCGAAGGGAAAGGAGAAAGGAGGCTGGACTGATTTGGATACAAGGGGAGGGAGAAAGGGTTGAATCGAAGGAGAAGGGGGTTCTGGGTGGCGGAGGTGAACGAGAAGACAACGGAGAAAGAGAGGGAGGAGAGGGGAGTTCGGATCGACGGCGTGCTCGAGGACTGGGGAGATTGCCGTGGCAGCGTTACAATGGCTCTGGTTCGTGCACGTCGGCGTTCGAAGACTGGATATGGGTGAATATGATGGTGGTGGAACTGGGTTATGGGCTTCGATGATTGGGCCACGACGACGACGGTGAAGGTGATTCGACGGCTGAGGCGTGGCTGTGGTTGACTGGGAACGAGTTTGGAGGTGTGGTGGAGGAGAAAAGGGGAAATAGAAAGTGGAAAAAAATTGGAATTTTTTTTTAATAAAAGTATAAAACTGATTTTAAAAGAAATAATGGGAAATAGAAAAACAACAATGGATTTTTTTTTTTTTTTAGATTTTTTTTCGATATTTTTTTTAAAGAGAGAGAAAAAAAACAACCTAAATAATCTAAGAATTTAAAATTTTGAATTTAAATTTGATTTTTTTTTTTTTTTTAAAACAAAAAGCAAAATTAGTGCCATGGCACTTTAGGAAAATGCCGTGGCACCAGAGAGCATGCTTAGCAACCTTTATATGTGTCTTCTCTGGTGCTATGGCACTTTGGCAAAATGCCGCGGCACCAGAGAGCATGTCATTGAAATTTTATAATAGGTGCCATGGCATTTTAGCAAAATGCCACGGCACCAGAGAGCATGTTCTCTTGAGTAAACTTTTGGTTGCTAATCTTATAAAAATAATGTCCCAACATTATCCCAAAATGCCGTGGCACCTAAAACAAAATGCTAGCTAACCTATCAAAACAAAAGAACCCCAATTTCCACATCACCCTCCTAAAACATTGAATTTGACCACCTAAATGCCACCTAGATTTGGTATTCCATCTATAACATCCTTGATCACATTGAACTACTCTCATATTACTCAAGATCACATAAGCTAAGGCAATTCACATATCATTTAATCATTCAAATTTGATCAAAGAATATCTAAATCACATCACATGTATGAAAAGCAAAAAGACTCATGATATCTTGCATAATATAAGAGCAACGTTACTTCCCTGAGACTACAAGTTGCCTTCATCTTTAGTAATTGCTCTTGTTTGCCTCAAATTGATTCCACAGCATTCGATTTCTTCCTACAAAATAGAAAAGACCAAACATAAACCTACCTACAAAAATAAGAAAAAAAAATGCAAATGAAAAAGGAAAGTTCAGAACTTGGGTTGCCTCCCAAGAAGCGCTTGGTTTATAGTCCTCCAGCCTGACTCTTCACTCTTCAAGTGGCATCGCTTAAGGGCAAGGTGGCAATATGACGATCCACCAGGCCACCCCAATAATGCTTCAACCTCTGGCCATTGACTTTGAATCTTTGTTCATCATCACATTCAAGCTCCACCACACCACGATCAAATACCTCTGCAACTTTGAAAGGTCCTGACCACCTAGATTTAAGCTTCCCAGGAAAGAGCTTCAGTTTAGAATTATACAATAGAACTTGCTGCCCTGGCTCAAAAGTCTTCACAAGGATGTTCTTGTCATGAAGTCTTTTTGTCTTTTCCTTGTAGAGTTTAGAGCTCTCATAAGCATTATGACGAAACTCTTCCAATTCATTGAGTTGAAGGAGTCTCCTTTCACTAGCTGCTTGAGGATCAAAATTGAGCTTTTTAATAGCCCAATAAGCTCCATGTTCGAGTTCGACCGGTAGATGACAAGCTTTCCCAAAAACAAGACGGTAAGGAGATGTACCAATAGGGGTCTTGTAGGCGGTTCTGTAGGCCCATAAAGCGTCATCTAGCTTAGTGGACCAATCTTTCCTTGTAGTTCCCACCACCTTTTCAAGGATGCTTTTGATCTCTCTGTTTGAAATCTCGGCTTGACCATTGGATTGTGGGTGGTAAGGCAAGGCCACCTTGTGCTTCACACCATACTTCTTAAGCAAGGCTTCAAATTGATGATTGCAAAAGTGAGTGCCACCATCGCTTATGATAGCTCTTGGTGTTCCAAATCGAGTGAAAATGTTCTTCTTAAGAAACTTAAGAACTGTTTTGGCATCATTGGATACACAGGCTACCGCTTCCACCCATTTTGAGACATAGTCAACACCAACAAGAATATACTCATTGTTGAAGGACTTTGGGAAAGGCCCCATGAAGTCGATCCCCCAAACATCAAAGAGTTCTACTTCCAACATGTTGGTCAAAGGCATTTCATTCCTTCTTGAGATGTTCCCAACTCTTTGGCACCTATCACATTGGAGAACGAAGGCATAGGCATCCTTAAACAAAGAAGGCCAATAAAACCCACTTTGAAGGACTTTAGCAGCAGTTTTCTCTCCTCCAAAATGACCACCATATTCAGAGGAATGACAGCAATGTAGAATGCTATGTTGTTCATTCTCCGGAACACATCTTCTAATGAGTTGATCAGCACACCTCTTAAACAAATAAGGCTCATCCCAAAAGTACTTTTTGGTATCATGTAGAAACTTGCGCCTTTGATGGAAATTAAGTTCAGGTGGTAGAATGCCACACACAAGATAGTTCACAAAGTCTGCATACCAAGGTACTAATGAGTGGTCAATAGCAAACAACTGCTCATCAGGAAAAGATGCATCGATTGCCTCCAAAGAATTCGGTTGAGCTTCAATACTCAATCTTGAAAGATGGTCAGCCACTTGATTCTCAGTCCCCTTACGGTCAATGATATTCAAATTGAATTCTTGCAGTAGTAACACCCATCTAATTAATCTTGCCTTGGAATCCTTTTTCATAAGTAGATATTTGAGAGCAGAGTGATCAGAGTAAACAGTTACCTCAGTACCAACAATATATGAGCGAAACTTCTAGCATGCAAAAACAATAGCCAGCATCTCTTTCTCGGTAGTGGTATAGTTAAGTTGAGCACCATCTAATGTCTTGCTCGCATAATAAATCGGGTGAAACAACTTATCATTCTTTTGCCCAAGAGCAGCACCAACTGCAAAGTCACTAGCATCCGCCATGATGATAAAAGGTAAGCTCCAATCGGGTGCTACTAAAATAGGTGCAGAGATGAGTCGTTTTTTCAATTCTTCAAATGCCTTCAAGCAATCTTTGTCAAACTTGAACTCCACATCCTTCTCCAACAAATTGCACAATGGCTTAGCAATTTTGGAGAAATCCTTTATGAATCTTCTATAGAATCCGGCATGCCCAAGGAAACTTCTCACACCTTTCACAGAAGTGGGTGGTGGTAATTGCTCAATGACAGCAATTTTAGCTTTATCCACCTCCAAACCACTCTTGGAGACCCGGTGACCAAGGACAATCCCTTCTTGTACCATGAAGTGACATTTTTCCCAATTAAGGATCAAATTGGTCTCTTCACACCTTTGTAAGACAGCTTCTAAGTTCTCCAGGCAAGAGTCAAAAGTAGGACCAAACACAGAAAAATCATCCATAAAAACTTCAATGGTTTTCTCAATCATATCAGCGAAAATAGACATCATACATCTCTGGAAAGTTGCAGGAGCATTACATAACCCAAATGGCATCCTTTTGAAAGCGAAGGTACCATAGGGGCAAGTGAATGTTGTTTTCTCTTGATCTTCTGGAGCTATGGCAATCTGATTGTAACCTGAATATCCATCCAGAAAGCAAAAGAATTCTTGTCCTGCCAACTTGTCTAACATTTGATCAATGAACGGCAACGGGAAGTGATCCTTCCTTGTGGCATTATTCAGCTTTCTATAGTCCATACAAACCCGCCAACCAGTCACTGTCCGAGTAGGAATAAGTTCATTTTGAGTGTTAGCCACTACAGTTATACCGCCCTTTTTGGGGACGCATTGAACTGGGCTCACCCATGAACTATCAGAGATGGGGTAAATGATACCTGCAGATAACCATTTGAGAATCTCCTTTTTGACTACTTCCTTCATCACTGGATTCAAACGCCTTTGATGCTCAATGGACGTTTTGTGATTATCCTCCATGAAAATTTTATGCATGCAAATAGAGGGGCTTATTCCCTTGATGTCAGCTATGGTCCACCCAATAGCACGCTTATGATGCCTTAAGACTCGTAACAGCTTCTCTTCTTGCAACTTAGATAAAATAGAAGAGATAATCACCGGTAGAGTGTTAGCATCCCCAAGGTAGGCATATTTGAGATGTGAAGGCAAAGGCTTCATCTCAAGATTAGGTGGAACTTCAACTGAAGGTTTCAATGAGGTACTCAATGCATCAGACACATCAAGTGATTCAAACTGTCTTAACCTTGAAGAAGGAAAAGATTCCATGAGAAAGAGTTCTTCAACTTCTTCATCATCAAACTCTTCAATTCTCTTCTCACCAATCAAGAAAGCTTCTAATGGATCTTTTAACAGAGACACATAGCTTTCTTCATGAACCACTGAATCAAGAACGTCTACATAAGAGCAAAGAGCAGAATCATCGTGAAACTTAAGAGCTTTAGCCATGTTGAAAACGACTTTCTCATCATTAACACGCAAAGTGATCTCTCCTTTTTCAACATCAATAAGAGTCCGTGCTGTAGCTAAAAATGGACGACCCAAGATAATGGGGATATTCCAATCAACCTCACAATCTAGCACAATAAAATCAGCAGGAAAGATGAACTTATCTACTTTTACCAGAACATCCTCAATGATTCCTCTAGGTTGAGAAGTGCTTCGATCCGCAAAGAGTAAAGTCACCGTAGTTGGTCTTGGTTCTCCCAGGCCCAACTGATTGAAAACAGCAAGAGGCATCAAGTTAATACTTGCTCCCAAATCACAAAGCGCTCTGCCGTTAAAATTCTTCCCAATGTTACAAGGAATATAAAAGCTCCCAGGATCCTTGAGCTTTTGTGGTAGCTTCCTTTGAATGACAGCACTACATTCTTCAGTCAAAGCAACGGTCTCAAACTCATTGAATTTTCGTTTCTTGGACAAAACATCCTTTAGAAACTTAGCATATTTAGGCATAGACTCCAATGCTTCAGCAAAAGGGATGTTTATATGAAGCTGCTTGAACATATCAACGAACTTCTTGAATTGAATATCTTCCTCCTTCTTCTTGAATCGTTGAGGAAACGGAAGCGGAGGCACATAAGAAGTAAAAGATGGTGCCTTTTGTTTCTTGTTGTCTACTTTTTCTTGCTCAACCTTCTCTCCATTATCAACTTCTTCTTCAACAACACGCTCTTCTTCAACCACTTTATCACTATCCATCCCACTTATTCCATGAGCCTGCACAGGTTGGTGTGAGTTTCCTGCAATTGGAATAACATTCAACTGCTTGCCACTTCTCAAATTGATAGCGTTGCATTCTTTGTTACCATCATTCCTGGGGTTTGGAATGGTATCACTAGGTAATCCTTGCCTTGGCCTAGCATTCAGTTGAGTAGCTATTTGACCCATTTGCACTTCAAGGTTCTTTATAGCAGTTTCATGTAAAGAGAGGGTGTTTTTAGTTTCAACCCTTGCAGCTTCCTGGTTAGCTAAAAGTTGAGCTAACATCTTTTCCATTCTAGACTCTCCTTCCTTAGCAGGAAATTGCTTAGATTGCACCTGAAAGCCCGGTGGTTGATTAGGCTTAACAACAGAAGATGAAGGTTGATTCACGGTCTGCCCATTACTCCATGAGAAATTAGGATGATTTCTCCATCCTGGATTATAATTCTGAGAGTAAGGGTTATTCTGAGAGTGTTGAAATTTACCCATATAGTTGACAGATTCAGAAGCCATGTAGAGAGGGCAATGATCTGGCAGATGAACATCATTGCATTGATCACAAACAATAGGGGTAGCATAGATAGATTGCACACTTTGAGAGTTTCCCTGTTTCAATTGGGATTCCAAAGACTCAAACCGCTTATTTAATGAAGAGAGAATAGCGGTCATTTGAGATGAAGAGTCATCTTTAATGGTGGAAACAGGTTGTGTAGTCCTCCTATCAGTGCCTTGAGTATTATTTGCAGATAGTTGATCCAAGAGTCTGATCACCTCATTAACAGGTACATTACGATACCCTCCATTAGTCATTGAATCAACCATCGCCTTAGATTGAGGATTAAGGCGATTGCAAAATATCTGAACCACTACCCATTTGTCCACCCCATGATTAGGGCATCGCTTCATCAACATCTTATATCTCTCCCAAGCTGCATAAAGATGCTCATCTGAATGTTGTCTAAAACTCAAAAATTCATCTCGAGCTTCCACAGATTTATCATCAGAAAAGAAACGAGCTCTAAACTTGCTTTCAAGCTGATCCCAAGAATTAATGGATCCTTCCGGAAGATTGTTAAACCAGTCTCTAGCTGTGCCTTGTAGAGACAAAGGGAATAAACGAAGCCGTAGAACATCTTGAGGGACTCCGTTTTGCTTGAAAGAGTCACAGACTTCCAAGAAATACATAAGATGCTTGTTTGCATCCTCATTGTAGAGCCCATGGAACATTCCGTGTAACTGCAGCATTGTGATCATAACAGGTTTGATCTCAAAAGAGTGTGCTGTCATCTCTGGCATCCGAATGCAAGATTGCATGCCCCTCATATTACGGCTAGCAAAGTCATTGACCGTAGCTCTATCATACTCATCGTCAGCCATGGTTTCAGCTTTAGATTCAGGTTCAGATTCAGACTCAGTTTCGGCTTGTGTGTTGTCAATGAATTCCACTCCTTCAAGTATCACTTCCAATCCGTCTGGAAATATACGCTGCATATGCCGAAAGGGTACCTAGAAGAAGAAAACCAAAACGCGAGTATCAAACTAGAAAAAGAATAAAAACAAAACAAAAACAAATATGAATGAAAATTATAAACTAACCTAATAGTTCAATCGAAATTTACTAACACTAGCCTAGGGTTGACCAAGAGATTTTTACAAATCCCCGGCAACGGCGCCAAAAACTTGTTCACCCGCAAGAGTACGGATCGCAACGTAGTAATAAATTATCGTCCCACAGAGATTTGTTTTAAAACCCCAATCAAACAACAGGCTAATGAACTCAATAAGTTGAACTAATCAAATTCTTTTAGAAAGATGGTTTTGAAAACTAATTTTAAAATAAAAATAAAGAAACAAACAAGAAATATTTAATTTATCAATTAACTAAGCCTAGGATTAATTCTCACCATTGTGTTTCATGAACCCTAATTAATTTCCCTTCCTTTAGTCTTTAAATAACAATCTATGTTTGCCTAAGATTCTAAAGTACTTGAAAAGCTCTCTCGAGTCAAAATCAATTCTATACGTCTCATTAAACTTGCTCAATCTCTTGTTACAAATTAATGAAAGTATGCCTTAAGAGCCAATCTTAATCTGACAAAACTAGGTCGATAGATATATCTCTATTCTACCCGACAAACCATCCGTTAGTTGATTTAAACTTCAAGTCTAGTCTGATTTACCCTAGTTCTACATCTAAACTATCTCTCTCGAGTATAATTTAAATGAACAAATCGCTCTAAAGGGTGATCAGTCAATTAGAGGCATTAAGAACAAGATAAATCAACATAAATAGTCATTAAATTCTAAAAGAAAAGGAAACAATTAGGTTTCAATCCATACAAGGCTTGAATCAATCCTAGAACAAAAGATTTAGCTACTCATGAATGAATTAAACCAGCAAATACAAAGAAATCCCATGTTTAATTCACAAAAGTAACAAAGAATGGAAGAAAACAAGAAGAATCTATCACCTAGGGCAAGAAACTCCTCCAATTTTGCTTCTCAACCTCCAATTTTGCAAACCCTAGCTCCAAAGTTGTGTGTATCGATGAGTCTAATGGTTCCTATAGGTTCTAGGGTTCAAAGGGGGCTGGTTCTCCTCTAATTTTCGTGCCCTAGATGGTTTAAAAGGATAAAAAACGAATCTGTGCGAAGTCAGAATTTTTAGGGATTTTCGCGCCGTGCCATGGCACTCAAGTGCAGTGCCATGGCACCAGAGGCAATTTC
Source organism: Mimosa bimucronata (assembly GCA_037074515.1). NCBI lineage: Eukaryota > Viridiplantae > Streptophyta > Magnoliopsida > Fabales > Fabaceae > Mimosa > Mimosa bimucronata. Next base: position 31,530,539 of record CM073438.1, on the reverse strand, counting down.
CAGCAATTTTCAGCAATTAAACTCCAGCTTTCTCCAATCTTTTCCTTTGCTTTTCTTCTCCTTCCTAGCTTATAATATCCATTTGTACCTATCAAAATCATACATAAATGTGAGGGAATCATGCCAATCAAATTTTCTAATAAATTGTCATATTTATTTCAAAAATAATTAAATTAAGCTTATATGACAAATTTGTATAATTTTCTCTAAAAAGCTCTCAAAATTCCTTTAATTAGCATTGATGACTCCCCAAATATCTTCTAAATAAGCCCTAAATTAATGTTAAATGGGGAGTCATCACATGGCTATCTCAGTCAATAGTCTATTACCTATGCTTGTGGTAAGACCTCCTTATGGAGGGAGGATAGAAGAATAATAATTATTTAAATAAAATTATTCTTTCAAGTACAGATAAATTATAATACTATAATGATGACCGTTAATACAATGAAGTTAGCATTCCTGCTCTTCAATACTACATTTCTTCCTTCTCAGCTATCTTTTCTCAAGCCGCTATATTGAAAAATGTTAGGTAAAAGAGTGAGATTCAAAGAATCTCAATAATAGCACATTCTATCTATAATTGCATATAATATACATATCATGCTACAAATCACAAATAAGCATTAACGCATCTTCAAATCATCATATGATTATCTAAAATTCATGTACATTAAAACTTCATGTTTATTAAACCACAAGGCATTCTCACGTTATACATACTGGTGGTCGAGTTCATGTAACTCCTATGTACGCTACCAGCTACACACAATTATGCACTTACGGATGCATTAGCATACTCACGCTATGCATACTTGTAGCCAAGTTGATATAACTTATGTGTACGCCAGCCAGCTACACATAATCATGCACATATGAATGCCATGACATCCTTACACTATACATACCGGTGGCTAAATTGGTATAACACGTGCGTATGCCAACTAGCTACACATGATCAAGCACTTATGGATGCCTTGCAAAAAGGGAACATCCTCATGCCATACATATTGGTGGCCAAGTTGATATAATTCATGCATATTCCAACCAGCTACATAAGATCATGCACATATGGATGCCTTACAAGAATTACAGATAATTACTCTTATGTTTATTGCAATATTGTGAATAATAATGCAAGGATTAATATGTGACTATAATATAAGATCGAGCTATTACCTATCACTTGTATAAATCAAATCTTGTATACTTCCTTCTTAGTTCAGCTTTCTTGGAGCGCTTACACAAATATCAAAAACCTATTTATACATCATGTGAATATTGAAGTAAATTAATACTTATACCGTTGTATTTATACTTCGCGTCTCTCTCTTGGGTCCTAACTTAATACTGCTCAGTCTTTCCATTTAGATAAATTATGATTTACCCATACTTATTTAGGACCTTGACCATATACCTTGATCATCTAGTCATCCAATTTTCAAGGTTTTACTAATAAATTTTCTCAAATATATTTCTCGTAACCATAATCCATTTGAAACAAAAACTATGAAATAAACCTCAAAACTGTAACTAATTAAAAGTCAGATATACACATTACCCGTATTAAACTAAACACTATTACCTTTTATTCATAAAAATTATAACCTTCTAGTACTACTACAGAAAATGTCTATAGCAGCACTTATTTTGGCCCTATAGCAGTGCTTATAAGCGCTGCAATAGCCAGTGATGCTATAGGCTATTAAGCCTAACGCAGCGCTTGTTAAGCGCTGCGATAGGTGACCTAAAACAGCGCTTAAGCGCTGCAATAGGTAATTTATTTTTTAAAAAAATAATACCTATAGCAACGCTTAATAAGCGCTGCTATAGGTATTATTTTTTTAAAAAAAAATAATTTTTATCCCTGCATCAATTTAGAAATTACAGACATTTCCAAAACATATATACATCAAAAACCATTTATCCAGAGATCAAATACATTAAAGCAAACATTCTAATTAATTAACTCCTATATATTATAAGGTAATATACTTAGAGAAAAATAAACAATTAAATAAATTAGAAAGAACAATGGACAATTAAGTAAATTAAAACATGTAAATTCACTAAACATTCTAGAAATCAAAGTCTCTCTCAAATATATTTACTATATACTAATAACATATATTTGAAATTACATAATCAAAATCACTTACTCATGCTTAAGGTTCCATCTACAGAGTCAGAATGCCCACTGTTAAAACGGCAAAAATTGCAAGCATACTATATGTTTCTAAAGAGAACCTAAATGTTTGTACTTATATTTTTTCATTAAAAGACACCAGAACCAATTAAAAAACAATCATTAGAACAAATAACTCTCCATATGCAGTATATCTCTCTGCAGGCTCACTTTAGACAATCCAATAAAAGGATCAAATTGTTTGAGATTTGGAAAAAGAAGTTTGGCCAGCCCAGCCTTGTTCACTTCAACAAACTGGGTCTCTTGATAACTTGTTAGCCTCATATGAATTTTCAGTCTGCAGGATTTCCTTTTCAATGCTGACAAACCTCTCCGAAATGGCCGGTGTGCTGACAAAGCGTACAAATCTGAAGAAACCAAATGCCCCCAACCCAACCCAAAACAAGAAAAGAAAAATGAAAAGAGAGAATCTGGAACTAGAAAAAAAATGAAAGATGCAAAATCAGCTCAAAATGACTTTTTCAGTTTGCTAAAAAGATCAAAAACCAGTAACATTCAAAATACAAAGAGGAATATCTCAAACATGTAATAGGGCTCCACAAAATGAGATAACAAAGAGATATGGGAAAAAAATAAAATAGGGAACTATATATTGCCTTCTCATAGAACAACTACAACATCAAATGAAGTGGAAAAAAATCAAATAGGGAACTACTTTAGGCTAAATTTATACCCAAGCAGGTCAAGCATGCATTCATTTTAAAAATATTAATTCAATTTAAAAAAGGAAAGAAAATTTAAAAAAACATATTTAGGCCTATAGCAGCGCTTAAGAACTGCTATAGGCCCCCTGTCATTTAAATTTTATTTAAAAAATGTCTAAAACCAATTTTAAAAATACTAATTCATTTTAAAAAAGGAAAAAAATTTAAAAATACCTATTTCGGCCTATATAGGCCCCCTGTCATTTAAATTTTATTTAAAAAATGTCTAAAACCAATTTTAAAAATACTAATTCATTTTAAAAAAGGAAAGAAAATTTAAAAATACCTATTTAGGCCTATGTAGGCCCCATGTGATTTAAATTTTATTTAGAAAATATCTAAAACCAATTTTAAAAATACTAATTCATTTTAAAACAGGAAAGAAAATTTAAAAATACATATTTAGGCCTATCTGTCATGTAAATTTTATTTAAAAAATGTCTAAAACCAATTTTAAAAATACTAATTCATTTTAAAAAAGGAAAGAAAATTTAAAAATAACTATTTAGGCCTATATAGGACCCCTGTCATTTAAATTTTATTTAAAAAATGTCTAAAACCAATTTTAAAAATACTAATTCATTTTAAAAAAGGAAAAAAATTTAAAAATACCTATTTAGGCCTATAGCAGCGCTTAAGCGCTGCTATAGGGCCCCATGTCATTTAAATTTTATTTAAAAAATGTCTAAAACCAATTTTAAAAATACTAATTCATTTTAAAAAAGGAAAGGAAATTTAAAAATACATATTTAGGCCTATAGCAGCGCTTAAGCGCTGCTATAGGGCCCCATGTCATTTAAATTTTATTTAAAAAATGTCTAAAACCAATTTTAAAAATACTAATTCATTTTAAAAAAGGAAAGAAAATTTAAAAATACCTATTTAGGCCTATGTAGGCCCCATGTGATTTAAATTTTATTTAAAAAATATCTAAAAGCAATTTTAAAAATACTAATTCATTCTAAAAAAGGAAAAAAATTTAAAAATACCTATTTAGGCCTATAGCATCGCTTACTACGTAATAAGCGTTGCTATAGGCCCCTGTGATTTAAATTTTATTTAAAATTGGTTTTAGATAATTTCTTAAAGAAAATTTAAATCACAGGGGCCTATAGCAGCGCTTAAGCGCTAGTATATGCTTATACCTATACCAACACTTTTTTTTAAAAGCGCTTGTATAGGTCATATTATACCTATCCCATCACTTGCGTTTTGCAAGCGCTGCTATTGTTGCGCTGCAATAGAGTATTTCTGTAGTAGTGTAGCCTTCCAAATTCACAAGGCATTTCAATATTCAAAAGAGCCATACTATTGTTCTTAGTGCAGTTCTATGCTTCAGGACACTCAACTCTCATATTCTTAAATTAATCTTATAACAATCTTGAGCATTTACCAACTATTTAGAAATTTGAATAGAAAGTTTAGAACTTTTCTTATTGATATGAATACTACAACTTAACCCCTTTTTTTATTGGTCAAAATTTAACCCATTATTCAACCATGAATTGAAGATGACTTCCATTTAAAAGAACCATCTGGCATCAAACCATAATTTAATACAAAGCCTCACATCAACAAACCAACAAATCTTAAGACCATATTCAACGGTATAATACTAATTCCATACTTTAACATACAATTACATATTCTATCAAATAAAAACTTTGGGATAAATTTGCCAACTTCTGAATAAATAGTTAAACCAACATTTCAAAATCTCCGATCATACTTTAACAAAATTATATTCCATTATGATCAATAAGTCTCTAACTCTCTTTAAAGCATTTATCCTCAATTAAATCAAAGTTCTTTCATCACTGCAACAACTAATCTACCCACAATTAGAATGCTTACAATGCTTCTTTACATGCTAATAGTAGCCTAAGCATTTAATTTCTTTACTTCTTGGTTTTTTGTCAATTGTAACTAAAGGACTTCAGGCGTACTTGGAATCTGGTTGACTCGCTCGGTACCCACACAAAATTGAAGCACCAATTTGGACCCTAATTCGTTGTACGACAGATGCACAGAAATGATGGAAGAGAGATTTCAAAGAGAAAGGAGACAAAGTTATGGGAGTTTATTTTTGTTTTCATCGTAACTTTTCTGTCCAGAACAACTCTCTATAAATAACGTATGAAAAGTCATATCTTTTCAATTTCAAATTATTAAGGGAAAACTACCACAGTTATCCCATAATTTTTCTTATTTACATAATAACCCCACTTTAATTGGGTTTGGGCCCTAATCCACCAAGTGTGGACCAGGTATTTCCCTACATCTCCTACTCACACTTGGTTGGTTAGACGTTAAGGGTCAAGTCTTTTTTTCTTCTATCCTTATTTCATACTAAGTGCTCTGTTGTAACCACGTGGGCACGACATCTCCTTTTAGGTATCTTGTACTAGAAATCCCTTTTACAGGGACCAGCACAAAACAACCTTGCAGTGCAGCTCAATTAATTTTTTATATAGTGCCTCAGATATCATAGATTTACACAAATAGATTTTTCTCATGGCCAATCTAATCCCTTTAGAGTCCAGATAAAACTCATATTGCCTTTCTCATATGCATAGTGTCCACACTTATGAAATTAGCACAATAACATCATAATGGACTGGTCTCAGACATTAGTATAAGTGTGTATTTCTGGTAATCTTCCTTTCGCCGAAATATCACTTCAATATGAGTCAACCGCTTTCCTAGCATAAAACCTTTGGATCACATTTATCATGACCATAGGATATATGCTAAGGTAGCAAATGTTAGAATAATGAGTTTTGATGATAATTAAACATAACTTAGGCACAAAGAATGGTTAGACTTAAAACTGGAATGAACTTAGAAATAATTTGATAGAAATGCTCAGTTATTGCCCATTTGATTAGGATCAGATAAAGAGTCAAAAAGTCTAAAGCAATGATCGATCAAGATAAGATTAGAATAAGGTTAAGTTATAAGTTGGTCGCTGATTTAACCTTTGCCTAATGCGCCTTGGGTGTTAAGATCAAATTTTAATCCAAGGATTGCAATATAGGTTGCAACCCCAGGTCGTTTCACTTGAGGAGTTTTTCTAATCTAACTAAGTGCAATTAAAACAGTAAAAAGTATGGGATTTTGGTTTTGAAAGGTCATTTGGTGAAACTATAAAGAAAATGTAAATACTTGTTTTTGGTAATTTTGGATTAAAGAGTGAAAATGTGTTTGGATTAAGGGTAATTTTATAAAATAGGCTTTGGTAGTGTTACGGTAGCTCAAGTGCTTCTTTAAAATGATAAGTGGGAGTTTAATTTACTAAGTCTAATTGATAAAATCCCCAAGCAATCACTATAGGTCCACTAGCCCTAATTAATGACTAATCTAGTAACCACTTTCATAGCCATTACTTAGGGTAAGTGTTAAGGTCCACTTGGTTTGTGAAATGCCTTGAAATAAATGCCATTTTAACTCTCATGAAGTACAACCACAACATTCATGGATTGAAGTAATTGACCATAACCACTAGCAACCACTAAAAATCTAAAATGACTACAACCAAGAATACAACCACAAGTAGATAGGAAATTGTATCTCAATCACATTTAAATCAAAGCATACACATAATAGTTCACAAACATAGATAGCAACTAGATATCCAATGCCTCAAATCCAAATAGAAGACCAATACAAAAGAGTAGAGGTTAAATACAAAGGAAATAAGAAATTGTGAAAAAGTAACTCCCCTATTTTGCCCATTGAAGCTAGAGCCACCTTCACACCACCAAAGCTCCAAGAACATAGCCTATCATGTCTTCAAATTCGTGCCCAAGATAGCCCACAGTAGCTGCCTCCATGGATGAAGAAGATTGAAGATGAAATGGGGTGGAAATGGAAGGTGGAAAGAGGAAGAACAAAAAAACTAGCAAGATTTGAGGTGAAAGTAAGTGGGAATGTGGGGATTTGAGTGAGGATGGAAGAGAATGATAAAAACCCTAGCAGAGGAATGTGTTTTCGAGCTTGGAGGAGGCTTCTCAAATGTCTTTGGGCATGGGCCCCCTTAAAAACCCGCCTGGAGCCCTAAAAATTACCACAGCAAAATTACTGTCACGAAGAGTTGGCTGCAGCGTGACACACAGAAGCGAAGTGCTCAAATTAGGTCTTGGCTGGCTGCAGCGTGATGCACAAAAGCAAAGTTGTAATATTTACTACCTAATTATACTTTTGAATATACCTTAAATTACCATTTAACAATTGCAAAATTATTTATTGACTAACTATGTTAGAAAAAGAAGTTTACTAAAAAAACACTAACATAGTTAGAAAAAGGCTTTTCGTCATTTGAATAAAAATACCAATTAAATACCCTAACCATGATAGAAAAAGGATTTCTAATATTAAAAGGGCTATCATGGTTAGAAAAGAATTTGACATAATATAATAGAAGATTATCAATGTTAGAAAAGAATTTCTCTAATACAACAACGGCTAACATGGATAAATAAAACCAACCTACCACCTGACTAATCAACCCATTCACAAACACCCAATAACATATTTGACCGTTAAACACTTTTACGAAAAATATCTAACCATTATCACTTCAAATCTGTCAGCCATTCAACGTCCTCAAAATATGCAAAATCCTAATAGTCCGTGATAATATCAAAATAGTCAAAACACCACTAAAATTTAGGCCGATCTCTCAGAAAGGAAATAACATCAAGTTACCAAAATAAATATTCTAAAACAAATCCTCAATTTGAAAATAAAGAAGCAAAACATGGAAAAATGAGTGGAATCAAAACAAATTATATGAATCCCTATTTGTGGCAATATCTTCTGACAAACCAGTCCAGAACTCACTAGCTTAGTGAGACGGTCACGGATCCTTCCCTTGGTTTCCTACTGCGTTGCTAGGACTTGTAAAAATAAGATAAAGGGGGTAGACCCAGGTAACCACTAACTGCTCGCCTACGTGTGGTGTGTGCTAGCAAGGTGTTCAGTGGAGTATTACTAAGTATAATTGAATTAAAAACATGAGGCAGTTACCATTTAGATGCATGACAATTTCATAAGATATATTCCCACTTAATTTATCGTCATGTGACAATTCATCAAAAACACACATAAAGTCACATATTCACATTCATATATTGTAATCCAATACACAGATAAATAAAACCAATCAATCAATAACACCGTTATTATACGGTCCAGTAGGGACTCACAACCCTCGCCTGAGACCGGGGGCGTTTTCCCCAATTAGTCTTTCCATTTTATGTTACTTAGTTCTTGTGGGCCTACAAGGAACCTCATCGCGTGATGGCATTATTATTTATTTATTTATTTATTCGGTGTTCACACATTAGCACAACACGTCATAAATGTACACATCCAACATATGGCACAAAGTCCAGTCCAGAAATTCTCAGATTTCAATCATGCATATAACACCTGGATTTTTACTACTATATTATAACATTTTAATTGAATTACAACCACTATTTCAGTTCCGAAAGCCCGAAAATACTAATAAATTTAAAACTTTTCTTTTCAAACATTACACTAATCTGCTTTCTATTGAAATGGGCTTCTCGAACAAATTGAATAATTTAAAAACTTTGTCTAAAATAGGGTGGTTCATAAGACAATTAAAAGTACATTAACCCTCTTAGGGGGTCTATTCATGATTCATAATACTTAAGAAATTTAAATCCCTTTATAAACTTATACATTTCTAATTTCCATGTTATCTATTATTAATTTAATAATTAAAATTACATCATATGCAGATAACCTTACTTTTTATAACACAATCTTAAATTCTTCATCTAATCTTCCTCCAGCACTCCTGCCTTATCTCAATCATCTTACCATCTACCAGCTTCTCTGAAACAGCAATTTAACGCAGTTCATTTCATTCATTACCATGCATAATAATTAGTAAATATGTATAACTAAAACCGTGACTTTATGGGTAGGGATGCTGCCCCTCTGCGGGCCCCCGCACTCATCCCATACAAGTAAACATTAACCTTGTTGCTAGTGCACTTAAGGCACTACTGTGAGGCTCAACCTCCTGAATATAATCTTTCGGTCATATCTAATTTGTACTAGGGGTAGCTAGCCCTCTAGTCATCGAGTACTCGGATCCCATGAATATTTCTGACAAGGTTAAAGCTACTATAAATTTATAAAACATGCTATGCAATTATCATACATGATAAATGATATTGAATGAAACTGCTACCTGAACTCCAAGCTTAATCCTTAACCAGCTTCTTTCCTTTCCACTAACTTGCTGAGCTTATACCATTATCACAACCTATTTATTCATCATATGAATAATAACGTAAATTAATACTTATACATTTATATTTAATTCGTGTCTCTCACGTTCCTATATTACTACCATTCCCAGATCTAATATAGGATCAAATCCTAGTCTCTACCTTAATCATATTATCATTAGCTGGCACTATATAATCATTAACAATGCACACATCTACAAACACATACATACAAATATCCTGATTATGTTAAATCAAACTCACATCATATAAATTCTATTCCAATTAATCTTTCTTATTCTCAATGTTTGACCAGTAGTTTCTATAAGTACAATTCTGTATAGGATATAAAACAACTAGCATTATAACTCACCCAATAATAATTTAACTTTATAATAATACATTTCTTATTCAATTAGAAGCAAATGCCACAATAATTTCATACGGTTCAGTATATTAGTCTTTAACTAGTTAATAAGCTTGAAAATCAATATTAATTCAAAATACATATAATTTCTATCTTAAAAAATGCCTCATGAATTCCTCTTCAATTGAAACTTAATCACAAATATACTTCATATGCACATCCTTATAAGACAGTAAATTCATAAATAGAGAAATATCATGAGTTTTTATCATACCAATCCAATTCAATTCTTACATCATTATTATTTCCTCATCATTGATCAACAATTATCAGAACAAGAGAAGATAAAATTGAACTTCACATTCAACCAAAGATAACAAAACATCAAATTCTATTGAAAATTCATATATCTCTTATACTCACCACCCTTAAACACTCAAAGATATTGACTTAGCACTTCAAGTAATAATCACCAATCACTTTCCTTTGCTTCTACTTAATCCTATCTAATATTTAAAAATCCAACCATCAATTAAAGATTAGAATTTCAATCCTAACCATCTAGTAATATTGACTTAGAAACCTCAATCATAGTACCAATTTAATTCAATAAATACCATTTCCAATCAACAATCAAGAGCAATTAATCCAACTCACTCCATTCCATAAACTTAATCCCTTTTTAACCAACACCTAACAAAATCAAAGAGCAACCAATCTAACTTTCCTTAATTTTTCCTTTACTTCCCATTGAACTCATATTCCCCTTTCTTCTTTCCCCATCATTGAAGTCAACGATAACCCACCAATTAAAGATTGGAGTTTCAATCCTTAGACTCCCAATCAAACCTCAATCACCACTTCCTTTTCCCATTAATTAATCAATCATAAGGCTATCCTTCACCCCTATAATAACCCAAGAGCCAACCATATCCATAATCATTTCTTGCTTAACATTAACAATCATCTTAACTTTTCACTTCTCTTAAATTAATTCCTATTAGACTAACATCACCATTCCTCTTTTCTTACACCTTAAACTAGCAGCCAGTAGCATTAACAAGATCGGAAAATCCTTACTTCACTCCCTTTAATACAGTCAAACCAAAGAGTAGGATTTTTAGAACCTAAAATCACAAACCTCATCAATAATCATTCCCTATACCTTGTTCAACTAACCATCACAGCAATTTTTCCTTCTTCCCTTAACCAAACTTGCCAACCAGAACATCTAGAAAACAACCTCAATCCATTTCCCCCAAAGCAAAATAAAACATCAATTGTCCCCTTTTCTTTTCCTTTCCTGGCCACACAGAACAGAAGCAAGAACAACAAGAATTCTATAATTAATCCAGTCACCTCTATTCCATCATCTATTCCTCTTATTTACCATGTTATTGTATCCAAAGAAATAACAAAAAAACAAGCAACTCCAAGGGAGTTTGAACTCGGCCAGAACAGAGGAAAGAGTAGGGAGAATGAAACAACAACCAAGGGTTCTAAATTTCATCATATCACATATCCAAACCATCCATTTCAGGTTCCAATTCATGCACATATTACTCTGAAATTTTCCCCCCTCTCGGCCCAACAGATTCGCAGAAGCAGGGGAGGCAAAGAAATTGATTCGAAAATTCCCTAATCTCAAGAACACACATTCAATCCATTCCATAGCCTTAGAATTGCTAGAAAACACACATTCATCTCTGGTGAACAGTACCCGACAGGATTCCTTGACAAAAATTGGACCAATCGAGCCTCCTACCTTCAATCCACTTCAAGATTATCCTTGTTCAAGTCTTAGGCTTCAATTTCATGCATTTTGAGGCTTCAAAAACCTCACAAATTTCGAATTCTCCCCCCTAATTTGCTCAAAATCGCGCCAGAAAAAGGGAAGGAAATGAGAAGAAATCACTCACCTAGGAATCGCCCAAGCTTCGTGCGTCTCCTTGGTTGCTCAGTCGCCGGCCACCGTCGCTGGTTTGGCTGAAGTCGCCGCTACGCCTCGGAGAACAGAGAAGAGAGAATGAGAGTGAGAGATTTTGGAACACAGGGAGTGTATGTGTGTGTATATGTGTGTTCGGGTGAGAGAGAGATCAAAGGAATTGAAGGAAAAAAATAGAAAGAAATAGAAGAGTTTAGAAGGACACGTGGTGCACATATATGTTAAAAGGTGTAAAGTGATATTTTCACTGGTTATTTTACTATCTTACCCTTCCCTTTATAATTGAAGATATTTTCAACTAGGGGCAGATATTGTCTTTTTCATTTCCCAATTTATATTTTTCTCTTAAATGATAATTTTATTTACCATTTCCATTCACAAATAAATCTGAAATTTGTCCCTAAATAATTTCTCTAGATATACTTTAATTTCCAGATTTATTTATAAGACCTTTAAAATGTCAAGTAATATCCCAAGGTTCTAAATATTCCCTTATTTAAATTTATCTTCTAACTATTTTCCCTGAGCTAATAAAGAAAATAAACTTTAAAAATTATTAAAAATATACCTGGCCTCATAGATTTATTTATAAGGCTTTTTAATTTCTAAATACATTTCTAAAACCTCAACTATATCCTTGTTATCACTTTTTCTCCAAATTACGTTTTATCTTCTAATTAATTCTTCTTTGTTTCTTAAATAAAATAAGCCTTAAAATTATTAAAAATACCTAAAACATCATAAATTTATTTTTAATGCTTTTTAATATTTTAATAATATTTCCTAAATCTTTAATAATTCCTTATTTTCTTTTTTTTTTCTAAAATTTGGGGTGTTACAATGCAGATATATTTAATAAATACTATAAATTTCCAAAACATACAAGTTCACACCTTCATGCCATTTAAAAATACATACTCCACCAAACGTTTATTTTATAAAATAAATCTTCAAATTCCTGTTCATCCATTCCACAGAAAATTCACAAAACTCAAGTTCCAAAAACTTACTAACCTACACACACACGCAAACAAATAGAAGTAGTTACCTCCGTGAAGTTAAACCAATAGTTACCGTAGACACACCCACCATGCTCAATGTCAAGCAAAATCAGAGTCTACAATTAATATTATATACACGCACCTAATTAGTAACTAATCAAATACTATCATTCAAAACTTAGGGAATTAATCATACAATGCTCCTAATGCTACGTTACGAAACAAATTGTACTTACACGGCTAGATTAAGTTTATTTTAACCCATATCAAGCCTATTAAACCACAATCACCCTCACACCACGTTCAAACTAATTACACATTAGCCACAAACACCCATAAATAAAAACTTCATCCTCAATATAACAATTTATGCTTTAAAAATTCTTAACCTCAACCACTAACATTCATTCTCTCTTTTCCATACTACAAGGAATTCCAACATTGTTGCCATTGATAAAGTCAATATGGACTTACAATAAATTATGCCCACATCTTACCATTTCTTATCTCTCACACCCATACGCACCTAATAAAATTCCAAATTTTATCCATACTAAACAATAACTCTTCATTAATTTATACTTTCAGAATTTACTAGCTAGCTCCTCAATAAAAATTGAATTTCAATTATTCAAATTACAGCCCCTTTATTTCAATATTAAACTGTTCAAAGAGAAAACCAACAGAGACATACTTGCTACATCAAATCTGGAAATCCTCATTAGCTCAAATAATCAACATTAAAATTCTGAAATCCAAGGCTCACAACCACCATGGAATTATTCTGAAATTTTCTCCAGCCTTAACACTCACACCTAACAGAAATAAGAGCAAGGGTAAAGAACTTGCTTACCCAACGAAGGCAGAAAAATGGCGAGGGAGATAGGGAGGTTCAGATTACAGCTTAAGAAAACAAGGAAGAAGAAGGAAAGAGACGGCACCCCGGCGGCAACGGTGGACGGCGGCGGCTTCCCTCTCCTCTCTTGCACTCCAGCTCTCTTTTTCTCTCTCTCCCGTGCCGGTGACTGGAGCTTAAAGAACGACGCACGATGCAGCGGCTCTGTGTGTGTGTGTGTGTGTGTATGAGTATGTGTGACAGTGCACGATGAGGAAGAAGGGACACACAGGGAATGAGAGTGAGGGAAGCCGAGTGTGTGTGTGTGTGTAGCGAGGAAGAGAATGGAGAAGTGTGGTGTGTGTGCATGTGCGTCGCTAGAAAGAAGGCAGAGGTGCAATGTGTGCGTGTGCCCGTGTGTGCGGCGGTTCAATGAGGAAAAAGGAATAGAAAATATAAAGAAGGGGAAAATTAGGGTTGCTAGGTGGGAAAAATTACTAAACTGCTCTCTAATTTGAAATAGTTTACAATTAAGGCCTAAAAGATTCTATTCTTTTTCCTAAAATTCATCCTTATGTTAGATTAGGAAATTTTATTTCCCTTAAAGTTCCTTTAAGCTTTAAAAATAATTTCCCTAATTTTGTAAATTAGAAATAAATACCCAATCATTCTTTCTTAATTTATACTGGAAATCAGTTTTAAAATCCTCCAGAAATACCTTAAACTTGTGAATTTGTTTATAAAGCTAATGTATTTTTCTAGAGTCACCTGAGAACTTTAAATGACTCCTTATTACCTCTTTCCTAAATTTATGAATTATACACATTTATTGGTAATTTAGAACTCAGGATGTTACAAAAGTGCTTAGATCAGGTCTTGGCTGGCTGCAGCTAGCAGACTTGCTGGCTGTAGCATGATGTATAAAAGGTAAGGGCTGATTTTTGAACTTTTGCTGGATTCTTTCTCCTCAACTCACTCTTCGAATTTGCTCACTTCTTCCATGACCTACATTAGATTTTAACTCAAGGTAGTATCAAAATGTTATTAAAGATTGGTTAAACAATATATCATGCTAAATATTCCCAAATTGCCCATGATTAGTATAAACTCCAATAAAATGTGCAACTATCAGAACTCATCCTAATTAGGTGCAATTACCCTAAGAACATGCAATAATCCAATGATTTTATTAATGAAAAGTGTATAAAAATATGGTGCAATTAGTCACCTAATCGATCAGCCACCCCTGTGATCTATTAGAGAAGAGAAAAACAAACGAAGTAATCTTAGTGTGATCAATTAGAGAAATGGAAATAAACTTAGTATGATCGAACAATTGGGTATGATCGATCAGGACACCCTGTGATTGATCATGATCTCAGCTTATTCGATCAGATATGTCTAATCGATCAGAGAGTAGTGAGTGATGTCCTGTGATCAATCATGAGAGTATAAAATTAACTTCAAAGTAATCTAAGCACAATCGATCAGGGTCCCCTGTGATCGATTAGGCGAGGTATGATCTAATCTCATATTCAAGTGATGCAGGTCATAATCGAAGCCTAATCAAGTGTGATCGACCAGATAACTGAGGCAATGATTGAATGGAGTATTGTAATCGATCTGGCGATGGATTTGAATGATTAAGCCTTTTATGTGCAGAATGTGTCAGGTCTATTTCGGGAAGTTTATGTTGCACTCATAGACACAGGAATTAAGCCGTTTGAAACAACAATTACCTTCTGCAATTAATGAAAAGAGAATAATAGAAGCAAGCTAAGTACAAAGGAGTTAATGCTACATAGAACATTTTCATCTCAATACTCCATCAGATTAACCATCTCTCATCAAGGATCAAGCAACGGCTATAAACGGTCACCAACAGGCAAAAACCAGAAACACAAATAAAAGCATTAATGAAGAAGTTGATGAAGAACATTGATTGCTTACATTGATTATACCTTGAGTTTTACTTACTGCATTCAATACTCACCTACTCTCAAATATATTCATTAACTGTTATTATACTTCAGTGTGTATCACAATCTGTTCATTGAGTGAACGAGTTTTCTGTAATCACATTTCAAGTGAGGTTTACTCTTAAGATAGTGGGATCTTAAGAGGAAGTTGTAATCTTACAAGTTGTAAGGGGGAGTGATCTGTAAGAGAGAGTTCTTACTAAGTGATCATTTGTAAAGGCAATCAAGAGCCTGGTTTAATCTTGAAGTTTAGTGGAACCCATCTGAGGTTGGAGAACTGGGCGTAGGCCAAGAGTTGGGTTGAACCAGTATAAGCTTTGTGTCTTAGTTCCCTAAATTTTTAATTAGCATAATTCACCCCCTCTTGTGCATTCCTACCACTTTCAGCATACACTAAAACATATTTCCATGAAATTGTCAAAGTTAATGGACATTAAGAAAGTATGGAACCTTTCTTGGACTCACACAGCAATGAAACAAGGATCCATTCACTCGTTCCAGTTTGTGGTAATTTTAGCACAAGCGGTATGAATCGCATGCTACAATGTTACTCTTTTTCTATAAGAGCGTACGTCGATTTGATTGTATCATTAACATCGTACAGACTTCAGTCTAGACATACACAGTATCTAAACCAAAAATTCTTCAACTCTTCTCGCATTGTATGATGTCAATTTTGAGGAATTTGTTGTATGGCTAAAGGTATGATGAACGTGGTTATCCATAATTCAATCCATATGTGTGTAACCATGGATCCCATCCTGACTTGCTGCACTTTTAAGTCGAGTCAACATATAGTTTGTGTTTCTTCTCTACCATATCAGTACTATCACTGCTTTTCTGGTGAACACATTGTCTCATCTTTGCATACTTCTCCTGAGTGTCAAAGGCAGTCGCTCGTGTGAGAGAGCTGAACTCATCAACATGTACGACATACTAGACATTGTATACTATCACATACACATGTAAGTCTTAATGATGTATCCATTACTTCATATCCTATGCTTGCCAAAGGACTTATCATGTTTCACATGTATATCCTTGGCCACAAGCTCAATTAGGGGACTTTGCATAGGAACTTGTTCTTTAGCAACAACCTTACGTGCTACAACATATCTCACATATTTATTTTTGTATTTAACTCATGCTATGATACTTAGGGTCTTTTATTTAGACAACGGTCATAGTGTTTTCACAATGCATTAACACTAGGTTTAAATTCTCATTTCAAATCCAAGATGTTCTTTTAGACATCATCGATCACATAGCCATATGTATTACCACATTAAGTACTTTTAAATGTCAATAATTATCATGCCCTTCAGGTATCTTTAAGTATTTTTATGGAGCCACTGAGTGTCTTTCACAATGGTTGGACTAGTACTGACGTACAAGTCCTACCACTAAAATGAATATCTAATATTTTATACACCACTATGTACATTAAACTCTCAACAATGTTTACATGGAAACCCTTTTCCATTTTACTTTTAAATTGATTCAGTTTAGGGATATCTTGTCAAACTCAAACTCAATCTTTAAGTCACTGAGGTATCTATAGGGTCACAATTGTTTAACTTGGACCACTTAAGAATTTCCATAATATAACTCTCTTGTGACAGAGACTGAAGTCTGCCTGAGCTATATCTTTAAATCTCAACTCCAAAAATATATAATGATTTACCCATGTTCTTAGTACCTTTCCTTAATAGGCACTATAAAAATCAAACTATTTTGGTCAATAGTATGTCATCCACTTAAAGGATAATATCACAAACTTCTTAGTTATGGTTTCTTCAACCATAAAAATAAAATTATAATAGGTTACCACTCATACAGAACCTTAAACGCCATTGTTTTGATGATTGCTTTAGTCTATAAAATGACCAATGCAAAAAAATCTGAGATATGAGGTTATCACATTGTATACCTCAAACACCCCTTTGTAGTGAAATCTAATAGCCAAAGCATATAGATTTCTTCATCCAAATCACAACTCAAAATGCAAGTTTCACATCCACTTGATGTAAACCTGAAACCAAACAGTCATCTATTTCCAAAATGAGTATGAAATGACTAATATTGTGTTGTTAATTGATCTAACTAATTTGTTCTTAATCTTGAGAATTCATTTGCTTACAAATGATCTCTCGTCCTTGTGGTGGATCAACTAACTCTCAGACTTGATTCTTTTTCAAAGAATCTATGTTCTTTAATATTACTTTCTTCCATTCCTTTTAAGAAGTAGATAAGGCCTCTTATACGGAACACTTCTGTTATTCTCCTCCAGAGCAACTATGAACGTTGTTCTAAGTTACTCCTTCTTACTAGAGCTCCTACCTTTCTTATCAATGATATTTAGGTCTCTTTAATGACCTTTTATAAGCTCCCACTCACATAGGCAATTGAGGAGTTTTGTCACTATGTCTCATATAGAGATACAAGGAAATACAATGTGATGAGCTTCACCATTGTTTGGAAAAGTCACCCATAACAAATATGGTTCCTTTCAAAAAAATTTCAGACACAAATCCATCTTCATTTTCACTTATGAAAATATAGCCATAAGAAGCTCCCACTAACAACAACTATGAGAAGCGTAATTTTATCTCTATGGCCAACGGGAACTCAAAAATTGACTTGTGTTTAAATGTACAACCAATCTTATTGGTAGTAGGAACTCAAAAACCTAATTTTCACTTTAACCATAATTTATGTGGTTTGAAAGTGATCACTTTTGGAAGCACACGGTTAAGTATAAAGTTTGTATCTCCCTTAAAGAGAAAACTATACTTGATCAATCAAATATGTGTTCTAATCCACCAAAGGTGGACTAGACAATACTCTCCCACTCACTTTTGGTGGGTTAGCTTGAACCATTATATACATGACCATGTTTAGTACCATTTCATTATACCTCATAACAACTCCATTTGGAGACAGAGTGCCAATGATCATTTAACTGAATAAATATCCCATTATCTTCATGGAGCTCATTGAAGCTTATCAGGAACAACCTCTATTAGTGCGTAGAATTCTCAAATTCTATATGCACTTGGTTTTCAACTTCATTCACCTATTGTCTAAAGCGCTTGAGCTTTCAAACTTGTGTGAAATAAAGTAATGATAATAAAGTGAGTAATCATCAACTAAGGTAATATAACCTCCGTGTTATGTCCTAATATTCATTGAACCATATAAAATCAAATGAAAGAATTGCAATATTTTCTCTATCTCAGTTCCCTTACTGAAAAAACTTTTCTTATTGCTTTACCTACAAGGAAAAATCTGCTTGAGGATATTTCCTCGTGGATAATGAACATAGTATTCTTGAAAATGCTAATTCAATTTATATGGCATTCCCTAATATGACATGTAATCAAGTCGATACTTGAATTAGAATGGTAAAACAGTCAAGCATACAAAAATTACCAACAATACCGAAAAAACAAAGAAATCTCAAGGAAGACTGGAACACAAACAGTTGATTTCGTCATGAATGTCAAGATAATTCACTTAGAAACCATAAGACTGCTGCATGAATCATAACTTGGAGAATTAAGGTTGTTTATCAATGAAAAAATGAACTTGTAGGCTCTAATGCCTTTCACCTCAATCTTCACATCATTACCAATTTAAAGCCTTTTGCTTGAATTTGATAACTGACAACATTTAATAAAGGATCTTTGATCCTTATTCTTTTAGTCTATGGAGCTTGGGTCTTTTTATGCTCACTATTAACAGAAAATTCCATCTCAACATGGTTTATTGACTTGTCCGAGGTTTGGCATATCTGCAAGCGCACGAGTCGTCAAAAATAGTATAGTAAAGGTTGTCGTTCCAATTGGGACTAAGGCAAAAGTGGATTAATTATCACAATTATGTTACCAAATAGGTTGAGTGAAAATATTTGTATTTTTGAAATTTAGGTTACCAAAATGAAAACAACTTCATAAAAACTAAATTGAAACTTTAATCTAAAACAAAAGGAATATAGGATTATTTATCCACTTTGTATTTCATGATGCTTGATTAACCCTCCTCTAATGACAATTAATGAATACTAAGGTGATGATTGAAATCATATCCATTTGAATAACTCTCTCAAGCTTACCCAAACCTTAATTAACACTAATATGCATAATCTCTTACTACATATTATGTTAATTAGTCTCTATAAACATCCCACTTCAATTTTACAAAACTTGGTTAATGAATATCTCTATCTCATTAACAAACTCTCAATCCCAACTTGGAATTTTAAGACAAGCTTGAATTCAATCTAGTTCTATGCTTAATTAATGCTCTCTCAAGCCATTAATTAGGCTAACAAGCAAAATATTGGACACCACTTAGGATAAATAAAGCACAAGTTAAATTCACAACCTACTAATCATTAATCATCAAGAGAGATAATTTCAAGCATCAATCAATACAAAGCTTCAAAATAAACCTAGAACAAATTAACTAGCTACTCATTCATCTCAGCAACACTAAAATTATTGAAAGAGAAATGAGAAGGGAAGAGATAAAACCACAGAAAAAAGATCTTGAAAGCTCCAAGCACATCTCTTCCCCAAACCCCAAATGTTGCTCCCAATCTCTCTCACACTCGCGGCTGGAGAAGATGATAAATTTCTGCAAGGTGGTCGCTCTCTCCTTCTCCGCACGCTGATGGTGAATCTGTGAGGATGATGTGAATGAATGCCGCGACACCCTTCCCCTGCTGGTTGTCGCCCACGCTGTGAGGTAGATGAGGAAGATCTATGATTGAACTGAACAATAGCCGCTGCTTCCTCCTTCTCCCTCACTTGTGCTCTTACTCGATGAAGAGGATGGTGAACGATGATTTTGGGGATGACCACCCCGTGGAAGTGCCGCCTCTGTCTGCTTTTTAATGCCCTGTACTCTTTCTTCATCTTTTTGGGTTTAGGTCTTTTTTTAAATTTATATATATATATATATAAACGGTGCCGCTTTGTGGTTTTTCAGGCCAACTTGACTTTCATCAAACATTAATCCCCAAAGGCATCGTATCTGCGAGTGAAATGAAAGGAAAGAAATAAACTAAAATGAAATGAAATGATATTAATAAATAATAATACTACCTTTGCAACTACTGAAATCATTTAGATATTTTCTTTGTATTTTTTTTATATCCTAACATTTAACTTATTTTTATTTTATTTAAATTTACCATAGTTACAGTAAATCCCACAAATGATGTACCAAATTGATATCTTAACAAAATAGTAAACAAATCCCTTCAATTAGCATCAATAACTCCCCAAATACACCCAAATATGTATCAAATCTAATAAAAAATGGGGAGTCATCATTTATTCTCTAGTAGGAAAAGCATTTGACTTTACTTAGGTCATTCTTCTCCTTAAAGAGTTTATTACTCATTTGATGTCAAGGTAGTCCTCATATTCCCTTTTGTAAAACCGCTTACCCTTGTCTTATTTGGGTTTAGGGTGTAGAGAACGTGTTTCCTCTGAGTGTAAGCTAGCCTAAGGAGGTGGCAAACCTTTAGACATCCATGTTCAAGCTCCAAGTACTTTGATACATCATTGAAAAAGTAACAAAGTTTTCACTTTGATTTAACCTGGCTTTCATGTGCTCCCAACTGGAAAGGAGCGCCTTTATGAACAACTTGCACTCATTGTTCATTCGATAATATACAATCAACATTCTTCAATCTCATTATCTTGTTGGTTATTTCACGTAGATGTTGTCTCAAAAAGGCTTTAACCCTCAAGTTATGTGTCAAACTTAATTGACTACCTTTTTCAACTTGTGTAATGGAAATTTTTGCCAAAATTTTCCTTTTACACATTTTACATGGCTCTTTGTTGCTGGATTTCTACAATGTTTTCACTCTATAGGGTAGTTTATGCTACAATGTTTCCCTTTTAAGCCATTTAGGTCTCATGTTCTCTCATAAGCTTAGTAGAGATGACTTCTCAATTTTAACTTCATTATGACTCTTGGTCAATGATATGACAACATCTTCTATTTAATCATATGAGACTTTTCAATATCAGATATCACATGTGTCCCCCTCAAGTTTATAGTTGTGTTGTTCTTGGCAACCTTTTTTGGTTTAATTACTTCAAATCATCCCACTTATTTGGCTATTTACAATCTGATTTGATCCAAGAACTTATTTGTAACACATTGAAGTAGATAATGTCATGTACTTGTATTATTCTTGACTAGAAAAATAATAACATTATTGAGTCCACGATCAGGAGAATACGTTTGTACCTCCCATAACACAGATTCCAGTAACAATATTATCATCTATTAATAATTTTATACAAATACTTTCTAGAATATGCTCGTTTATGTCTCTTAGAAAGCTTAGTTTCTGAAAGCTCCCACTTAGACAGAGAAATGTCATTAACTAGAGTTTTTGACATCAGCTCCTACTTATACAAAGCTTATGAAACTCATAAAAGGTTTATTTTCTAAGAGCTTCCACTTAGATAGAACATATAACACTCTTAGAATATACATTTTCCAAGAGCTCCCACTCAGACGGAGCAATTTGACTTTTTTTTAAATATGTATTTGGACTTTGGGCCCAACAACCTAGGCCCAATTGAATAAAAAATATAATTGTCGTGGACCCAAACTGAAAGGCCATGAGAATTTTATTTACTTGGTTTGGGTCAAATACCCAAACCAGCCCAATAGCCCAAGTCCAATCCACTACCTTTAATGAAATGCACAGTTTCATTAATTACTTTTTTTTTTGTTTGGATTGGGCTAACAGTTAAGCCCATGCGAATTCTTTTTTTTATCTGGAGTTGTTATTTTCTACAAAGACAACCCATATCTAACGTTTGGAAAGTCATATCTTTTTAATTTCAAATTATGGGATCACTGTGGCAGTTTTCCCTTAATAATTTGAAATTGAAAAGATATGACTTTTCATACTTTATTTATAGAGAGTTGTTCTGGACAAAAAAGTTACGATGAAAACAAAAATATACTCCCGTAACTTTGTCTCCTTTCTCTGTGAAATCTCTCTTCCATCATTTCTGTGCATCTGTCCTATAACGAATCGAGGTCCAAATCGGTGCTCTGATTTCGTGTGAGTACCGAGTGAGTCAACCGGATTTCAGGTACGCTCGAAATCCTTCAGTAACTATCAAAGACAATACCCACTCTAGCAATCATCTATGCTTGGCCCAATAATAGTAACTAAATCCATTTTCATCTATGAAATTCCTATAGCCATGATTAAATACAAGGCCTCACCTTATAAATCAATTAACCTCCAACAATTCGTAAGACATTATGCTCCTGTATAACTCTGATTTCATACTTAACATATCTTTACACCTCTTATTTCCGAAATTCCTATTTTCTAGTGAAACTTTATCACCCATAACATTCATCTCCATATTTGAATAGTCCCTAATCACACCCATAATTTAGACATATCTATATCAACATCAATTATCCCATATTTTTGGAATGGGAACAACCCTCATACATAAGAAATACAACCAAAAAAGTGATAAGTAACATATTTTATCCCAACATAGATCGGAACCCTCTTTCTGAAAATGGCTCTAATTAAAAGAACAAAGGGTAGAAATGGAATAAGGAGGCTTCCAAGTCCGAAAATCTGGCTGCATGGCCAAACGACACTCTCCTCCGATGCTGGCGTTGTCGTGAAGCTCCGATACTCACCACTCTTTCTCTCTCACACTTTCTCTCTTAGCTTAAGGAAGAAGAAGAAAATGAAAGTTGATGATGGTGATGTAGACGGAAATGAAGAGGAAAATGGGGTATATAATTTTTACATAGAGTATATTACCATTTTTCCCTTCTGCTTATAATTGAAAGAATTTCCAACTAAGGGCAATTTTTGTCCTTTTTTTTTCAAATTTTTCTTCTTTCCCATTATGCCCTTATTTTTATAATTTTAATTACTTTCAAATTGGACTTTGATTTTCAAATAATTCCTAAAATAAATCCTCAAGATATCTTTAATTCCCTAATTTATTTACAAGGATTTTTAATTTTAAAATAACACACATTGATTCTAAATATTTCATTATTATCTCTTTTCAAAAATTTTGGGGTATCACAACCGGTCTAACCCCGAGTTGACTTCCGGCCTAACCACTAACCCTTAAACAAATACTTCAATCGATTTAATGTCTGGTCCAATTTCTTAAACCTTGATTGGGACTATAGGCAAGTTTAATGCTTTAATTGTTTGAATTACTAATAACAAGACCATTTGTGGAATACTCTTTTGCTATTGAAATTGTCTTGTGGGAAGTGCAATTGTTAATTATGTGAATATGTGACATGGATTTGGAAAGGATATATTCTTTGGAAAACATGGCAATATGGTATTGACTTTGGAAATGATGTTTTCTTTTAGAAAATACAGCAAGATGGTATTGATTTGAAAATGAGATATCCTCTTAAAAATATTGTAACATGTATTGATGAGCTGAGTGGTGACATGTGGGTCACTGAATATATATTATTGTTGTACATGTTTGTTTCATAGCATTAAGGATTGGCCCTTTATTATGTAGCTACTCTTAACAGGATATTAGACAATGTAAATGACATCATCATTTATGCATATTAAACCACATGAATGGGGTATGCACTCACAGATTGGACTATTGAGGGACAAGTGGCAAAATAACCTTCTCCAATTCCTTCCTGACAATAGAATTTGGTTTCAGAAGATCCATTATGTCATAAAATGCTGTTTGCTAAAAAAAATACAACTAATTTCATATAAGAAAACATTAAATACAACCAATATGTGAACCATTTCAGTATAGTATGCTCGTTAACTACTCAAGTACAGCTACTAACTGTTTCAGTATAGTTGTTAACTACTTCAGTATAGCATGTTCCGTTAACTACTCAAGTATAGCCGTTAACTACTTCAGTATATGTATTAACTACATATTTCACCCTGTCTTACAGGAACACTATTTCAACGGGAACTAAACTCCTTAACTGACGCACAGCAACATGATTTTTAATCATTCCCATATATCTTCACCCAGTATCACTTTATCTAACACAAAATCAACTACCCAACTTAACTCGCCATCAACCTTTAAACCCATTTACCTATATTGAAGACTCAACAAAATAATCAATCACAGTATCATCTTCTACCTGATACTAGAAGGAAAACACTATCTTCATCCAAATATTACTCAAAGTTCGTACCTTTTCCTCCTTTTCAAGCTTGCATGTTGGTGTTAATGGCTTCCACTCTTCCTCTGGAAGTGCCAGTGAGCTTCTGAGTGTTTTTTATTTTTGTTTCAAATGGCATTTAATGTAAGGAGAAGAGGAGGGGCTTTTTAGTCTTTTTGCCTTAAACTTGGTTATTCCAAATTGGGAACAATACACATTGTGTCCTTTTGAGAATTGGATGCATCTTTTAGTCCTTTTGATATTCGAGAGGTATTTATTTGGAATTTTCCCTTTTAAAGTGGGTTAAGTTGCAAATTTGCCCTTAAAGTTTTTGTTTATGAGCTATTTTACTTTGGAAGATTTTTTGGATTAAAAATTGCCCTAAAGTTTAAAATATATCAATTTTGCCCTTATCGTTAAAATATCAACATTGACCATTGACATTTACATTTAATATTTTAAAACTAAAAGAAAAAATTACTACATTTTTAAACTTACGTAGTAATTGTGAACCAAAAAAGCTTCCTCAGCAAAATAGCTCATGGGAAATACATTTAGGTCAAATTTATGCATTAACCTTTCAAAATTTATATTCTTACATTTAGCCCTTCTAAATAAATATAGTTTTCTAGTCCTTTTTACTAAATATCTTTTCTTTCAAATCCTCTAGGGTAATATCCTTAAAAAATTCGAGTTAATGAAAACAATTCGAATTATACTTAGCTTGAAATAAAATAAAAGTACGAAATGATAAAACCGAAACAAAATTATCAATGATATATTTATTGATATAGATAGATCTGGATGATTTTTATTTTTTTTTCTTTTAAAAAAAACTATGCTCATTGATTATGGGAATGATGGGCGGTTTTTATTAAGCTTTTAAAAACATATTTTGAATACGGAAAAAATATAGAAGAGTTAGTTGATAGTAGGGATAGGTACGGATAGGAATAGGCCAGGCTCTTATTAGGGGCCTACGACCTAACTTACAATAAGCCTAACTTAGCCTATTTAGTAAATAGATCAGACTTATATTCAGGTCTATATAGGTAGACAGGCCAGACCTTTTTTCTTAAGGCCTAGCTTACATGCATTGCCTATGTAATTGTTTTGTAATTTCTATAATGAAATATAATATAAAATAAATAAATTATATAAGTTAATCATAACATGATCAACTTATCCAGTGTTGAGAGACCTGAGCCAAGCCGGACGGTCCAGCCAGATGGACCGTCGGCCGGAGTTAGGGACGGCTTGGTTTCTCGGAGAAAGCCTTTTTGGAGTCTGGCCGTTTTAAACCACTATCAGGCCATTATTAGACCGAAAATCGCTTTTAGGCTGGAACCCATTCCGGATGTCAGAAAACCGGACGGCCTAAGGACCCAAAAATGACCAGTGAGAAGTAGGAGGAGGAGCAGCAGAGATTGGCCAGGAAAAAAATAAAAGACAATAATCGAAAGACAGAAACAACCAACGACTATAATACTAAGAAGATGGTATCATCAAACCTTAGATCCACCTAAAATAGTTGGCGTTGTGTTTTGATTTTTCAATCAAAAGGGAGTCACCGGACTGTAAAACAAAGATGTAGATGAGAGTGGAAGAGGTAGAGCTGGGAATTCGGGTGGGCCGGGCTTAAACGGGCTTGCGTGAGCAAAAATACACCCTTTTATTGAAGCCCGGCCCTTAAGAGATCGGGCTCGGGCCGGCCCGACGGGCTTTCACTATTTTTTTTTATTTTTTTAAGTGAAAGGCTTTGGCTTTTTTTAATAAATGAAATTGCACTGCGAAAGTATTAAAGAAACAAATATGGGTAATTGAAAATAAATTGTGCAACAAAGTCAAGTGACATAATTTGTCAAAAATGGTATATGTAAAACTTAAACGGGAAGAACATGGTAAATTTATGTGGTTTCCCAATTAACAATAGCAAATTGGCAATGTTACACAAATAATTAATTAATTAATTACTAGATAAAGACAACAAAAGCAAAGATACATCACAATTCAAAAAATGAGATTAAATAGAACAGAAAAAAGTAGTCAAGAAAATGGAAAAGGAAAAGAAGAGCATGTGACATGAAACAATCATTCATTACTCTAAATATTAGACAATAAAAAAACAATGGACCAAGCATAAATAAAAAACATAAATATGATCCATAAGTAGCAAGTCTAGAAGTAGAAGTCATACATCACATACAACTACATAGAATATTAAAATGTTTCATATGGACATAATGTTCTCATGACACAACACATTTAAAAAAACTAGTTCACACACCACAAAATAAACCAATACATAATAACATAATTACCTGAAAAAAAAAGAGCTTAGACGGGCTTAAACGGGCGGCCCGTCAAAGCCCGAGGCCCGACGGGCTAGCCCGTTTAAGCCCATTCCCCTTTTTTGCCCCAAAAATCAAAGACCAGCCCTCCTCAGGCTCGGGTTTAAAAGGGCCGACCCGACGGGTTATGCCCGAATTCCCGGCTCTAGGAAGAGGAGCCAGAAGAGAGCTGAGAGCAGTGTGAAATGTTGAAGCATATAATTGCTAATTACCCAAGGATATAAAATTAAAAGGTGCTAACACTAAAAATCCATTGGATAAAAGAGTGTAAAAGAGTGTGGAGTCACTATGTCAATTCCTAGGCTTGCTAAAAGTCATCACGTGATTATTTTATTTGAACCAATATTTTTAAAAAAAATAATAAATAAGAACTTTTAGGAAAAAAATGTTCACAGTTTCCTCACAAATTAGTATTTTACATTCCAATTGAAAAAAATAAAAATTCATTCATTTTCATATTTTTTGCCAGAAATTCGTTCATTTTCATATTACTATGAGATACCTATATTATTAATAAGCTAATTCACTTGTATGTTTATATAAATTTATATATATATATATATATTATTTTATTTTATTTATGAATGTACATATTATTTTAATAAATGGTTTTATTTAATTATTACGTCACCGACTCAACCGAACGGTCTAACCGAACATACCGTTTAAACCATGACCCGCTGACATTTCCGGCTTAACATCTGGTCCGGCTTTTAAAACATTGAACTTATCTTTAACTCTAAGCTTTATATCACATCATTCATACATAAAGTTCATCCATTTCATTCATAAGTTGTTCATATCTTTTTGATCTCTTTCAAATACTTAAGATGAATTGCTAACTCACTGCTCTTCTCTAATTTTTATGATTTTCTAAAGCATAATAATTGTTTCAACTAGCACGTTTATTCCAATTGCGCCTATATGAAATATTATAATTTCAAAAAGAATAATTTATCATAGCTTTTATGATAAAAGTAACAAAAAAATCTAGTTTTATAACCATACAATTTTTTTAGACATACATACTTGTTTTAATAGGTTTAAAGTAATACATGCAATTAGAAGTATAGACTTTAAAACATATTTGAGAGTCTACATTTTTTAAGTAGGCTTTTAAATAGGCTTTTGGGCCTTGTTAAGCCTTTTGAAGACTCAGGTTCAGGACTAAAAAAAGTTCACATACAAATTCAGGCCCAAGCTTAAGTTCTGCATTTTTAATCAGGCCCAGAGCTATTTAATTGAAGCCTACATCAGTCTAACATATTTTCACCCTCAAGGTGGGTTGTTATTTTTAAATTTATATTTTGGCATTTAATTTTCTAAATAAATACAAATTTTATGGTCATTTTCACTAAATGATAATCTTCTTTCCTCCTCCATTTTTGTTTAATATCACAGAGCCCAATAAAATAGAACAACATATATTTAAATAAGCCTGAATGGGTCGGCCCACAAAATAATATACTTGCCCTTCCGAGTTCTTCCTACTGCTCCGGCACACTGCTTATGTGAGAGAAGGAAGGAAGCGCGCGAACGACAAGCAGAGGAGCGAAGAAAGAAGAAGCAGAAAGCAATAGAGAGAATGAAAAAGGGATCGCGAGGAGGCAGAGCGAAAGCCAAAAATGGAAAAGGGAGAAAGAGAAATAAAAACCCCAAAGCAAATCCATCCTCAGTTTCTACATCGGGTAAGTCATTTTTTCAGTCCTTCATATAATTCTTATGTTTCTCTCTTTTTTTTTTCTCCCTATTTTTAGGGTATTTTTCGTTTTCGATTGGGTTTCTCATTCATTCTTTGGTTTCTGTTTTGTCTCTCCATTCGATTTTGGGGTAATACGTAGGTTTTAGGATATGGGTTTTTTGCTGGGGGATGGTTTTGCATGTTTCTTTTAGGCCGTCAATTAGGTTTTATTTAGGGTTTTTGTTCTGTTTTTTTTTAATGTATTTTTCTGCACAGTATTTGTGTACTATATTTATTTGGACATGAATTTGTGTGCGGTATATTAGGATTTAATGACACTAATGTGGGATATCAAAGAGCCCTTTGTTCTTGGAATTTTCTTTAATGATGTTTGATTTATTTGGATGCCTAAGTCCTGCTTCCCAATACTGATGTTTTTGTCTCACGTTGATGCTTTTACTATATGAATCTCTCTCCTCTGGACTAGCTTGCATTTAGGAATTTTTTCCCCCATAAGTTAGGGACTAACTTTATGGTTTCTGCGTATTGTTGAGGGCTTCTCTAATTTATCTCCTATCTGTGAGAAAGCTAATTTGAATGTCAAAACTCAAATTTATCTAATGGAAGGATCACTTAACTTGTACTCTTCAACCATACTAGTTATTCCTTGTGAGATTTCTTTGTTTCTCATTATTTCATTCTGTATGTGCATCCAACTTGTCAATTGACTAACAAAATTTAAGGTACATTGTTCATGATTTGACTTGAGCTGAACAAGGGTAGAACGGAATTATATATAAATAAGTATATAAAGCAACATGTGCTGTATATGAAATTAATCAGTTTAGTTTTTATAAGATAAATCTCTTTTAGGATTTTTCATAATAATTTCCTTGATCTGTTTCCCATTTACTGAGCTACACACATTGGGGGTTCAGATGTTGTTCCAGAGGTTCAGCAGCATAGAGACGTACAACCTTTAGGAATTGGTTCAGAGTCACTGGAGGCCAGTGTAAACCGTGTTTCCGAGATGGTGTCGCAGCATGTAGAGAGAATGCAAGTTAGGGTGGGGGGGATTGTTCAATCTGTACAGATGCTAGTGGCACATGCACAACTAGAATACGCCAGCTTCCAACCACCAACTTATATCCTCTCAGACATGAACAATGACTTACAGCTCATCTTTGCTCAGGAGCAAGGACAGGCACAACCATTAAGTGATGGTGCAAAGCCATCGGACTTGTCAACTGGGGTGGAGGATGACTTTTCTCGGCAGCCTTTTCTAAATGATCGTATAAACCGCCTTTGGGATTTTATGAAGCAGCTCGAAGTGCACCTGGAAGCTTTCCTTAGGTGGAGTAATCACTGGCTATTGGTGATAGCGACACATAGGAATCTAGACCTTACTTGCATCGCACCATCAGCAACTGAGTTTCTTACAGACATGGAAAATGTTCTCTAAACACCTTTAACCTTTTGCCTCTTTTACTTCAGCAGCTGATTTCCTCTTGGGCATGGAAGATGATTTCTAAACACCTTTGACCTTTTGTCTCTTTTGGTTCAAGTTTCTAGTCTTAGATACTTGTTGTTCCTAAGTTATCTTGATTTTTCTCACATTTTGGCTGGATGTCTGTAATTACACAACTGATATGCTTTCACTTTAGAAGGTGTTCTAATATATGTGATTTAGCAGCAATCGCCTTGCGTAACATTTTCAGTGTATGTGTGCAGCTTTAGTTTTATACCTAACTTAAATTCGTTAGTGGGTATTACAAACCAAATTGATGTACATCATAAGAATGAATCTTGTATCCCAACTATCTTGAATTGATTTCACGCCCCATGAACGTGAATATCAAATCAAACTGTAAATATTGCCTCAGTCATCATTAATCGAATGATTTATTTGAGGCTTTGAATCAATTTGAGGGTTCAAAGTCATGGGCCATTTCTCCTAAATGTAAAGTGTTATGTATTATGAGCACATACCTACTAGTTGGATGGAATAAAAAATATAACATCAGAAGCTCAAATTGAGAAAGAGATCCAGCTCACATGTTTATATGGGCGAATTAGAGTGTGTTTTGGTTTGAGGGGAGGGGAGGTGAGGGTTATCTTTATTTGGTTTTGTTGGAGGGGAGGAGTGGTAATAGCCAGTTTACCATTCTATTCATATAATTTTATATAGATTAATTTACAATTTAATTTATTTTTTCTCATGGACATTAATGGAATGTCACAAGATTCACAATGACAAACAGTTCAAAAAAATATTTTTTTTTTAATTTTTAAGTTTACTTAATTTAGACCCAAAAAGGTCAGTTAAAATTCTATAAATAAAGAAACATAAAACCAGCAAATTAAACAAAATGCAACAGACAACTTGCCCTAGTGATCACTATTAAAAATAAAAACCCACTCCCTTCTTCCAAAGATACACATTGATGCGCTTCCTTAGCTTCTTCCAAGATCACATAACACATATTTGAGCTTAAACAAAATTTTATACTCCCTCCGGTCCCCAAAAAAATCTTTTTTTCTCAAAATTAATTTATTCTACTTATAAAATAACCTATAATCTAATTTAATATGACATATGTTATAATTTAGTGGTCTAATTTGCTTCCTTAACTTCCACAAAAAAAAGTCAAAGTGGTCTTATATTTAGGACCAGAGGGAGTATTTTGATAATGAGAAGTCTTATATATATGATAAATATATATTAGCATATTTCATATATATATATATTTATATGTATATAGGAATTCAAGCTGGGTGGTGTAAATAGAGGAAAGCTACTGGAGTTCTCTGCGATAGAAAAGTACCCCATAAGGTAAAAGGGAAGTTTTATCGCACTGCTATAAGACCAGCAGTATTATATGGTAGTGAATGTTGGGCTTTGAAGGGTCAGCATGAACATAAGATGGGGATAGCTGAAATGAGGATGTTGAGATGGATGTATGGTCACACAAGAAAGGATAAGATTCGGAATGATCATATACGCGAACGAGTTGGAGTGGCACCTATCAGTGAGAAAATGGTAGAAAATCGTTTGAGGTGGTTTGGACATGTACAAAGGAGGCCATTAGATGCGCCAGTGGGGAGGGTAGATCAAATAGTCTGGAGTCCGATTAAGAGAGGAAGAGGGAGACCGAGGCTTACACTTAATGAAGTTGTAGAGCGCGATCTTTTAATAAATAATATATCTAAAGATTTGGTTACCGATAGAGCACAATGGCGTCGTGCGATCCATGTAGCCGACCCCACTTAGTGGGATAAGGCTTTGTTGTTGTTGTTGTTGTATATAGGAGTAACATTTTTTCTTGGGAAAACGACCCATAAATCCCCTTCAAAATAACAAACAAAATAACAAAGGACAAAATCACTTTCCATTTCCAAACATTTCAAAATCCCATGTCAGATCCTAGGGATCAATTTGGGAGTTGTAATTGTTGAAAAATGACATAAATGCCCTGAAAACTAAAATCAAATAAAGGCAAAAAGAATTAAAAAATAAAGGGTTAAAGGTCATATTTGCCCCTGAAGTATGCAAGATGTATCATATCTGCCTCTAAAGTATTTTTGGGCCCAAATATGCCCTCGAAGTATGAAAATGGATCATATTCGCCATTCAGCCGTTAAAAAGCTCACGTTGACCATTAAACAGTGGACGTTGACTGTTAATATTTTAACCGCTGAAGGGCGAATATGATCCATTTTCATACTTCGAGGGCACATTTGGGCCCAAAAATACTTCAAGGGCAGATATGATGCATCTTGCATACTTCAGGGGCAAATATGACCTTTAACCCAAAAATAAATCCCCCCTCCCTTCCAAAAACTCAGAGTCAGACCCTCTTTGTGAAAGCAAAATGCATCTGCGGTTTGGAGCAAAACAGAGGTGAGGCAAACGACGTTGACAGTAAACGACATTGATGGGGTAAGGGTCGGTTGTGTATATGAGTATATTACATCATCCACTGTTTACTCCAAAACTTATTCTTTGCCTTAAGACACATTTAAGTTTAAAAAAAAAAAAGAATTAATTTTAATACTCCAAAACTTATTCTTTGCCTTAAGACACATTTAAGTTTTAAAAAAATGAATTAATTTTAATGGTTTTTTTTTACTGAATTAGTGCAAATGAACTTCATCTCCGTTGTTTAAATAAGAAAGGGTAAAGGAGCAAAAATACCCCTTATCTTGTTCCAAAAGAGTTAGTGGCACCTTAAACAATTTGTGGGTGCAAGATTACCCATGATGATTCCAAAAGGGACCAAAAATACCACGACCGTTAAATTTGCTTAACTCCGTTTATTCTTTTAAGTTATAGGCCCCACTAATTGTCCAGTTGTACTCCACGTACTCCACCCCTGCAGCTTTGATCTTGCCCCATCATCTTGTTCTTCAATTTTCACCGTACCTTTTCCTTTCACATTACCACTAGAGTCGAGAGCATAACCTTGTGGAGCACCAACCAGCCTTTATCTTCGAACAAATTTCAAGCCACCTTGTAGAACACCGGCAGTGTAACGGAGCTGTCCTTCTCCCATCGCCATATTGTTTAAAATCCCTCGTTTTGCTCCCCGCCGGCGTTCATTGGCCCTTTTGGCTCGCCGTCGTTGGCGCCTCCATCTTCCTTGCAGTGGCGGTCGATTCTTGTAAGCTTGGTTCTGGCGGAGGTAGTGGTGAGCAAGTCTATGATACGGCGAAAATTAGAGGTATTCGGTGATGTGAGAGGGTTCAAATCGATTTTAATGGAGTCGGATTGTTTCGACGGTGCCGCCCCTCTCCCGCCGCCGGCAAGTGGGCTTTTTCCCTGAAACTGCAAATGGTCATTGCCTCTCCCACTGACAGTGGCTTGCAGTTCTTCAGGGAGGTTGAAAAGGTCATTGCCTTTCTTGGGTTCAAGTGTTTATTATTATTATTATTATTAATTGAGCCGGATTTTTCCCTCTGTCTCTTTCTCATATTTTCATGATTGCCTTTCATGTTTCATTTCCTCTGTTTGCATTTTACTTTGATTGGGCAAGCCATGAAGATGAGATCTAGAAGTATTTTTTGAAAGATTGTGGCTAACTTTTAATATTTGGATTGTGGGAGGATGCTTCATATTTAGATTGTGTATGGTTTTTATGGAAGGATGGAGGAGTGGGTTTAATGGAGGGATGGAGTGGGAAGAAGAAGTTGGTCGCATCTTTAATGGTGATGCAGGTGAGTTTGCTTGCATGTTTAATGATGTAGCTTGCTTTGGTGGTCACGGGGTTCAATAATTTGAGTGGGTAGGTGAGTTTGCTGGACCCTGGACGTTTGATGATGCGAGTTTGCTGCCACGTTATGCCTTCTTCCCACGTGGCATGATTTGACTTAATTTCTGGTCAACTTTAACGGTGGTTAGGGAGATTTAACAGAGATGATATATTTGGGCCGTTTTTAAATATTTATGGGCATTTTAGCACCCTTAATTGTTTAAGGTGTTGATAGGTCTTTTGTAGCAAGGTTAAGGGTATTTATTTATGCTCTTTTACCCAACAAGAAAAGCTCTTTATGCTGACTCCATCTCCTCCTATCATGCATTTTACTTGCCGCCTCAACCTTACCCAGTAGTACCCATCCCTTCTCCATTTGCTTTTCATCTCCTCTCCCATTCTTCCTCACATTCTTCACTCTCGCGTCTCGCCCCATCTAATTCATTACTGTGCTGTGTAGTACCCTCCAACAACTTCATTTATAAGTCCCGCTTCTCCTCTCTCTCTCTCTCTCTCTCTCTCTCTCTCTCTCTCTCAATTCTTTGTTTCTATCGAAATCGGGGATTGTGTGTTTGTGCTTGGCCATGGCTATTGCTGTTGCAGCTGTCGTCGTGCCATTGGGCATGCTCTTCTTCACCTCTGGTCTTGTTGTTAAACTCATCCAGGTAATCACTAATTCACTTCTTTTAAGGTTATTGGATGTTCGTTAGCTCATACCCACTTGTATTTTTACCTCTATTGGCTTGTGTTTTGTTTCCAAAGTGCTATCTGTTTCTTTCTTTCTTTTTTAATAGATTCTTTTCTATTTCGGGATTTGATGTTTGTTGCCTGGTGCATCTGGATTATGTCTTTAGTTTGATGGGTTCGCTACCTGCAGTAATTTCTTTGGGGGTAAGTGGAATTCTGGTTTTTTATTAAAAAAAAAATAGGCTAAAGTATACTTTTAGTCCTTTATCTTTGCAATCAAGTCTCCTTTTAATCCCTTAACTTTGAAAAGTACACTTATAATCCTTTTTCGCTAATATCATTAATTTTATTTAACAAATAATGCTGACTCAATAAATATAAAGAGTGATTTTATAATTAAATATTAATAAAAATGGCTAAATTTTTAAATATAATGATTATTGTAGTAAATAAATTTTAAACATATTTTGTTAGCATATAAATGTAAAATCATCATTAAATTTGTTGAATAAGCACTTTCTATTAAATGAAACTAACGGTATTAGCGATAAAAGGATTAAAAGTATATTTTTCAAAATTATGGGATCAAAAGAAGATTTGATGCAAACACAAAGGATCAAAATATACTTTAACCAAAATATATATATATATATATATATATATATAGTATAAACGGGGTTGCCCATATCAAGGCCGTTACTGGAGGAATGATGTACTGCAGTTCATTTTCAGTTCACTTCTTCTAGTCAAATTTAGATTCAGAGTATTCTGTTTCTCTTTAACATGAAGAAATCACTATTTTCTATTTTCAGGTGTGAACTAATAGTTCTTGGTCACTTTTTCTGTTACTCTGTCTATTATCATCAAAAACCCACTTGTGATAGCCGAACAAATGCCGAAAAATTATGCAGCATATTTCTGTAAGTAATGATTATTCATTTGTTTCTGTAAATCCTTATGCTTTTATTCTGTCTCTATTTTTTACGACTTCCTTGTGTCTGGAACTTGTTAATTTTTATGTTCATCTACTTATTAATTATTATTTGATTCAGTGTCAAGCATCAATAGAGAAGACAAAAGAATGAATCCCACTTGCTGCTGAGCGGTCTGTTTTTGATGCCCAATAAATACACTAGAGAGGACTTGCGACATAATCCAAACCAATACATACATAAAACCCTGATTGTATTATTTTTTTGGAGAACTTCCTGGTTGGTCAAAAAAAAAAATAGCGTCGAGCGAATCTTAGAGCTTCAGACAAATTATCTGGAATTGTCTCGGCGGCTAATTCCACCATGGCCGCAACCCTTCATGCATCTCCTATGGTTTTGGCTTGCCCAACTGCTGCAACTCCCATAATCAATAAGGAATTCAAAGCCTTGGCTAAAGACCCACATGTTTTGTTACTTGAAAATTGTAAAACCATGAAGGAACTTACACAACTCCACTGTGACATGATGAAGAGAGGTTTCTGTCACAAAGCTTCTAACATTAACAAGCTAATTTCCGCTTGTGTTGAAATGGGTACTTATGAGAGTTTGTCCTATGCTCGAAGTGCTATCGAATTCTTCAACGAGGATGAAGGTATTATGGGTTCGTTGTTTATGTACAATTGTTTGTTGAGAGGGTATGCTTCCATTGGGCTGTGTGACGAAGCTATCTTGCTGTACAATGAAATTTTAGTCTCGGGCATTAAGCCTGATAGGTACACGTTCCCATTTTTACTTAGTGCATGCTCAAAAGCAATGGCGGTTTCTGAGGGGATTCAAGTTCATGGGGTAGTTATCAAGATGGGATTGGATAAAGATTTGTTTATCAGGAATTCTTTGATACATCTGTACGCTGAATTTGGGAAGATTGAATTGGGACGAAAGGTGTTTGATAAAATGGTTGAGAGAAATGTTGTGTCATGGACTAGCTTGATCAATGGTTATGCTGGGAAGGGCTTAGCAAAAGAGGCGGTTTCTCTGTTCTTTGAGATGGTTGAGGCTGGTGTTGAGCCCAACACAGTGACCATGGTGTGTGTTATTTCTGCTTGTGCAAAGTTAAAGAATTTAGGATTAGGTAAAAGTGTATGTGCCTATATTGGTGAGTTGGGGGTGAAGCTTAATACCTACATGGTGAATGCACTTGTTGATATGTACATGAAGTGTGGAGACATAGGTGCAGCAGAGCAACTCTTCCATCAATGTGCTGATAAGAATTTGGTTCTCTACAACACTATCATTTCAAATTATATTCGCCATGGTATGGCGAAAGAAGCATTAGTAGTAATCCATGACATACTGCAACAAGGACCAAGACCAGATAGGGTCACATTGTTATCAGCAATTGCAGCTTGTGCACATTTAGGTGATCTATCCGCAGCAAAATCATCTCATGCTTATGTCTTGAGGCATGGCCTTGAACGTTGGCATAGCATAAGCAATGCCATTATTGACATGTATATGAAATGTGGCAAAAGAGAGGCAGCTTGTAGGGTTTTTGAGCCTATGCCAAACAAGACAGTGGTATCGTGGAACACCTTAATGGCAGGTTCTATTAGAGATGGTGATCTGGAAGTAGCTTGGAGTACATTCAATGAGATACCAGCGAGGGATCTTATATCTTGGAACACCATGATTGGTGCCCTTGTTCAGGAGGGCATGTTTGAGGAAGCGATTGAGCTATTTCGGGAGATGCAGAACAATGGTATGAAACCAGATAGGGTGACAATGGTGGGTATAGCATCTGCCTGTGGGTATTTAGGAGCTTTTGATCTTGCCAAGTGGGTCTACGCTTACATTGAGAAAAATAGCATTCATTTTGACTTGCAGCTAGGTACAGCTTTGGTTGATATGTTTTCAAGGTGTGGTGATTCCAAAAGTGCGAAACATGTTTTCAGTAAAATGGATAAACAAGATGTATCTGCTTGGACTGCTGCCATCGGAGCAATGGCTATGGAGGGGAATGCTGAAGGGGCTATTGAGATTTTCAATGAAATGCTTGAACAAGGGGTGAAACCAGATGAGGTTGTTTTTGTGGTACTACTAACAGCATGTAGCCACGGTGGTTCTGTGTTGAAAGGAAGGCAAATTTTCAAGTCAATGAAGGAAGTCCATGGAATCTGTCCTCAGATTGTTCACTATGGTTGCATGGTTGATTTACTCGGGCGAGCTGGGTTTCTCAAAGAAGCTCTTGATCTCATCCAAGATATGCCAATGGAACCGAATGATGTGATCTGGGGCTCTCTTCTTGCTGCTTGCAGGATACACAAAAATATTAAATTGGCACAATATGCAGCTGACAAGATAACTAAATTGGCCCCTGAAAAATCTGGGATTCATGTGTTACTGTCAAACATATATGCTTTTGCTAGGAAATGGGATGATGTTGCGAAAATTAGGCTGCATTTGAAGGAAAAAGGAGTTCAGAAAGTGCCTGGATTAAGTTCAATAGAGGTTAATGGTATGGTTCATGAGTTCATATCTGATGATCAATCACACCCAGAAAAGTTAAACATTGATTTAATGCTGAAGGAAATAAACTGCAAACTAGGTGAGGTAGGGTATGTTCCAGATATAACCAATGTGTTGCTAGATGTTGATTCAAGGGAGAAAGAGCAATTGCTTAGTAGGCACAGTGAGAAACTAGCCATGGCTTTTGGGTTGATCACCACCAGTCAGGGTATGCCTATAAGGGTAGTTAAGAATCTCAGGATGTGCTCTGATTGTCACTTGTTCGCAAAATTGGTATCAAAATTGTACAAAAGGGAAGTCTCTGTCAGAGATAATAATAGGTATCATATTTTCAAGGAAGGATTTTGTTCTTGTGGAGATTACTGGTAATAGATTTACATAGAGGATTTTACCAGGGGTTTGAAAGAGGGGTTTTGATATCTGATGCTACAATTTGCCTTCCCGTTTGGCCAATTTCAACTATATAAGCACCAAGTCCCACGGCGAATTGAGGGGATCATGGTAGGAGATGTTCTATTCTGCAAAAGGAAAAATACATCACTGATAAATTTTGTTAAATCATTGATAGCTAGTAAACAAAATGGCTCCATGATTAACCTTCTAACATTGGAAAGTGGAATAAAAAACAATATGGTCCATCAGGTCCTCCTTCCAGAGTTTAGCAATATGAAGATATGAGGTCTTCCGATTGACTTCTTTAGTGATCTGGCTTAAGCCTTGTGAAGATGAATGATATGTACTCCATTGTCAATTCTCAACTGGCTCCACTGCTCAAGAAGAATAATGGTGAGGTAATGAAGGGGCCTGACCATATAATTGCTTCATGGATCTGCCTAATCCCATCCATGAAGTATAGGGGATGACAGAGCCACCATACAGTGTGTGTTGGGATGGGAATATGCATCATGTAGTCTTGATGCATTGCTGCTCTTTTGTCCTTTGTTCCCCCCAGGGTTGGACCCGTGAGTTACAAGTTTTTGGTAGGACTTAGGAGCCCAAATTCTTTCTGATGGAACAAATTGTTAAGATTTTGAGGATCACTGGTCTTTAAGATGTCATCAGAAATGTACTTATTTCTGCTGGTATTCGTGACACTGTGTAATAGAAAGAAACCCTGTTTCCTCTTTACATGCACTGGGCTTTAGAACTTTGAGTTGAAGGAAGAGTGAAATTGCGTAGCACAAGTAAAAGCTTGCTCTGTCAATTTGTTTTTTCTAGCCTGGGAAAAATTAAAGTGCAGGTATTCTAATATCTGCTTTAATTATAATACTAATATTAACCAGCATGTAAGAAATAAATACTAGAAAATGGTCAAATTATAACTGCTTATTCTTTTTGTTTTCTGAAAAAAAATGTGTCTTTTGGCTGTGAATGAATTCTCTATAAATTCCTGGTTTTACTTGACAATGTCAGTTTGTTTGTTTTAATATAATTCCCTAAACTCCCATCTCAGAGCAGATATTTAAAAGAATTAATGACAGTATGACTTTAGTTAATTCTTGCTATTGGGGAAAACTAAAGTTTTCTGCTTCATCCAGCATTCTGGCAGGTTGTGAGTGCAAATGTGTGCAACATTTACAGGAGCTACTTGTAGCTGATGGGTGAATTTTAAAACCCAATCCGCCTCTAGTACCAGGACCACCAGCCATATCCATCCAGAATGAATACTATTCATTGGATACTACCCCCTATGCAAAAAAATAATGTTTTGACATTTTTAAAACTGAATAGGTTATTCACACTTATAACAAATTCTCAGATCTGAATAATTTTTTAAGTTTTAATAATGTGATGTAAGTGTGCTTTATTCTCTGCATTACTAGAACTGGTTTATCTGTATTGCTTAATGCTTAGTTCTGATGTTGAATTTGGAACATATGTTTATTATGATTTGTTGGCTGCCAAGAATACCGGACAACCTTAATATCACAGTCAGAATTTCTTTCACTCTGTTTTTACAACTGAAAGAAGCCTCTCCAAGTTGGTTGTTATTGTTAATTGTTTTGTCCATTGCTATGGTGGTGTTATTTATCCCTTAGTTTGATTTAATCAAGTGATCGTCTCATGTTTGATCTGCTATAGGGGGATTCGCTCGAAGTTCAGAACTAACATCTTCATGTAGTCAGATCTTAAAGCAAGCAAATAGGACCCTAAGATAAATCAGACAATATTTCTTGGGGCATTGTGGGGAGTCTGAGAATCGAGTGATGAATTAAGGGTATAATGTTTGGTTGAGTCCCATCACACTGCTTAAACTTTTGTGATATTTGTGTTCTGTTATTCAGTCTTGTTTTCTCATGTTTAATTTACTTTAGCCCTTAGGTGGATCAGGGTCATAATAACTAACAGTTTTTTTGGGTGAACAATGAACATAGATGTTCATTTAGCAGGTAAACCATGTTTTTTCTTCAGCCAATGTTTTATTCATTATTTTTACCCTAAAATTTTCCTTGGCCTGTGAGCATACATTGGGAGGCATATGAGATGTTGCATTTTGCATGTTTTGCAATTCTTGCCTTCGTAGCCATTACTTGTCATTCAGCTAGGTGTATAACTGGTGTGATCGTACAGACCCAGTTCTTCCTTGTGCATGCTTATTTTGTATCTATGAAACTCAGACTTCTAGATATAGTCTTCCCTCTCAATCATATAAAAATGTTTTTGTTTATCCCCCATTTTTCCCTCACAAAATTTCCATGCAGTTGATTAGTTTCTTTCCCTTTTGAGTTCATTGTAACTCGGGTGATCTTGTAATCCTTTCTTGCATGTTATTTGGATTTGGATTTCCTGTATTACAGTTGTTCCTTTTCTGGGAGGTGGAGGTGACCATGGCGTGGCATGTTTCTGTCTAAGTCTAGCGTAATTTTGAGGAGCCATTACAATAAACGTAACCTGCTTCTGCTGCACTTTCTTGTGCATAAACTTTAGAATCTATAACGGGGAAGGCGGGGACCAAGACAACATGACCAAAGGATTTGTTTGAAGTATATATTTGGTGTGGGGGAAATCTAAGAAGTTGAGAATTCAATGCAATTGAGTTTTTTTTTTTTTTTTTATTTGGACTTGTTCGAGATACAATATGTTCATAAACGGTTTGTCTTCGATAGTTCATAAGAATATCGAGTTGCAAATCTCTTATCTGAATTTATCTCTTGCTATCCATGAATTACTGACCCATATCTATATATGAAGCGAATTTTCTTTCTGATAGATCATTGCCATTTTTGCGGGTAAAGATAATATTTTGATACAAAGTAATACAAGTACGTTGCATTAATAGATACTCATGAGGCATAAATAGTGGGGTGGTTGATGTGATTAAACTATAAACAATTCGCCCTTCACCGTAAATATTTAGTTGCTGCTTGCTTCCACCGCTTTTCTTTTTTTATTTTCTTTTCTCTACCTTGTGCCTTTTCACCTTTCACCACCTCTTTTCCTTCTACTTTTGAAATAAAATGGGCAGTGCTATGGAATATGTTGGTGACACTATGATGTTCGTAACTTATTTTTGAGTAAAAGGGGAAATATATTACATCAATATGTACATAATGTTACAGGAGGCAGCTGCGTGGTCTAGGTGTTAAGAGTATCCAAACGAGCTCTACCACCCGCAGCGTGATTGACTAAAGAAAGAACAGGAAAAACTAACTGTTCTGAATTTCTACAACAACAACAACAATTTCTAGATGAAGGAAAATTTAAATAATAGAGGGAGCAAAACAACATACCAAACGGATTCTTGTTCTGATCCGGGTCAAACCTCTGGAGCTTCATGAGTTGGTTCTAGAAGAACCCACACAAAATTTTAGACTAGTTCAAACTACTAGAAAAAAACAAAGTCCAAATTTGTAGCACAACAAAGCACCACACAAGAAAGAATATAGAGAGGATGAGAGAGTCGAAAAACTCAACGACTGGGGTGATCAAAACTGAAGGGGAGGCATTTGCATTATATTAATAGAAGAGGGTTTGGGATATTTTGGGAATACAAAATATCCACTACCACCATTAGTAGAGAGAATATCGCAACCTCTCACTCATTCGACTTAGTCAACAATCATTTCCTTTCTTATCGGACCAATCAATTAATTGAATACTTAATTAATTAATCAATTAATTACTCATGGCTGAGTCAGCAATCCACACCTTTCTCATCTAGCCAATCATATTAATTAAAAGCTTAATGAATAATTTAATTAGGAATTATTCATATTTCCCAATTAATTAATACAGCCCATCAAGGGCAGATCTGGACCCAAATTTCCAACATCTCCTACTCGCACTTGATAGACTGACCATCATGTGAGTATCATATCTCCCTTTCTTCATACTTGGTGTCTGCTGTGTCTGCGTGGGCATGACGTCCTCAATTAGGGTGCTTGTGTACTAGAAGTCCTTTATACAGGATCAACACACATGGACACCCTAGTTGTACTTGCAAGTAATATGCAAATTACCTCGAATGCCCCAGATTTACCCATACACATCACACATGGCATATCTAATGCCTCACGAGTTAATGCTAAATTAACTCAAATTGCCTCATTTTGTACGTAGTACCCACACTTACAAGTTACTCAGCTAACAAGGGATCGATCACAGACACTAGCACAAATGCATAGTTCAGGGTAAGTCTTCCTTCCCACTAGACATCAGTCAGGGCTAGCTTGGTCGCTTTCCCAGTATTTGACCTATTAGGTCGAATCATTCATGACCATAAGGTGCAAACTAAAGTAGTTGTCGTCGAGTTAGTTCTTAATGATGCTGTCAAAGTCATAAGGACATCGCGAAAGGTTTGCCTCCCTTCTAGAACTCACAAATGGAACAGTGATTTTCCATCTGCGTCCCCTTTTGCGGATTTAATTATTCATAAGCACATGTGGTATGAATTGCATGTTACGGTGTTCATTTTAGCCTGTGAGAGTATGTGTTGATTTTAATCTATTAACACCGTACAAACTTAAGTTCCAAGTATGCACAGTACGTGAACCAAAACTCTTCATCTCAAAATTTATCATGACGTCCTTGTAGGAGATTTTTCTTTTTGGATATAGGTTTCATGGGTCACACATGTCCATGATTTAATCTATTTCACGTATAGATCTTATCTCAAACTATTTTAAGACGACATTTATGTAGCAATTTTATTGACCATCTCAAGGTGATCGCTTGATGTCATACCGTTTATGTCCTTGTGAATATAAAGGATGTTACCCGTGTAAGTGGTTAACCTTAACCTGTATGACATACTAATCATTGTATATCTTGCACATATATGTATGTATCTATACATACATAGTAGGAATGCATTTCTTTTACTCTCATATAAAAGAAGTTCAAAACCTTATGTTATACACATGCCCAAGTCTTAGCTCATCTCTAAAACGAATCTTTAGCTATGGGCATCATAAGGGAATCTGCCAATATTTTTGTGGACAGAAAGGTATTGAACTGCTGCTTGCTCCTTAACAACCACGTTTCTCACAAAAAGATATATTGTGTCTATGTATT
Organism: Mimosa bimucronata; assembly: GCA_037074515.1. Lineage (NCBI taxonomy): Eukaryota > Viridiplantae > Streptophyta > Magnoliopsida > Fabales > Fabaceae > Mimosa > Mimosa bimucronata. Next base: position 31,487,098 of record CM073438.1, on the reverse strand, counting down.
CGGTCTTGCTGTATTAGGGAGGGTTTTTATCATATGTTGTTGCCACTTGCTATTGTGGCATACCCTAATTGAACCCTTTCATTCACCATTCATTCCTAATCGCTCTAGGAATTTCAATCCATTCAACTTCTTGAGTAGTTGATGAACACTTTGTATTCTACTTCCATGGAAGGTAAAGACACACTTGTCCATTTCTTACATCCCAGTTTTATCATTCAGCAAAAACACTTTTTGTCTTAAGCTAAATGTTGCTAGTTTAGGCCTCCAATCGAAATTGAATTAGCGTATCCTCTTTAATGTAAGTCATTGCTTGATGATATGACTTATACTTCATGGTTCTTCTAAGGTATCTTATGATTCCTTTTACAGCATCATAGTACCTCGTAACTAGGTTAAACTGAAAAGATTTACAAATTTGATCACATACCATGTATTTGGTCTTGTACATTACAATGTGTACAATAATCTACCAAGTATGCTTGAGTATGGGTCTCTTTATCATTTTCTATATTAGATTCCTTTGTAGGATGCACGCTTTCACATAGATCGTGTACTTTGATTAAGAGGGAATTTTGGGTTTATAGACTTTAAAGTTGAGATGCTCAAAGTATACTTGTGTGTGTCCTCTGTGACAAATACAACATTCTCTTTGTACAATTTCTGTTCATCTTGTCTCTCAAGATATATTTTTGTCTTGCCTATTTTCTCCCAAGGGTAACTAATCCTAAGTGTTTTAACTTCCTTAACACTTATTTAGGCAAATGATGTGTTATAGACATAGGACAATATCACAAATCATCCCAAGACCCTTAAACATGCACGCAGTGGTCTTCTTTGATCATTTCAAACTTGACAGAGTTATAACTGTGTGAAATTTCATACACTTCTGCCTGGATGAGTGATTCTCTGTTACCCATAAGTTGGTTTAGGTTGAATTTCTTATCTAGTCTCCCAACAAGAAAACATTCATTACACCCAATTAATGCAATTTCAAGCCTAAGCTTTTCATCAAGGTTAAAATTAGCTTTTAGGAGTTGAAACACATAACGCCACTTGTTGTGTGTAACCCCTAACCACCAATGTGCTTTAGGAATCCTACTTGTCCCCAATTGCCTTTTGGCTAGGTGGTAGACCAATCATTTGCTACTATTAGCTGGTTTTCAAAGGAATTCATATCCTCTTGCTTGGCCTTTTGCCATTTTCTTAGCATATCTTATTTATGTGTCATACACTTTTTAGAGTCACCATTGCTGGCTTTTAAATAATGATGAGAGCATCTGGCCCATTAGGGTTATTAGCCCTTATACTTCTCTAAGATGGATTTCATAGGATTCTGTTCCTGTGCTATGGTGGATGAGATCTTCTCTAGTATTGACTTGTGAATGCCTATTACTTGTTGTTTGTCATGTCTTCTGTTATGAAAAGGGCTCAACCCCCCCAGTTGGATCAGTGTGTTAGGGAATACACATTTATTCCTTACTACTGTCATTCTTGCAAAGAGATTCAATGTGGTCCATGCTCATACTGCAGGAAATTTGGTTTATATGAAAGTTGTGTCATTTGATTCTTTCTAAGTCATTGAGTCGTTGTCAATTTCACTTAACGAAGACGTGCTTCTCAGGATACCTCACGAAGATGTACCCTTTATATGTTAGCCTCAATATTCCTTAACTAAAGGAAGAGTTACAGATAAAAGCCACTAACTCTCATAATCAGGGGACACTTAAGTCCAATTTGTAGCATAACTATTACTCTTAGAGTGTTGTTGTGACTTTCGTGGTGGGCATTTGATTAACTATGAAGACAATTAATGTGAGCTCATTCTCCAACATGAGGTTGGTAGTTTTACTTGTGCTATCATTTACTTAACCTTGTCAATGAGAGTTATATATCTCTATTTTGACAACTCCATTGAGAGTGTTGGGAATTGTTAGTCTTTTAACAATGGGATAAGGGCCTAAAATGCCCCGGAAGTTTCCACCAAGGGGCACTGGGCGTCTGGAAGTTTTTTAAGGGGCAAACTTACCCTGGAAGTTACAAAAAGGGGGCAAAACTGCCCCTCCGTTAACACCTCTTAACGGTCAACGCGTTTGACCGTTATATGCACACGTGGCATGAATACGTGGCATCCACGTCATCCTCATTTTCTATGTCATATTTTTTTAAAAAAATAAAAAATAGGGATAAGGGCCTAAAATACCCCGGAAGTATCCATCAGGGGCACTTGGTGTCTGAAAGTTTTTTTAGGGGCAAATATACCCTGGAAGTCAACAAAAGGGGGCAATTATGCCCAACCCAGACAAAAACCCATATACCCTAGAAGTTTTTTTTTGGGGCAAATATACCCTACAAGTTATGCAATTATCCTATTTTTTTGACTTCCAGGGTATATTTGCCCCCTGGTGGATACTTCCGGGGTATTTTAGGCCCTTATCCCCTAAATCTAATTTTTTTATATATTTTAATTAATATATGATGGAAAAAATGAGGATGACGTGGCATGCCACGTCAGAATATAACGGTCAAACGCGTTGACCGTTAAGAGGTGTTAACGGAGGGGCAGTTTTGCCCCCTTTTTGTAACTTCCAGGGTAAGTTTACCCCTTAAAAAACTTCCAGACGCCCAGTGCCCCTTGGTGGAAACTTCCGGGGCATTTTAGGCCCTTATCCCTTTAACAATTTATTTCTTACTTACACAGCGCTTCGAACTAATCATATAGGTATTGTCAGCCTTTGTTAGATTTTAAGGTCTTGACTGTGACTAATTCTCAACTAGTTAAAGTCACTGTCTGTAAGTATTTCAGAGCCTTGATTAGTATGAGATTTCACAGCATGGTCATTACACACAAAATCAAAGATAAAGACAATACCTAACTTTGTGTTTTGCCCTCTTGCTCATTTGGTTTACAAATTCATAATATACTAACTACAAAGGATATTTGTCATTGTTGCCTAAAGGTTACCTTATTATCTTGCCATTTGATTGTACTCACTTAGGAACATTTTCCTTTTGAGCTTATCGCTTAGTAAAAACTCTTTTTCTTGTTTTTGATCATTCCTCTTGATCAATTTGTGTACATGGAAAAGTGGAGTCATTATCTCTTCTAAGACAAATGAACCATTTTAGGCAATGTTAGATATAAGGGAGTCATTATCTCCAAGACAAAGGAACCATTTTAGGAAATATTAGATTTAAGAGATTTTGTCACATTGATGCTTAACTAAAGGGTTGATTGACATAATATTTTATCGGTTGTTTAGGGCATAGAGTATATCTTTTTGTACTGGGGTGGTTTGCTATACAGAGTTAACGTATTCTCCAATCCCCTTAACTTGTACTCTTGTGTTGCTTCCTTCCTGAAGCCATATGCTTCAAGATGGCAACCGGTAAAATCAGTGATGTCATGTGACCTCTTACATGGTTTTGTTATACCCAAGTCTATGATCCACATATGATATATTCTAGCCATAAAAGTAGTGCTTGATGCACATGTGAAAGAACTTTAAAGCTTCCCACTTGATATGACATTTCTTAAAAACAACCTTCATTAAGTCTAATTTTTCTTTAAGGTTTCTCATCTTATTCGACATAGGTTTTTGGAATGAATCCTTTGACTCTTTAGTTAAGCACATTAAGCTAATGAATTTCGTATCCTTAAGCTTTTAACTCTAAAGCTTAATGTGGCGAATCACATTACCGAAGGTTACAAATGTACTCCTTATGAGTTCTGTTTGCTTTCATGTGATCACACTCAATAAGAAAGTCCTTGATGTAACATGCACTTTTGCTGATAGAAAGAACATTGTTTTCCTACCTTAGTACCCTAGTCTTGTTTGACATTAATTTCAAGTGTTTCCTAATTCATGCATTAGGTCTTAGTACTTGAATGTCCAAGCATGACTGAGTTCAATCAGCTAAATGGCATGAGTGTCTTCAGATTTGTTTCTCAAGGCTATCCTCATAGCCTAAGATGTATCGCATTACTTGAACTGATACTTTTGTCGACAGTCATGGCACAAAGCATGACGATTCAAGCTACATTGTTCTTTCCTCATTCAACCTGCATTATCTTCTTGTTACCTCGGGCACTTCAACATCTAAATGTTGAAGACATACACAACGCCTCATCCTTTAAGGATGTAAAAGATCTTACAAAATTAAATTTTGTAGTCATCTATATTGAGCTTGTCTCATAAGCTCGATGAAGATAGACTTCTTCATCATAACTTGATCACATAGATGATTATGCGTTTCATCATATATACTATTCATATTTATTGAAGGGAGGCAAAGGTTAATTGGATGATAAATTCACTAGTTTCTTGTTCCACAGACGACCAGGTTGGCTCCCATCCCACTCATGCTAGTTAGATTATCGCATTTTTAACCATAATCATACTTGAACATATCCCCTTTTAGGGTATCCAGATTTCACATTCCAAAAGCTCCTACTCAAATAAAACAGGTTATGAGTAAAAGCAATAATTCACAATTATTAAACAAGTAACTACACGATTGTTAATAGAGAATTCAATTATAGAGAAAAAATTTAACACAATATTCAATCAAATAAAGAACATTTGCATGTCAAATCATACTTTATTATATTGACAACTATTTCGTTGAACATATTTGCAGCATACCTTCCAATAGCATACCTTCCAATAGATGAGATGATTCACACATCTCTTCTAGTCACATCACTTGGTGTAGTGATTGTGAAGAGGTTTAACTCACAAGTCATAACTTCATTCTCAATTTCTTTATTGTTGTTGAAGACTTGTGAGGACTTATTATCATATAATAAGTTCATGTTGCTTTAACGGCTAACAAAGTCATAGGGTGTGTGTTCAAGCACATATGAACAAGGAATCCTTAAGTATAAATATTATCTTTTATTTTCTTACTGAAAAATCCTTAATAGCTACATTGAGCTGCCCTATTACCAAAAAGGTAAATTTTGGTTCAATTTTGAGGAATTTAAGGATTTCCCTTATGCATAATAACAATTTTATGCTTCAAAACAAATCCAAACTTCCTTCATTTATAGGCAAATTGCAAATCAAATTAAAGCACTCGAATTTAGAGATTTTTAGGATCAAATTGCATCTCAATTGGAGGTCCCACGCACCTACACACACCCTTAGAAGGCATCTGGATTGAAAATCCTGAAAAATCGAAAAATTCCGGGGTAATTAATTATAGGTCCCATGTAAGGGACTTAATTAAGATGAGGTCCCACGAAATCACCTAATTAATATGAGGTCCAGCAAAGTTGTTATTGCAGGTCAAAAAGTTGTTATCGCAAGGTCACAAGTTGTTACAGACTAAGAGTGATTTTTAAGCCACAAGTTGTTATGGCAGGCCAAAAAGTTGTTATTGCAAGCCGAAAAGTTGTTATTACAGGCCAAAAAGTTTTTAGTGAAGGCTTAGTTACTAGCAACTTTTTGGCCTGCAATAACAACTTTTCGGCCTACAATAACAACTTTTTGGCCTCCCATAACAACTTTCTGGTAGGGACCTCAGATTAATTAAGTGATTTTGTGGGACCTCATATTAATTAAGTCCCTTACACGGGACCTGTAATTAATTACCCTAAAAATTCCAGCAACGGCCACTCATCACTATGGAGCGTGAACTACATGCGCCAACTTCGAGGCTTCTGCCTGCAACACGCATTGGGTGCTATCCCCCATGCGATGTCATATGTCGAATGACATGTGCCATGTGGTAGCCGTGGGCTCCCTCTGGCCCCCACGCGCCACCTGGTTCTTCTGTGAATTTCTCTTTTTTTGTTTTGTTTTTTTTCCAGTTGACTGGGTTAGGATTGTCTAACTTGGTTTGACCGGTTTCGGGTTCTCCTGAACAGAAACACAACTTCTTGCTTTTAGCGAAATGACGTTCCTTTGAAATATATCAAAATGGCACCATTTAGGTCATCTTCCTTACCCAGTTGGGTAACCTTACTTAACCCGATTTTAGGCTTGACCCGGTAGTGAGCCCATTGTCGCCTCCAAAAATTATAACGGCCCTCTCTTCAGAGCTCCATTCAACGCGTTCTTCATATTGTTGGAATCTTCTCTTTGAGCATTACACATTTGTGCCCCTTTTTGAGCTGAAAATCTCAATTTTCAAAGACCCAATTTTGAACACTATTAATGACTGCTGTAACACCTGGACTTTTACTACTATATTATAATAATTTAATTGAATTATAACCACTTTTATGAATATTCGAAGCCCAAAAATACGGAAAATTTAAAACTTTTTCTTTTTAAAATATTTATCCAACCTTCTGTCAGTTGGAATGGGCTTTTCGAACAACTCAGAATTTAAAACTTTTTATAAAACCAAGTGGTGCATAAAACAATTAAACTACTTAAGTTCCCTTATAATTTTCTCCCCTTGATGATAGTGTGTGGGGAGTGAAAACCCATTCATGGGTTCTCTGTATTTATTTATGGGTTTCTACCTTTCCGATATTAAAACGCTGGGGTTACCTCGGTTGATAACCCTTCTACCAGAATACGCAGCGACATTAAGATATTACATACATTTCCCTTTTAAATTATCTATTCATAATTAGAAATTCTTAGGAAATTTAATTCCCTTAATACATTTATAGTAATTTTATTTCCTGGGCTCTCTATTAATAATTTAATAATTTTACTTTTACAACATATACAAATAATCTTATTAAAAATATTTACTACCTCTGACTTTTCAATTTCTACTCCTAATTTCTTCGTCTACTCCTCTCCCCCGCTAGCTTCTGTTAACCTGCTAAACTGGAAATGTTTGGGGAAGGGGGTGAGATTGGAAATCCCAATAGCAGTTTCTTTCATTAACATATATTATCATGCTAGCAATTGTCATGTATATATTTCATAAAGCTGTGCAAATGATGATAGTCTTACTCCTATTAATCTGTGTGCTAAAAGCACCTGCCAACCACTAATAACAATATATTCGTTATAGTGGAGGCTTTACCTGCAGGGTTTCTCGTTAAAGCACATGAGGCTAAAACGTAACTAATCTCGCAAAGGTGTAGCTAATCACCTAAGCCTGGAGTACTCCATCTGAGGAATAACAACTTACCAACTAAATGCAACAGTTATTACAAAATAATACATGCAATTTAATTGTTACTGAAATAAACTGCTACCTGTACCGCAAGCTTCCAACCTTAACTGGTCCTTTTCCATTTCGCTGCCTTATTACGTCTATATCACTATCAGAACCTATACTTACATATAATAAAGAATAAATTAATATCTATACTTTCATGTAGTTACTAAGCGTCTCTCACGTTCCTATGATATTATATGCTTCTACCCTTCCCTTTTTAATATATTTCTTAAATCAATATTTCTAACTTTAATCAGCAAATAATACATACACAAGCATAGAAATATCCTAATTATTTTAAATTATATATATAAAATATAAAGTTACATTTCAAGTTCCTAAAAATTCTTTATTTAGAATTATAATCATTTGAGGTACCTTAATAATTTACTTACATTAAATCTTCTTATTCTTAATGTTTGATCAATAATTTCTATAAAAATTATTCTTTAAAAGCCTTAGTTATTTACACACACAAGCACACACCAATATATATATATATATATTTCCTATTTATTATAAAATTTTCAAGAGTAAATAAATTAATAATGTAAATCAAACCCTAGTGATTCAATTTATTAAAGAATACTACAAATCAATCATCAATCACAATCAAACCCAAATCATATTTCTTTATCTTCTAAATCCTTATTTACCTTAATGCTTCCAATAATTACTCTAAACACATTTAAAACATATGAAACTGTACTCTAGCACTTGAATCACTCTCATACCATTTATGAACTTTAAAACAACTTCCCCAATTCATTAACCTAAATTATCATCACTACACTTCTTTTACACGTTCAATTTCTAACACTTGACTATTGGTTATTACATAATATATGTTGTCAACTATTTGGATCATTTCTTGCACAATTACCCCTAATCTAGCTTTCTTTTCCATTTCTAAGGTTGATTACATTCTAATTTAACCTTAAGGAATACATCACTTTAGTCATTAATTAAAAACTCCTAATTTCTTAATAAAAGCCTATTTCTTCCTTTCCTTTTTAGATCCCCATACTTCATGTAAAATCTCCAAACATCTTATAGATTTATCAACTTAATTTTCCTCACATCTCAAGATCACCCTCCATTTCAAATCTCTAGTTTCCATTGAGGTAAAAGACTTGGTATTATTCTTAGACTAACAATCACATCCATCACAAAACACTTTCCCAAAATTCCTTGAAAATTAATATGAATTAAATTAAATCATAACTTCATTAGACTTTAGTCTAATTTATTTCTAGATTACTAACAACCTCAAAGTTCTGTATTTTAGTATAAAACAACATCATTATCCCAAAATATACTCTAACATGCAAAATGCTAAAATTCAATTTCACTTTCACAATTCATAACTTCACAAACTCTAGCTTATGTTTACCATATTCAAGCCAAACCTTTAACCACCACTACAACAACATTCTTTAGCATATTCATTTATATCATTAAGCCTCTCAAATCTGCCCCCTTCTCACCAGACAAAGATATCTCATCCAACGTGTTCCAAATCTTTAATCCCAAAATAACATTTAAGATCATATCTTTTACTAAATTATTTGCATCCACTAAAACCTAGCACTTCACACCTCAAACATCAGTTTTCAGCTTATTTATACTTCAAACTCTAAATTGATTTATTCTGAATCTCATACAAACTCTAATCCCAAATATGGAATTTCTTTGTCATTCCCTTAGTAGCACTTTCGGTCATCAATTTAGCATCCTAAAGCATTCTTTCTTGCCTTGAATCACTTGGTCAGATATCTTAGGACTCCAAAATAGAACTATAAAGCTACACATATTGAAATCATCACAGCAACTTCCTCATTACCTTTTAACCTTAATTATCAATTTCCTTACCTTCCTAATTCTTGTAATTACCGGTCAGCCAAGCAGAAAAAGAACTGAACAATTAACCACCCTCATCCACCATTACAATAACTCTAACTAAAATCAAACAACAAAATTCCACTCCTTCCCCTAACATGGACCAGTGGCCAGCGGCCAGAGCAACAAGAGGGAATAAAACTAAACATTCAACAAACATAATCAAACATCATTAATTTTCCTCCTTAAACCCGTCGGCCAGAGCATCACAAACAGAGGAGAAAGAACAAGAATCCGACGGGACAGGGGAAGAACAAGAAATCAACCCTCAGAAATCAACATACAAAATACTCTCTAAGCTTAAACTTACTCTAAATCATGCTTAATTAAACTTTAGAACAAGAATATCCAGAAATCAAAGGAAATAGGGTCGGATGAACAGTGATTGATTTAGGGTTCTTGGAGAAATTCACCCAAACTCAACTCCCCACTCGAAATCACAACCGAAATCATTGAAAGCACAGCCCAAGCATCATTCCTACGAATTTATAGACCTTAAGAACCCCTAGAACCGAATTAATCCCTTCCCTTAACTCGCACAAATCGGCCCAGAAAGGAGAGAAAAGTGAAGGGAAGAGACTTACCCAAAGCTTTCCTAAGGTTTGCGTACGTTTTCGTCGCTTCTCGCTGCTGTTCTCGCCGTCGATCGCCGCTGTCCAGGCCGGAGGAAATCGGAGAACGGAGAGAGCAGAGAGGGTGTGGGAGAGTCTGAGAGAGTGAGAGAAGGAAGGGGGTGGGTGTGTGTATATCGGGTCTGAGGGAGTATTATAATAAGGATTAGGGGAAAATTAAAGTTCTGACCCCTAAAACTTTCTTCTTTTCGTTTTAATCCCTATAACCAACTTTTTACTAATTTCAGTTTAGTCCCTTTTTGAAAAATAATTTTCTAGAATAAATTCTTATATCATATTAGAGATTTTTCTTAGTCATAATTTCTTTAAGCCTTAAAATAAATTCTCCTAAAGTTCCTAAATAAAAATTTATCTTCTAATTATTTTTCTTTGTTTTCTAAAGAAAATAATCCTTAAAATTATTAAAAATACACCTGGCCTCCTAAATTCATTTATAAGGCTTTCAAATTTCTAAATGCCTTCTCAATTACATTTTCTTAGATTAAGGTTTATCTTGTAATTATTATTATATTTATTTATTTATTTTTCCTTTGTGTAAATAAAATAACCCTTAAAATTTATTAAAAATGTCTAAAACATCATAATTTCATTTTTAATGCTTTTTAATATTTTAATAATATTTCCTAAATCTTATTTAATTCCTTATTTCCTATTTTCTAAAATTTGGGGTGTTACAACTGCTCTAAGCTTTGAGAATGCAACTCAAAGGGGTATATTTTCAGTTTATGAACACTTTATGCTTTAAAGGGCTCCATATTTTATTTACATATTCAAAAAACTATCTATGAAAAATGAACGCATAAGTAAATTGTTATTAGCATACATAATAGAGTTATTAACATATTTAAATACATTCTTTAATCAGAATCATGCCACGCTTTGGGCTTCAAGCGTACTGAAAACAAAACTAGAAGATAAATAATATTCATGCTTTTAATCGTACAACACCATATACGAAAGAAAACGAACACAATGGAGCCATATTTGCAGCGGAAGAAAAATATTTTATGCATACTCATAAAGCATATAAACATAGCCTCAGGATCAACATAGGCTCTAATACCAATTAAGGAAAATTTAAATAATAGAGGGAGAAGAACAACATACCAAACGGATCCATGTTCGGATCCAGGTCAAACCTTTGGAGTTCCATGAGTTGGTTATAGAAGAACCCATGCAAAATTTTAGACTAGTTCGAACTATTGAAAAGAAAAAGAGTCCAAATGTGTGGTACAATATTGCACCACACAAGAAAGAATATAAAGAGGATGAGAGAGTCGGAAAACTTAACGATTGGGGTGATCATAACTGAAGGGGGCCTTCTATTTATAGAAGAGGGTTGGGGATATTTTGGGAATACAAAATATCCACCACCACCATCAGTGGAGAGAATATCTCAACCTCTCATTTGACTTAATCAGCAACCTTACCTTTCTTATCTGATCAATCAATTAATTAAATACTTAATTATACTTAATTAATTAATCAATTAATTACTCATGTATGAGTCAACAATCCACACATTTCTCATCTGGCCAATCATATTAATAAAACACTTAATTAATAATTTGATTATGAATTACTCATATTTCTTAATTAATTAATCCAGCCGATCAAGGGGGGATGTGGACCCAAAATTCCAACACTAGATACATTAGAAAAGATTTCACAGTTCATGCTCCCCATAGAGTGAATAACCTCTTGGGCCGCAATGATATTATCAAAGCTATGTCTCATAGCCATAAAGCTACACCAATTAGGGGAAATAATATAGGGCATCACACTTTTTAGCCGATCGATTTGCTATCACTTTAGTCAACACTTTATAGCTCAAATATTTTAGTTGATGGGTTTCAAATCTTTTAGCTCCTCTGGGTACTCTTTCTTAGGTATCAACACCAAAAGGGTGTTATTAATATATTTTATATCATCTAGGTTTCTCTATAAATATTTGATTAGTTGGCAAGTCTCCCAATTACTTTTTGGTCATATCATGTAGTTGAGGTTAAATCCTAAAATTAACTTCATTTTGAGTAAATCATTTTCACTGAATAGTTTGATTTAGAATTTTTTTTTACTTGTGTTAATGTTAATATGATGTTTCATTGTGATATGTAATTTGATTTTAAGCATAATATTTTTTATATTCATTAAAATGCTTGCCCATTTTCTTTCCTACCTATTTTCTATTACTCATTTTAGGAGGATGAGTAATGCATAATACTTGCCTCGTTCCTAAATATAAGACCAGTTGACTTTTATTGGAGAAGCTGTGAAAGCTTAAATGAGTCTTTTTCTAGCCATGGTAGGTCGCAGCCTCCAAATCTGTTCCAACTCTATAGTTTAACCCAGGGGGATTTACAGTTCATGATCGCTTCGCCACAGTCTAATCCAGATTTTCCGGGTCAACAAGGCCTCCGGTTCACCTGTTTCAGGCCTGTTTCTCCGGTCCGGTTCGGTTTTGCGAAACCATGGTCTATACCTTTATAGCATGCCACTCACTTACAAAAAGCCTCAGAAAAACCCTGTCCTCCTCGTCTTATCGTCGCCGTCGCTCACCGCCACTGATATTTTGTTGTTCGAGCTCATTCCTCCTCCTTTGTGCTTGAGTTTCCATATTGCGCCTTGTGGTAGTGACTCTTGCTTCTTAGTTCTCTGCTTCGTGCCTTTATCCTTCAGGTTAGTGCTTCACTTCCTGTTATGGTAATTAGAATTTGTTATATGTGGAGGGGTTTTTGTTGATTCTTTGTGAAATTTAATTTGCTATGGTAATTGAAGGTCAAGTTTTTTTTTTTTTTTCTTTGGCAGTTGGACACTTCTGATAAGGAATCTTCAAGTAATATAAATTTAGAGGAGAGTGGAATCTCTCTAAATTTTGTTTCATTCATCCTTCAACCTTATCTTGTCAACAGAAAACATGTTTGCATTGAGAACATAAACGAGAACATCTTGAATGGGAAGGAAAAAACTCAATTAAACAGGCTTCCAATTCTGTTTTTGTATTTTTATATCAAGACCGTTGCTGGAGGAATGATGTACTGCAGTTCATTTTCACTTCTTGTCAAATTTAGATCCTTTTTCTTAAAAAAGAAAAAAAAAAAAAAGCTTTGGCAATAGCACTTTTGACACTTGGTCTTTCATTTGATTGATTCAGTGTATGAGAGTGAAACTCATTTTTTCTTTTTCCATTGCTCTTTCTATTCTATTTCTCTTTTACTCGAAGAAATCACTATGTTATATTTTCAGGTGTGAAGTAATTGTTCTTGGTTACTTTTTCTGTTACTCTGTCTATTCTCTGATAAAGTTCATCAAATAGCCGAATCCCTCTCAATTTTTGAAGTCTGGCTGGCCGTCACCCACTTCTGATAGCTTATGGTTACCTCCGTTTTTGGCCTCCCTCTGACAGCCTACTCTGTCTTGATACCAACTTTGCATATGAGCTAGCAGATCCAGCAGGTTTGGTTGTTCTTCCTTGATTCTCTTCCTCTACATTTCACTGTGTTTGTCATTTTCCCTTTTTCCATGATTTGAATTTGAACTTTTGAGCACATGAGTTGAGTTATCCTAGTAATTCACTGTCTATGATCAGATAGGTGTATTGGGCTGTTGAAAATTATGAATGAGCGAAACTGGATGCTGCACCATCTTGACTTGGTGGGATCTATGATCTCAAAGCTTTTAAGTCTAATTGATGGCTTCAGATATTATTATCTTCAGGTGTTAGTGTGATCTTTAGGCAGAAGAAAGTTTTAAGAGTTGGAATTAGATTGGCCAAGAGGAGAGGAAAGGAAAATTGAAGGGAGTTGGCTGTGGCAATCCATACTTAGAATTTAATCTTGGCTTAGTTAATGGTGTTGACTCGATGAATTTATTTATTTATTTATTTATTTATTATTATTATTATTATTTTTTTTTTGCTTTTCAATTAAAAATTTATTGGAGTATGATATTTTTATTTGGGGAATTCAATGTAATAGCATATTTAGTATATTTGGGATTTGTAGTTATTATCTTTTATTTATATAATGTGTGTTTTACCTTTGTAAGATTAGATTTGTTTATATACTCATTTTCGTATGTGATTCTCTAATGCATAGGAATTGTTTTCCCCCAAATGATTTTCACACGATTAAATATTTTTCATTTTTAATTAAATTAGAAGTGATAGGGAAATTTGGTTGTGCACTAAAAAATGTGGTTGAGAGTGATCTTGTAGAAGAGTGTGAGTAGTCTACTTTCATGAGGTTCCTTTTGTTCTTGTTATAAGTTCATTCTTATCATAAGTGAATAACTTCAGTTTAAGATCAATTTGGTTTTCTTTGCCATCCATCCTATTTTACTTTATTTGTCTTTAATATTGGTCACTGTCGTTACACTTCCTTTGACCCCTTCTCTTGGATTGCAAACTTTCCCCCGGATCATTCAAAGCATGTCTTTTTGGCTTTCAGGTTCGTTCTGGAACACATTGTATTGCCAGTGTAATATGTTGTTGAAGGAGATGATTAAGAAGATGTCTTTTTCTTCTAACTTATTCTTTAGAATCAGAAGAGAAGTAACAACCTGTACTCTTTCTATTGAGCCTTTAGACATGGCAGTCTCTGTTCCTTCTGGAAGCCACATAAATCTCTGCCATTCCCTAGCAGATCAGCTTATACAAAGGGGTTTATTTTCATCTGCTCAGCTAGTTATTCGAAGGATGATCAGTCATTCTGCGTCTGTTGCTGACGCCATTTCAGTTGCTAATTCTTTTGCCAGCCGTGGGTTGGAACTAGATTTGGACAGCTATGCTGTCTTAATAAGGAAGCTGGTGACTTTAGGGGAGCCAAAATTAGCAGAGTCACTTTACTTAATAGAAATTGAATCTCAAGGTAATCATGCAGACCCTTCAATTTTGAATTCTATGGTAATTTGCTCATGTGAGTTGGGAAAAGTAGAAGATGCAATGAATTATTTTAATAGGCTTTTATCCTTCAATTGTGTGCCTCAGAAAGAAGCATGTCTTAGCATTATACAGCAGTGTTGTTCCCAAGAAAGATATTTGGATGCATTTGATTTATTTGTTAGAGCCCATTATGCAGAAGCAGAACTTAGTTTTGGATGCTATAGACAATTAATTGATGGGCTATGCCATAAAGGGCATTTGGATGAGGCTCTTCAAGTGTTTGATATGTTGCTGAACTATCACAAACATCTCCCTACAATTCGTGTATACAAGTCACTGTTTTATGGCCTCTGCAAATGTAGTAGAATAGTGGAGGCAGAGTTACTAATTGGGGAAATGGAATCCCGAGGTATGCATGTTGACAAGGCAATGTATACTTCTCTGGTCCATATGTATTGCAAAGACGGAAAAATGAAGTTGGCTATGCAGGTTTTCTTCAGAATGTTGAAGACAGGTTATCAGCCCGATCGATATATATGCAATATTTTAATTGATGGTTTTATGAAGTTGAGTCTATATGATAAGGGCTGGGTTATACATGACAAGATGGAGGAGTGGGGAATTAAACCTGATGTGGTGACTTATCAAGTTATGATTTCCCAGTACTGCAAAGAAGGAAAATTCGATTGTGCCTTGACGCTTTTTCACAATATGATAAATTCTAAAGTGGCCCCCAATGTTCATTGTTACACTGTTTTGTTTACCGCCCTGTGCAAGCATAATAGAATGGAAGAGTTTTTTGAGTTGTACAAAAATATGATGGAAAGTGGTGTTGTTCCTGATCATGTGCTATATTTAAAACTTACGAAGATTTTGCCTGTTTGCAAGTTACAGCTTGCCTTCACAATATTGTGTGCCATTGCTAAGAATGGATGTGGGATTGATTCTATGTTGCCCGTTTCTTCTGGTCAAAATCCAAATTATAATTATGAGCAAGAAATTGAACTCTTGCTGGAGAAAATTGTGTGTAAAAACATTAGCTTAGCTTCTGTAGCATATAGTATTTTTATCAGTGCCTTATGTGAGAAAGGAGAAGTAGACAAGGCATTAATCTGTTTGGAAAAAATGGATGATGCTAGATATAAGCCCATGCGTTTCTGTTACAACTCACTCATCAAGTGTTTGAGCCAAATGAGGCACTTTGAGGATGCTAACTTTGTAATTGATCTTATGGAAGATCGTGGCTTGGTTCCTGATCAAGCAACTTCCTTAATAATTATAAGTGAGCTTTGTAATCAAGGTAATGTGGTTTCTGCAATTGATTTCCTGGACCAAATGGAAGAGAGAGGAATGAAGCCATCTGTTGCTATTTATGGATCAATTATGAGTTGTTTAGTTAGAAAAGGAAAAACTATTGAAGCAGAAGACATGTTTAAGAGAATGCTTATGTGTGGTGTGGATCCTGATGAAGTGGTATGTACTACAATGATTTATGGATACTCCATGAGTGGAAGAATACTTGAAGCCCGAGAATTATTCGATAAAATGATAGAGAATTCAATTAAACCAAGTTATCGTTCATACATTGCCCTCATTAGTGGATTGGTAAAAAAACATATGGTTGAAGAGGGGTGCATTTATCTTGACAAAATGTTAGAGGATGGCATGGTGCCTAATGCTGTGTTTTATACCTCTATTATTTTACATTTCTTGAAGATCAAGGAGTTTGGAGTTGCCCTTAAGTTAATTAATCTAGTGGGCAAAAATGAGGTAACTTGGGATCTTACAATGTGCATGGCATTTGTGAATGGAGTTCGCAGATACATTTGTTGTAACAACGACAAATATTACAACTTGCCAAGAGAATCTGAGAGGGGGAAAGAGATGCTATTATATTTGCTTGATTGCAGTCCTTTTCCTAGAATAGAAAATACCTTGACAGTTCCGAATAATTCTTCAGAGGCATTGAAATGGTTGGCTAGGAGGTTGATAAAGGCTTTTAGAGGTGCTCCAATTACGGATAATCTCTACCTAAACAACTGCATAGTATCGTGGCTTTGTAAGGAAGGAATGATTAATGATGCACTTAATCATTTGCAATTGATGCAAAAGGAAGGTGTGTGCCCCAATCATGTGACTTATACTATCCTTCTTTATGGGCATATTCAATTGGATGATGTTGACAGTGCTGTGAGATTGTTCAACAAGATGAATGTAGATGGTTGTATTCTAGATAGAATTGCTTATGACACTTTATTGAAAGGCTACATTAGAGCTGGAAGACTTCTTGATGCAATGTCACTTGTGTATTCAATGCGCAAAAGAGGATTATACCCAAAGCGGGCATCTTATGAAATGTTATTATACTCTTTCTGCAGAAGTGGACTAAGTGTTTCTGGTTCCAGAATATTTCAAGAAATGATTGCGGACTATTATCAGCATGTCTTGCATGGCCATTACTGGTTACCATATGATTTTTGTGAAAGTAGTACACTGCATGGAGATCAGTTGATATATGTCAATACATTTCAAAGAGCTATGTATCATGGAAAGAAGCTTCTCATGAGTTGTTTATCAAGCTCCCCATAATGTCAAAACTAATGATATATGTCCATGGTGTCTATGTCATGCTTTAAGGAGAAAATATTTAGAATATGAAGGGATGGAACTTAATTGTAGCTTACTTGAGTTGTGAAGTTACCGTAGCATTTCATGGTTGAAGAAATGATCTTGAGAAAAATCTATTTGTTCACAAAGTAAAAGATTAACCATAGCTGCCTTCAATGTGTAGTGCTCTATCTCAATCATCAGGTAACATGAGCATATATTTCTGAGTATACAAACTTAATGTTCTGAAATTTGAATTTGAACTTTTTCAGGAAATATTACTGATGAAGAAACATTTCCATTGCAGATATTATGAATGAAGAATTAGCATCGTGCTTATTGTCTCTTCTCCTGCAGTGCTGATGGATTAATATGGTATGTATATATTGATATAATTCCCCTCCTGATTTTAATTAATATTGCATTGTTAATTGTGGAAAGTTACAACGTAGTGAAGGACATATCTAAAGAACAATTGAAAGAAATTTACATATGAAAAGTAGAAAGGGTGCGATAGCTTCTGTAGTTGGTGATTGTGTCTAGACTTTGTATGGCTAAAAGAGAAAATTCCCAAGATTTTCTTCTTTCCAAACACCAGAAAATAAGTCCATAAGAACTGCACAAAAGTAGTGCTTCAACCATGTTTCCTTGGCATTTATTTTTCTCACTGATGACCGAGTATGGTAAGAAGAATGAGAAATACTTGCAACCAAAGGCCGCTCCTTCAGTTTTTCCTGAGACAAGGGATGGCATAGCTTCTTGGGTAATGTTCCGTCACCGATGCTGAAAGTTTCAGTCCATACAAGTAGAGGTGATGTATGCGACAAGACTTCCTCACAGATAAAATAATTTAGCTAATGATTTAGCCTTGTGGGGAAAAAGTTTCTTGTTTGACTTCATTTTGAAAATAGCATTTGAACTAATTTCTTGAAAATTTGTTTCTTTTCTTATAAGCATTTTCAGCTCTTTTGCTAGAATACGGAAGACCTGATTTGCAGTCTTTCTTGGAATAGGTAATCCATGCTTTTGATGGAAGTAATAGATGCTACAGATGCCTATATTGGGCTCACCGCAGCAATGGCAGCAACCATGGCACCATTGAAAAGATCCTTAACTTTGTATGTAATCTTTTTTTTTCTTTTTAAAATGATATAATCATTTTATTCTTGATTGACTGGTTTTTGCTTGCTTTAACAGAGGGTTGTATTTGAGGATAGATATATGAAATTTTATAGTTGCCAGAGCTAATCATCTGAGCTACTTGACTATGCTCCTGAAGTTCTATAGTAGTGTGATTCCTTAAGAGAAAAAGGTTAAAAGAGCGAAAGATGAGTAGGGCTCTACAAGGGCTGTTAGGCTTTACCTTTAATTCTATATCCCTCCTCACTTCACCAGAGGGAGTCTGGCTTATTGAAGTTGTGATGCAAGAAGTTGTTGGCATTGATACAACAAATAGTGGTATATAGTGGAGGTCGGTCCTATTTTTCTCTGTTATGGGACCAAACTGGCCTTAGACTATTGATGTTGGATGTGGCATAGTTGGCAGTTGAGGCTATATGGCAAAGTGCATAGGCATAACATGAAATCTTGTTCAAACTGCTAGAGCAACTGCTGCCGCACAAGGATTAGCCGACAAGGTGTTGGTTTTTCATGTGTTTCTGTCTTTTGATGCATATTATGCTTGCTACTGGCTGCTTAGATTTGATATAAAAGAATTAAAGAAACCAAGGTTTTATATATATTTCTAGGATATATTCAACATACTCCATATTTTTTAAAGCAAGTTTCCTTTCAAGTTGTAGATGCTTTAAGGCAACCACTGCTCAATGGGTAGTTTGATCCGGAGTGCTCTGTCGAGAATGGAGAACATATACCTGATAAAAGAAATTGTGGACTGACTGCATTCAATTTTTTAGTTCAATCCAACGGTGGCATAGTACTAAGTCAAAAACCCTACGTTTAATTTGGACAGGAAGACCATGCATGGAGATATTGTTATTAGTTGCTTTCACAAGGGGCTCCACAAAAAGTGTTTGGTGATATCAATGCCAAGTAGTGCTTGACTATTATGCAAAGGCAGACTAAACATCATGTAAACAATCCGACAATGAAGAGATGGTGTTGTTCATAATCAGTGAGAACTGAGAAAGGAAAATGTTTCTATTGCGATTTTCCCAATTTAGGATGTGATATAGTTATTTCTTTCCTGAGATATATCTAAATTTTGTCTACAAAGCGACGATGAAGCTTATCTCCATCATCTCATTGGCCGACCTTGTCCCCTGTTATTTTGTTGTCATATCTAGTATTCAGAGTTTGCCTCGATTTGGTACCGCTCTTGCAGCCCACACAAAAATAGTAGTTTAGCACTAAATGTCTAGTCAACTACTACACCTCAATGACTTCCAAGGCCGGTTCCTACGGAAAGGAAAAAGAATTTCAAGTTCTTCCTTTCGAGAAGGGAGGATTAGGAAAATCCTATTGATTGAAATTTTCTCCAGACCCTCGGGAAGATCATGGAAAAAGGCTCAAATGGTATGATCCCGCCTTCACCCCAGAATGAAAGAGGCGGTCTCGTAGTTCTTGGTCTGTGAAGATATGTTGTTAAAATCAGCTAGCTCTGGATTCGAGTGATTGTTGCATGTTTTCATGTCTATGTACTTTCTGATTTGAATCTCGGCCGGTTGCTTGTTTTAATTTGCCCATATCCGTTGTTGCTAGAAATGGGGTTGAAGACTAAAAATTGTGCCAAGTTGCCTGTTAGGAGAAAGAATGATTAGAAGACTTATTTTATACTTGTTTGGTTCTTATAAAGTTTTATATTTTTTTTGTACTTGAGGAATCCTGTGATTATAAGGATTGAGAAGATTAGGGATATAATTAGAAATTTCATGTTTTGTAATTATTTCCTATTTTCCCCTCTGATTTGTAATCCCTGATTAGTGGTCTCATTTATGACCAAGATACAATCCGCCGTGTATATATGTTTTAGACTACAAATGAATAAAATATCGCAATACCTTTGAATCCATTGGTTCCTTTATGATATCAGAGCATTAGGGAAATTCCAATGGATGACTCTGTGAAGAACACCAAGGAATCAGGCTCCCAGTTGGATTCATTGAAGTCAAAGATGGGTTCAGCAAGCGGGATCTCAATCAGACTGGAGGGATCACGTCTGGTGTCCGTCGGACTTGGGAACCCAGTTATCCTAATCGTGTCGGACAAACTCGCCGGCTAGAACTATAATGAATGGGCCCACTCAGTTCATCGAGCCCTGAAGGAAAGGGGAAAGCTCGCATACATCGATGGAAAAGCTCCTCCTCCTACTTCCGATGAAGCCGCGACGCAGGTGTCCTGGCTCGTGAATGTAATGATCCCAAATATTCGAAGGTGCTTCATGTATTTGGATAGTGCACGGGAGATTTGGGAATCAATAAAGGAGACCTATGGATAAAAGGGGAATTCATCACAACTTTTTGATTTAAAATCAAGAGTGTGGGACCTCAAACAAGGTACTCTCTCATTAGGGGATTATTACACTGCCAAAACTACCCCTTGGCAAGAATTGGATCAAATTAATGATGAAGTTCCCTGTTGTAATACTTATATTATTAAATATCAAAAAAGAGTGGAGAAAGAGCATCTTTTTGAGCTGCTTGCAGGTCTGAATGCCTCATTTGATATAGTTCGAGGGCAAATTTTAATGCAAGATCTTCTTCCCTCTGTTGTGAAGTTTTCTCCATTCTTCGTAGTGAAGATTCCAGAAAGAAAGTAATGCTAAAAGTAGAACCAGTGTCTCAAACTTCTACAAATAAATCATCTGCCTTAACGGTTAAAACAAATGACCGTCAAAGCAAAAATAAGCCCACTTGTGATCATTGCAAAAAGGTGGGTCACACAAAAGACACTTGCTGGGATCTTCATGGTAAACCCCCTGATTGGAAGCCAAAGAAGAGCAAAGGTCGTGCTTACATAGCTGAATCAACCAAAGATGATGAACCAAGTGGTTCTGCCTCAACTCTGCCTCAACTCCTCAAGGTGATAAGTTTGATAAAATTATTGAAATGCTGGCCTCTCTTCAATTGCAAAAGCAGCCAACTGCCTTAGTGGTTAAAAGAGGTAATTTTTCAAAAGCCCCTACTACTATTAAAAGCATGGTATCTGGCAACTGTTGGATAATTGATTCAGGTGCATCGGATCATATGATCGATGATATCACATGCTTCTGCTCTTATGTTCCTGCTACCACAAGCTTAACTGTCAAAATAGCAGATGCTTCTAACTCCAAAGTTGCGGGCATGGGAAGTGTTGAAATTAGCCTAATTTTATATTGAAAAATGTTTTACATGTGCCAAATTTAAAATGCAGTCTTCTATCTGTTAGTACTTTGGCTTGAGATAAGGGTGCCAACTTTTTTGCCACTCATTGTATTTTTTAGGATCTGTTAACGGGGATGACGATTGGCTGTGCTAGCAAGTTTGAATGTCTTTACTACCTAGATGATTATGCTATTTCGAATTTTGGTTTTTGTAATAAAGTGTCTCTCCCTAGGACTGATGATTTAAATTTGTGGCACAAACTGTTAGGACATCCTAATTTTCAATATATGTCTCGAATGTTTCCTTCCCATTTTTCAAATAAAACTGATTTTTATTGTGACACCTGTGAACTCGCTAAACATCATCGTACATCATTTCCAAGCAAACCTTATCGAAGCTTCTCATCCTTTTACCACCATTCATAGTGATTTGTGGGGTCCCTCTCGTGTTTCGAACCGTCTTCACTCAAAATATTTTATTACGTTCATCGATGATCACACTCGAGTCAGTTAGGTTTATCTTCTAAAGGAGAAAAGTGAGGTATTCCAAATTTTTATTGATTTTTATACAATGATCCAAACCCAATTTCATACAAAAATTCAGATTTTACATACTGATAATGGGACTGAATATTTCAACAATGCTCTCTCAAATTTTTTGAAAGATAATGGTATTATTCACAAAAGCAGTTGCCCATATAGTCCTCAACAATGTAATTGCTGAAAGGAAAAACCGTCATATAATTGAAACTGCTATATCTCTAGGTGCCAATGTTCCAAAATTTTATTGGGGGGATGCAATTCTTACAGCCACCTTCCTGATCAACAGAATGCCTAGTAAACCACTGTCATATAAAACTCCTCTCCAAGTGCTTCACAATCATTTCAATTCTCCCTATCTTGAGAATACCTTGCCTCTCAGGGTATTTGGATGTACCACCTATGTCCACATGCATCAAACCTCCAAACTTGATCCTAAAGCTGTCCACTGCATGTTTCTTGGCTTCTTTGGGTAACAAAAGGGGTACAAATGTTATGATCCAATCACTAAATGCATATTTATTACATGTGATGTCACATTTCATGAAACCATACCTTTCTATTCTCAGTCTTCAATTCAGGGGGAGAATATGAGTGAATTTCAGCCTGAACAAAATACTCCTATCACACATGAACCTCTAAAACCCTTCCCTGATTTGTTCATTAAGGTGTCTAACCAAGAATAAGTGGAAAATGAGAAGAAACTTGTGCCTAAAAAAGAAAACGAAATAATTAGTTCAGGGGGAGACACAAGATATGGTGCTATCTATACAAGAAGGCATAAGACAGGTATAGTTCCTCAAGAGGCTAGCATTTCCCAAGAATCTAAACCGGTGACAAGTCCAAAAGAAGGGCAAGAAGCATATGATCTTGATTTGCCAATTTCTAAAAGGAAAAAACCCCGGGCATGTACAAGACACCCGATAGAGAAATTTGTTTCTTATCAGGGGCTCTCAGCGAAGTATTCTGCTTTTATATCTCATCTTGATGATGTTAAAATTCCTGATAATATAGATGAAGCTCTATCAAGGCCAGAATGGAGACAAGTTGTTTTGGAAGAAATGGAGGCACTTAAAAGGAATGGCACATGGGAGGTGGTTGATCTACCAAAGGGAAAGAAAGTTGTAGGGTGCAAATGGGTGCTCACTCCTAAATATAAGGCAAATGGGAGCTTGGAGAAGTATAAAGCAAGACTCGTTGCAAAAGGCTTTTCTTAGGTATATGGAATGGATTACGCAAAAACATTTGCTCCTATTGCAAAATTAAACACAGTTCGAGTGTTACTGTCTTTAGCAGCAAACTTGGATTGTCAACTTCATCAGTTAGATGTCAAGAATGCCTTCTTGAATGGTGAGCTGAAAGAGGAAGTATACATGAAACTTCCACCTGGTTTTCCAGGGAAAAAATCAAGTCAAGTTTGCAAATTGAGGAAATCTTTATATGGTTTGAAGCAATCTCTTAGGGCGTGGTTTGAAAGATTTACTCGAGTCTTGAAGAAGCAGAGTTATACTCAGTGTCAAAGTGATCAAACCATGTTTTTCAAACATCGGAGTAATAAGGTAACAATTTTAGCTGTCTATGTTGATGATATTGTACTTACTGGTGATGACATTGCAGAGATTAATCACATCAAAGAGGCACTCAACAAAGAATTTCAAGTTAAAGATCTTGGGGAAATAAAAAATTTCCTCGGGATGGAAGTGGCAAGATCAAGTAAGGGAATCTATATCTCACAGAGAAAATATGTGCTTGATCTTCTTAAGGAAACTGGAATGTTAGGGTGCAAACCAAGTGACACACCCATACAAGCGGACAAGACAGCTAATGATGTGGATTTAGGTAAGCCTGTTGACATGAGGAGATATCAACGTATGGTAGGGAAATTACTATACCTATCTCATACTAGACAAGACATAGCTTTTGCAGTTGGGGTTGTGAGCCAACATTCTCATGACCCGAAACAAAAGCATCTAAATGAAGTATACAGGATACTCAAATACTTGAAGGGCTCCCCAGGAAGGGGTCTTCTATTTAAAAAGACCAAGAAAAGATATGTTGAGATGTTCACAGATGCTGATTAGGCAGGTGACGAAGAGGATAGAAAATCTACCTGTGGATACTGTACGTTTGTCTGGGGAAATCTTGTCACTTAAAGAAGTAAAAAGCAGAATGTTGTCTCAAAAAGTAATGCTGAAGTAGAATACAGCGCCATAGCACTTGGAATATGTGAAGGGATTTGGTTGAAATGGCTACTTGAAGAATTACAAATGATGGTGAATCTACCGGTTAGAATGTACTCTAATAGCATGGCTACAATAAGTATTGCTCACAATCCTGTTCAACATGATCGCATGAAATATGTTGAAATTAATAGACACTTCATAAGAGAGAAGATTGATGATGGGATAATAAGTTTGAAACATATTCCCTCTAGAGAATAGACTACAGATGTTTTCACCAAGGGATTAACCAAGGAGAAGTTTGACTATTTTGTTGGCAAGTTGGACATGATCAACATCTATTATCCAACTTGAGGAGGAGTGTAGGAATGCTATGATTATAAGGATTGAGAAGATTAGGGATGTAAATAGAAATTTCTTGTTTTGCAATTATTTCCTATTTTCCCCTCTGATATGCAATCCCTGATTAGTGGTCTCATTTATGACCAAGATACAATCCGCCGTGTATATATGTTTAAAGTACTACAGATGAATAAAATATCGCAGTACCTTTGAATCCATTGGTTCCTTCAGTACACTATGAAATCCTTTGTTAAATTGTGCCAAGTTGGCTGCTAGGAGAAATAATGATTGTTTAAAATGCAAGTGGTTTTAGTTCAAATTCAAATGGTTTTGGTCATGTTGAAATCGTGTTTTATCTTTAAACCATTAAGTTCTTCTTGAATGCCACTCAAACTCGAGTTCACTATTTAAAATCGAATTTGCTAGTTGTCTAGTGTCTCTTTTGATTGAGAAATTACGTGTTCTTGAGATTCAGTTTACATTCTTGTAGGAATATCTCCTCACAATCTTGAGTTAATCTAATTTGCCTCTATTGTGTTCAAAAATTCATCTCCTTTGATAGAGTTTGTAATGCCTGTAAAATTGAGTTTATTCTACTTTTCTGCGGAACCTTAGTTTAGGCTCAAACTTTAGATTTTTTATGTGCCAAAAGAGTTTCTCCCATGAATATGTACTAGTGTAGTATGTAGTGGCGTTCAATTTGTTGCTTTTATTTAATTGAGTTTGCTTCTTTGTTTCGAAATTTCATTTCCTGTTCTAACTCGTATCCTATTGCTCAGAATTTTGTGCTTCAATTCAAAACTTCAATTTCTTAAATCTTGTTTAAAGGGTCTCGTGACAAAAGATCTACCCTTTATAACATTAGGTTTAGGGTTCGATCTCCACTGCTAAGGCTCGGTGCATGCAGTACAAATTAAAAAGAAAATGTTTAAACTCAACTTCTCATAGGCTTAATATTGAGTGCTAAACAATTCAATAATTATTTCGGCCATGTTATAAAAATAAGAAGAAAGAAGAGAAGAAAGATGTAGAGAAGAAGATATGATAGAAAAATTGGAGAAGAAACAAGAGAGTATTATCATTCACTTAGGTGTTCAAATGCTTTGTACATAGCCTCTATTTATAGGCCTCCAAACAATGAAGACTAACCTAAAGAGTTACAAGTACATAAAGAAGAAAATTAAACTACATAATTGTACAATTGAAGGTTATAGGAAATATGCATTTAACACCTTTCAATGTGGGAGTTATAGGATGTGATGTAGTTAACCAAGAAATGGAATCCTATGATAGCATAGGTTATGAACATCCATATTCTATATATTATTTATAACACTCCCCCTTGGATGTTCATAAACAAATATTGTGCCTCATTAAAACCTTACTAGGAAAAACCCATTGGGACAAAAATCCAGTGAAGGAAAAAGAGTACACAAACTTATTAGAAGCTTCCTCATTAAAAACCTTACCAGGAAAACCCAGCTAGTGGGACAAAAGGTTAAGGAAAAAAGAATACAGCATGACATTTTCTCCTCCTGAACAGAATCATTTTATTCCCCTTAGTGACTACATCACTTTTGTCATTTTGTCTCGATTGAGGATACTGATTTTTCAAGCATATTCCGTCAAAAGCTTTTTAAGCATATCTTCATTTGGTCTAGTTGCATTATCATCACATGTTCTGCTAAAATGCATTCCTCTAGCATATCTTCATGATATATCTTGCATCTATGTACTTATTCAAATACATTATTTATTATGCACTTGTGCACCTGCAAAAGCTTAATTCTTCCACAAAATTGTGACATGTAATACCAACAAAATTAGCAAATATTTATATGGGAGACCTCTATTAATGATTTTGAAAATCATTGTGGAATTTAATTACTTAGTCTACTGGTCAAGTAATGTACAAACTTATATATTTTCTAAGTAACAATATATTCTGTAAGATAATTTTTGTATATGCTTATGGAATTTTCAACCATTCAATGATTCTCAGGTAAGTTTCATCATCAAGTGAGATATATACAATTATTAACGTATATTTTCTTTTCATACACTGCCAGACTATTAATATTTGTAGAATACTTGTATCGACCTCAAAATAATATGCATTATCACAATCTTCATTGTCTTTTTGAAAAAGTATATTTCTCATAAATATTGATATTCCATAATAATTTTTATTTCTGGATTTTAGACTTCAGGTCCATGATTTTCACATATTTTGAACCATAATCATATTTCCATTTCAAGACTTTTCTTTTGACCAATCATCTGCTTGTCACTCATCATGACATACCTTTGTGTAAGATCCTCATTTAATCAGATGATATCACTATCGAAATTGTTATCGACAACTTTATTCTTTCTGATTCCATTTTCCTTGTTGTGACATAACTTATTGAGATTTTCCTTGTTAATTTTCAAGTACATTACCTTATTTGAGATTTTTCAATTAGTTATGTCCTGACACTCTTCTGGAGTACCTGCCTCCTTAATATGATCATCTAAATTATAAGCTCCTATTTATTGTAATATTTACATTTGGAATCGATTGATTTCTCATGCTTCAGGCATGTCACATTTGTTGGAGCATTTTCAGCTGGAATATGAGATTTGATAATTCTCATTTAGGTCAGTAATTATATCTAGCAGATATTTTGTACTACTTTATGAATGCAAAATCTTATGAACTTCTGATTCATACTACTATACTTGAGGATCTAGATTTGATAATGATAATGCATTCAATATATTTTCTTTTCCAGCTACTTGATTTCTCCCCCTCATATTTGGATAACTTCGTCGAATGACAATCAAATAATCATGCGATATAAGTCTCCAAAATCCATTTGTTTCCTTTTGAAACATTATTTTGTTTCATTTAGAAACAAGAAGAAGGAGTTCCTTATCCAACATTTATCTCAACTTTGTCTAAATATCCATTTATATACTTTGTGGTGGATTAATAGGCAATGCATTGCACATTCAAAATTTTTAAGATGGAAATTGTCTAGCTCCTAACCAAAAGCTAATTTTATTGGGAGAAAATATTGTTGGCTTGATGTAAAGTGCTGCAATATGTGATATTAGATATATTAACATTGAAAAAGAAACTTTGTTCGCATAAATATTTCATGGAGGTTTTAATGAATAATTTCTGGATCATATAATTTGAAAATTGTGCACTCAACAGAATGATTTATTCAAACAATCTTACAAACTCCAGGTTGCAAGCTAAATAATCGCACATGTAACCA
Source organism: Mimosa bimucronata (assembly GCA_037074515.1). Classification (NCBI taxonomy): domain Eukaryota; kingdom Viridiplantae; phylum Streptophyta; class Magnoliopsida; order Fabales; family Fabaceae; genus Mimosa; species Mimosa bimucronata. The sequence continues at coordinate 31,459,301 of CM073438.1, read as the reverse complement.
TTTTATAGATGCATCTATCAAATTTATTGAATACTTATATGCTTTACATGCTATTTTATTGGGCCCATGAGTTTGATATATTTCCAGAAATATAGATCCATTCCAAATCACAACTAGTAATCTTTTTATTATAAATTTTCTTTGAAAACAAGCAGCACAACATGATGTTAACTATACAAGAAGAATCTTCTGGTTCTTCAATGGATGTCAATAAATACTTTAAAAATTCATATATATGACTTGGATGATCAAACAAGTCATGCCAACAATAAATTTACTTAGATCAGTAAACTTCTGGTTTATTGTATCATATTTCTTATCTAACATTCAATTTCCATATTTAAAATCATTACATGACATCCATTTTGGGGAGATCTCAAAAGATTTTGTGAAGGAAGAATACGAGTATAATTTCATTTAACATTCAACATTGGTCCACGCCTGTATTTCAACAATCTTCCCCTCAAGTGTGAGTTACCGATTAACTTCACCAATTCATGTATTTCAAAGACAGTTATAATAGGTTAATAACCTAAGTACATTTCATTTGGAAGCTCAAATACTTAATTACTCACATAAAAATATGGATTTCAATCCAATTGGATTATCTTTTCATTCCCTTCTATGAACGAAAATTCTAATATCATTCTATGAAGCATGATTTTCATCATCAATTATTCTTCCACAAAAAAAAAATTGTATTGGTTCTTCAGGAACTATATATACTTTGTAACATATAAGTTCTTCAAGAACTAACATATAACATTATATTTCAATAGTAATATACTTCAATTTGTTTTATTTCTTAGAAATATATATATATATATATATTCTCATAATTTTATTCTATAACTAATACATTACAGTAAGTAAAATTCATCTCACATCCCAACAATGAAAATTATTCTAACCAAAATTAACAATCATTTATCAAATCAATCAAGTTCTCATCAAAATTCATATCAATCTCACTTGCAAAAATAAAACTAATAATCATATTCTCTTATGTATGTGTGACAATTAAATTAGAATTTCACAATATAATGTTTCATTTCAATGTAGTAGTCATTAAGTTCATGAATATATCAAATTTCTCCCACCAAATGAGATAAAATGTATCATTACCCTTCTCAAATAATCACATGGCTTAACTAACTCTTATCAACTCATGGTTTTTTCTACTCCTTCTTCTTTTTTAAATACTATTTTTCACAAAATTAATTTCATGGCAAAATATTTAGTATTTATAACAAATTATATAGATTCAGTCACATGCCAAATTATAAATGACAAGGGTATATTGTACCAGATTAAACAAATAATGGAAACAACTAAATAATAATTAAATGTCTTTACCAATATAATTTTTATAAAGTTATCATCATAAATCTCATGATAAAATAATCAAGATGTCAACTAAAAAAGCAGTTGAGATATTATAACAAAAGCGTACATCAACAACAATAATTCAAATCATATTCTATGTAGATCAATTCAAGAGTAATAACCTTTTATTTTCAATAAAATAATAATTTATAATAAAAAAAAATAACGGACACATAATATTTTGCAACATTTTAGACTCTAATTACTAATATTTTTTTTCTTTATTTTAATTCCTTCTTTTTAAACATAAAATTCATCTTTCATGAGATAAACATAAGACTACTTTTTAAAGAAGAAAAAAAATTCATACAATAACAGTAATAAAATTCATTTAACCATATATGCTAGAAAATACCACAGTATCTATGATAATATAATATTTCTAAATATCTTATCATTCATACATTTGAACAATCTTATAGAAGTAAAAATAGAGACGTACATGTTTATTATCAACATTTGATTAAAGTAAGTCTAATGGCAGAAAAATTGAGCTCTTCTTAATATCATAAAATTAAATCCCTATAATTATTTTTCCCGCACATTTCAATCATAATAAACTTAAACAATAATAAAAATAAACATAAGTTAGCCTTCTGGGCTTATGATAATAAATTTGGCAATTTTCTTTACAACTGGTTGCCACATTATTTTTTTTTTAATATTTGTCATCTCATAGCCTTTTCAATATGACAGTCATTTTGACAATTCACTTGGTAGTTACATATTTCTTTATGGCTTCTGGCTATATTAAAATACTTGCTCATAATTTATAACAAAATATAATTATTTTCATATTTCCAAACATTGCCTCAATTATCAATTTGGGTGTTGATTATATGTGATCGTAGCAAAATGTAATAATTAGTCTTCAAGACTATTACATCTGGAAAAGTGATTCTCTATAAGTTATTTGTCTTCTAGACAATATATTCTTAAAAAAAATATTTTTAAAGCTATAAAGGTCCTTTTTGTCATTTGATACATGATCATAAGCCTTCAAAGCTTTAATGGTTATAACAATTCAATAATCAGAGTAGTACATTTTCTTTTTCTTGAGAAATTTTGTAGAACTCACAATGTTCTTTCCACAAAAGAACTATTAAAAAAAATGACGTGACTTCCGGTCATCGAATCACAACTAAAAAAACTATATATAAAATAATATGACTTCTGGTCATTTTAATCACAATATATAAAGTATAATGGCTTCTGGCCATCCTATAAAAGCAAAAGAGAAAAAGAACAATGTAATGACATCTGGCCATTTAATCACAATATATAAACTCTAATGACTTTTGGCCATTCTATAAAATTAAAATTCATAATCAAATATAAAGAATTAGATGAGTCTATAATCATATAGATAACATTATAAATAAATTGAAAGTAATACACATATGTATGTATGTAAAATCACAGCAATATTAAATTGATATTTGGGCAGCACTTGTTATAATATCTATATATATATATATTTATAAGAAAATATACATGTATTATTTATTATAATATACAAATATAATAACTAGTACAAATAGTCATAAAGGGATTAAATTAAATAATATAAAGTGTAACAAAATTAGAATAAGATAATTGCAACAATATATAAGAATAGGAAAAACATAAACTTGATTAGCAAATGTAAAATGTATGTAATTAATGTCTAACATGCAGCATATATATAATTAATAGTTTATAATAGAAACTGTAAAATATGCATCAAATTAAATATGCAGAGGGGGTGTTCCGTAAGAACTAAAGGGCGTATGAACTAAAGGCAGTAGAACATGCCAATCTAGTTCATTGTGACAACCTCTCTAATTGTCCAGAAGAGGTAAGGATATGATGTAATATATTTTATATACTTATATTATATAGACATATATATTTAATATGTTGTGTGTGCGTGTGGTGTGTTTGTATTATATATAATATATCATATGTGTGTGCGTGTGGTGCAGTGTATATAAACAAGTAAAAGTGAGTGTTATAAAAATTTCATGAAAGTAAAAATAATACAATATATAGGGCAGTAAAAATAAACAAAAAAAATACTCAGACCTTCAGAGCAAATTCTTGCTGATAACGTGTTATAAAAATAAAAAGAAAAAAGAGAAGAAAGATGTAGAAAAGAAGATATGATAGAAAAATTGGAGAAAAATTGTACATAGCCTCTATTTATAGGCCTCCAAACAATGAAGACTAACCTAAAGAGTTACAAGTACATAAAGAAGAAAATTAAACTACATAATGGTGCAATTGAAGGTTATAAGAAATATGCACTTAACACTTTTCAATCACTTTTCAATGTGGAAGTTATAGGATGTGATGTAGTTAATCAAGAAACGGAATCCTATGATAGTATAGGTTATGAACATCCATATTCTATATATTATTTATAACAGGCCATTTATACTTTTTTCTCTTACTATTTTTTAGAGTGTAATTAGCAACTTTAAGTTAAAATCGAGGCATTTCTACGTCACTAAGGTAATCACAAATGTCAATCTATCATCTTTTTCTGACATTCATTGTCTTCATTTTGCCAAGTAAGAAAAGCGATGGAGGACAAAAGAATTGATTACGGCCAAAAATAATTTTTATTGAGATACAAAGGAATTATAGGTTGTGGGGATTATGAGTGATGATTCTGTTATTTGGTTCGATTTTTGGTAAAAATCAAAATAAATGAAAAACAGCATAGTGATAATTTTAAACATTGAATTGAAACCGATTAACCAAAATAGGATTTACAGAAATATCCGATTTGATTTTATATTATTTACCAATTATATTGTTCTGTTATATATAAAATACTAAAGGCATTGTGAGTTTAGTATCATCCATAAAAGATATTGTATTATATATTAATCATAAAAAATATATAATAATGTAATATATTTTACAATATCCCAAAATTATTATTTTTATTAAATTTTAATATATGACATAAATTTTGGTTGAATTATGTTTTTTTAACAACCAAACCGAAACTAAAAAAGAAATTCTAAAAAAAATAAAAACCGAATTTTAACCGATAACCGTACTAACCGAAACCAAAAGCTGAATTAAGTTTTGCTCGATTTGGTTTTCAATTTTAGTCCTAATTTATGCACCTGTAATGAGGGTATAATTAGGTCTGAGCTCAAATGAAGGGTTGGCAGTGGATATAAAATTAATGTAAAAAAGTTACTATTGGTGAAACACGTGTGTTGATCTTACACTTGGAACAAAGATATTGTTTTGGCCATGTTTCATCAAAAAAATACTGCTTCCTCGAATTTTCTTTACACTCCAATTTCCTTTTTCAATAAAAAAGAGTGCATGATTTGGTAAGAATGCACCTAGTAAATATAAAAAAGACGGCATGGATGAAAGAAAAGCAACAGATTCATAGTGACGCAATGCACAATGGGTATCTGATTGAAATTGTTATGGTAAAAATAAAGTGATCCTCACAATCCATATCCCAAGTTCTTTTGTCTAGCCCTCTAACTCTTACCCATCTCAGTCACTTCACTTTTCTCTCTTCTTTTCTACATACAATGCCTTTCATTCACTTGATGCTTTTAAAAAAGAAAAGATAAAGATAAACATGTCCCTCTTAGCTGCTCATAAATTGCCCCCCCAAAAGTTATGCAACAAGTGTCATATAAGATCCCTCAACACTCTTCACTCACATGCACAAGGACACTACAAGAAGATAAACCTGAAGAGTAAAGTTCTCAATTACAAAAATAAATCATGGAGATGGGAGCTGAAGGGTGATGGACTGACGTGGATAAAAAGGAGAGGTAGTGAATGGATGAAGTAGGTTTGATAAATTAAAAAAACAAAATACTCCCCCGCTCCTTAATATAAGATCAAGTTGAATTTGTTTGGGGGATTAATAAAGCAAAATAGACTATTTAATTATAATTTATGTTACATATTATAAGATTATATATTTAGCTTATGAGTCAAATGAATTAATTTGTAGAAAAAATGTAATAAACTATTTAAAATGGTCTATCTGACTTCCTTAATCTCCCTAAAAAAAATTAACTTGATCTTATATTAAGGACTAAAAGAAGTAATATTTCCCATCCGGCCGTATCAAACTAATTGGTCTGAATATTGAGTCCTTTATCTAGTCCAACTTAAGGAGGTATTATGGTCTAACCTGGTCTTGTTAGGTGTAACACCCCAAAATTTTTAAAAGAGAGAATAAGGGAATATTTGGAATTTTGGGGTATTACTCTAATTTTAAAAAGTCTTATAAATAAATTGGACACCAAAATATATCTGGATAATTTATTTAAGGACTAAATTTGGATTAAAATTTATTGGGAGTGGTAATTAAATATTTGATGGAAGGGTAGAATGGGAAAAGGGTGAATGGTATATGGTAATTTTGAGGTGAATCAAGGGCAAAATGGTAAAAATTTGTCATCCTTATCCCCTTCAAATAAACACATGTGATGAAATAAAATTTATATACTCCCTCATCAGCCTTCACCGTCACTCTCTCTCACTCTCAATACTCTCTCTCGTTCTCTCACCCCTGTCTCCCTCGTCCTTCAGCGTCGGACGGCGGATTTCGGCCAAAATCAGCGGCAAGCGGCGGAGAACGGAGGAGCAACACGCACAAGACATTGAAGCCAACCTTGGGTAAGCTTCTTTTCCTCATTTTCCTTCTCTATTTCGCTGATTTCGGGTCTGAATGGGAGGAAGAGACATTCGAGTTTTGGGAGATTTACAAGCTTTTAATCCCATGGAACTGAAGCTTAGAGCCTGGGTAAGAGTATTCCTAAGGTGATTTAGTAAGGGGATGAAGTTTTGGGGTGATTTCCGTCGATTTAGGGGCTCGGGTACTGTTCACCTCGATGCCATTTTTTGATTTCAGAGCTTCCTTGCTTTGAAGCTTAGTTAATCTTGTTTAGGAGTAGGATTAATGCTCTAATTTCGTCTTGTATGATGATTTTTGAAGCTAATGATTTTGTTGAGATTTTTCCTTCCCCTGTTCTCCGTTCTGCCGTCGGCGATAATGGCTAGTAGTGAAGAAAGTTATATCATGATTAAAGGTTTAATCTCCTTGTCTAAGTTGTTTGATAGTGTTAGAAAATAAGTGTTCAAATTTCCTTTCCTTCTTGTTGAATGTTCGGCCAGATTTCTTGCTCTTATCTTTGGGTGATGTTGAACATGTTTTAAATGGAAATGGTATATATGATACTCTGAAAATGTTGGTGGTAGTAAGTTTAATCTGATTAGGGGTTATGTTGGTTGAATCTTTGTCCTTGTTTCCTGCTCTGTTCTGGCCGAATGGTTGGGAAAAGTTTAGAGAAAATTGGTTTCTATATCTCTAATTAATTGATACCCATGAGCTGAGATGCTATAATGTTGAAGTTGGAATTTAATTAATGATAGTATGTCTGTATGTTTGATTTTTCTAGTTTAGGATAATTGAAATTGAAAGGGAATTCTTTTATGAAAGTGTTATGGGTGTGATGTTATTTTGATTGAATGTTCTTTTTGTTCTTTTGCTTTGTTTGGCTGCTAGTTTAAGAATAGGAAATGAAGAGAATTTTAGTGTTTGATTTTAGTAAAACTTGTTGACGATTATTGATTTGTAATTGAATTATAAAATTGTTTTGATTACCCCTTTTCTTTTCTGTTGAGCTGACCAAAAGTTGAGCAGAATAAAGAAAGGAATTTTTAGGAATAACTTAGTAAGAAAGCCTTAAGTTGATTAAGCTAAAATGGTTTTGTTAGAGATTGCCATGTAATGGTGATCTTGAGTGTGTTGATTTATGATAGGTGTGTATGTACTTGTTGTGCTAATTCGTCTGATATGATTAAGGGTTGAAGTTGGTGTTGGTGTATGTGTGCATTGTACGAATGTTTGTTTATGATTGTGAGATTAGTAACTTAGTTAGAAATCAGGATTTAAATATATATTAAGAATGGGAAGGGTAGTCTCTTAGGAACATGAGAGACGTTGAATGATTCCCAGTTAGTATATAAATACTAAGTTATTATTTATATGTAATTATAGGAGAAGACAGTATAGTTGAATCTTCCGAACCTTGGGAAGAGGAAGCACTGAGTTACGAGTAAATTGGAAATCGGGTAGCAGTTTATTTCAGTAACAAATTAATTACATGTATAATTTTATAATATCTGTTACATTTTAATAAATAAATTCTATTCCTTCATGATTGGAGCTCCAAGGCTTAGGTGATTAGCTACACCTTTGCGAGATTAGTTACGTTTTAGCCTTAAGTGCTATAACGAGAAACCCTGCAGGTAAAGCCTCCACTGTAACAAATATATTGTTATTAGTGGTTGGCAGGTGCTTTTAGCACACAGATTAATAGGATATGAATTATTATTAATTGTAAAAGGTTTATAAAATTATTACATGTTAATGCGCATATAACAGTTATGGTTAATGAGATAAACTGCATTGAACCGCTGTTTCAGATAAGCTGGAGAAAAGTTGATTTTTGAAGAAGGTAATCGGAAGCAAGCAGGAATGCCTGCTAAGATGTGTATAGTTACTTTGCTATTTTGGTTTAGTTATTTTAGGGTATGGTTAAGGCCTAAGTAGGTAACAAACTTTAAGTTCTATTATAATTACTATAAGGTTGTATATTTGTATATATGTAAATAGTACCTAAACCGTACAGTGTATGTACAGATACGAGGGTTGTCACCCAGATAACCCGCCAACATACGTAGTTAAATAGTATTTAATCTAGGACCGTATAATTATAGACGATATAAAGAAATGCTAGGTACAGAATAAGGTTAGAAAGGTATAGATATCTTAGGTAAACAAGTTATTTTAATTGCTTTACTAACCACTTTGATTTATAACGGTTTTCAAATGATCCAATTAGTCTGAAGAGACGATTTTGATAAAAGAATAATTGAGGTAAGGTTTACAAATAAAAAGTTTAAAATTTTTCGTATTTTAGGCTTCTAATGTTTACAAAAGTGGTTGTAAATCAATTAAAATGTTCTAATATAATAATAAAAGCTTAGCTGTTACATTAGGCATCAACCAATATTTTCCTAGACGGGATCGGGTTTGTATTCATCAGACTAGATTAACATAGACTATACTATCGGGTATGAACATCCCTAATTATGGATTCTATTAGATGAGCTTCAGCACCTTTGTGAAAATTAGGGAGGTAAGTTTTCTCGATGCCTTCAGAGTATTTTTAATGTTTGGTGGAGGTGATTGTAACTCTCTGTTATTGACCAAGCATTCTCCGTTGCTTTATGCACGGCCAGTAAGCTTTTGAAACATACTTGTGCCTTCGTTAGTCTTTTCCATTATCCTTTTATTTATTATATATTCATGTTCATTCACCAGACTATTTTGATTCAGTTGTTAACTATTACATAAATCTTCCTTTGTACGTTTTGGTTGACTAGAACAACAATAATTAAGAGATAATATCAATAGCTCCTGTTATAAAAAAAATGGCAATAGCTCTATTTTTCTTGTATGGTTCTTAATTTCAAGATAAAAAAAGGTGATGAAAATTTTTTTGGAGTAATTATATGTGATTTGCTTGCCTTATGTTGTTAATGTTCTAGACTACTAAAATTATTAGACACAACACAAGATTTAATAGCAACGACAAGATGGCTTTTTCACTTTTGGGGATGATATAAGTAGATGCAAATAAACGTGAATGAATAATAAAGAAAGAAATGGATGAAAAATGTTTAACAATATAATGGCATAAAACTTAGATTCCAAAGATTTAGTATATTTGACATTTAAGCTATATTTTTTCCTAGTATATGTGATGAATAGACTGTTGACAGGACATAAGAGGGGGGATTAATTGGGTATTGAATAAAACTTTAAGAACTCAAAAACTCTTTTTCAAAGGACTCAGTATAAGAGAGGAAGGTTTGGAACAATGGTATATACTAGTTGCTCACTAAATCCTCTCCCCCTTGTGCTTTGTAAGTTTACAGCTCTCCTTAGGACCTCCAAAGTCCTAAGGTAACAAGAATGAAAAAAAATAATACAAAAAGCTCATTGAGTTGAGCATATAGTTTCTCTCAAAGCTCACTCAATATATCAAACAGAAAGTGACTAAGAATTTTCCGTTTGTGCACAATACTTGTTTGTTCAAAAGTCTTGGTCTTCACTTTTGTTTTTAGGTTGATACATACACTAGGATTAGTCTATTGGAAACTTAGCCGTTTGAAACACTTGTGGCAGCTTTGAACTTTTGAATCTTTGAAAGGTTTTGATGCAGCTACTTCAGCAATTGATTTCGCCTTTCCTAAAACACCTTGGGGTTCAAATTCAAAATATTTTTTAACTAAGGATTGCATTAGTGGTGCTTCCCTAGATTGTCTCTCAAGAAGTCTAATGAACAAACATAGGGAAACTAAATGCAATTAAAGCGGTGGGGGTTTGGAGTGATATGCAAGTGGAAAACATGCAAATGAGCATAAATGCTATGTTTTTTATCTTTTCTTTAATAAGGTGGAATGGATGGGTGGATGAAATGAAGTAAATGCAATCTAGTGAATCTCTTGAGTCTAGGTGAAGTGGAAAGCATTGGTTCAATTCATTGAGGAGTTAGGGATACCATTGGGCTTAATTAACTAATAATGCCTTAAGGGAATTCAATTAATGGATCGTCACCACACTATTGCAAATTCAACCATTAATATTAACACATGCACACATTAAAGTCATGCTAACAATTAGGATCACTTGAAGGACATGCAAGTGTTCTAACCTAGGAGACTAGACTTAGACGCATACATACAAGAGATAAATTAGGGCAATTAGTTTATTAATCTTATATCTAATTATACTTAGCCAAATTACATATTAATGTTTCTTTGTTTGTCAAGCTCAATCAGATGGAAATCCTCAATGTCACATACAATAATCTCAACAAAGAGAACTTATCACAATTAAACATACATGTAAACTAAATCACTTAGTAGAATCATCAAACAATTAGCCCAACAACTCTATACCAAATTAACATAATCAATACCCATATATAATTGATGAAATACTCAAAACATAATCCAAATTCAAGTCAACCGTGTAAAGCTCATGCATACATATTCAAGTTCTCAACCAAATGTTTGCATCCAAAAATCAAACATAAGAAATTCAACTACACAAATGGGAAAACCTAAATACACATATGAAGAAATAAAAAAACTCCCCAATTGAAGAACCATTGCTTGAAGCCTCTACCTATCTCAAGAGATGTAGGAACCTCAGCCTCTCATTTCTGCTCCCAAGGAAATCCCAAAAGGAATCTCTACTTGAATGGCCATGGAGGAAGAGGGTGGAAGTAGATGGATGTGGAAGAGAGGAATAGAAGAGATGAAAGAAAGATTCGGAGAGAGGAGAGGAGTGTATGGGTTTGAAAATTCGGCCTTCTCCCTCAAATGACACAATAGGAAACTTAAAAAACATCCAAAATGACCTATGGTTTCCTCCTTTGACCGCCAACAACAATTAGGAAAGATTTGGGAAAGACCTAATCACTCAATCTCAAGAAATTCGGCCAAAATAGGAAGTTTCCTATTGTGACTAATTTTACTAATTAGGGAAGTTTAAAGGCCAACCTATTAGGTCTAATCAATCAATCTGGTTTCCTATTCAAAAGTTTCCTAATTTGTTGCGCCTTTGCCATCAGTTCGTAATTTCTTTCCTTTTTCATGCTTTGATTCTGATTCTTTGCTCCTACAATGGAAATTTTAAGCAATGTGAAGTAATTCAAATCTAGAAATGTCAAATGCATGAGTTAATGCCTCAAAATAATCCAATTAAGGTGAATATACAACTAACTCAAGATCATTGAACCCTAAGTTCAAAAGTGCCTGAATCCCTATGTATTGGCCTAGAACAATTGCTAATTCCCCATAATTAGTGGCTAAACAAATCAGTCCCAAACAACACAATTATAGAAATGTAATGGATTAAATCATCTCACAAAGATGCTAAACAATGAAATTAACAAAGATTAAGCATAATTTTGTCATTTGGAAAGATAAATAGAACTAGAACAAAATCCAATCAATACATGAAAATAGAATTCAAAAACTACATGATCTATCAACCACAAATGAAATCTGAACACATGAACAAGTATCCAAAGTATATGTGGCAATTCAAGACTACATAAGTGGAACTAAAGAAAAACTGCCCTAAAGTGGATTGAATGCTTGCTTCACGTCATCCCATGGCCCAAGACATTATCTGGCCGATTTAGTTCATCAAAGAGCAGAAGAAGTAGCCCAAGAATAATTGCAACTCTAGCTCCATGAAGAACCGATGAAGAATTATAGGATGGAAGAGAGAATTGGTTGAATGAAGGTATAAATTTGGCCTCCTTCTTGATATGTCATAAAAGGCTACTTAATCACTCAAAACAGCCTAGAATTTTGATTGTGCTTGATGTTTACATGTTTTTAAGCACTAGTTATGAGAAATTAGCACTTGATTTAGGCAATTATATTGGGAATCAAGAACATTTACATCTATGGTCCAAGATTAGGGAGTCAATTACATTTTCATCATAACTTGAGCATATCAAGGCATTAACTTATGCATTTCATGATTATGGACTTGAAATACTTCATAAATGCTCTAATTTTCCATTGTAGGTGAGAAAGAAGAGGATCAAACTTCGCCAGAAAAGAAAAATAAAAAAATAAAAAAATTGGATCGTCGTTGTGGGCACCCACGGGGAGACAATAAAAATGGTGCGTTGTGGGAGCATGACAGCGAGGCGCCAGCGCATGACTATTTCAGATTTTGCGAAGTTGCCTATTTTGATTGATTGTGCAATTTTAAGTGATTAGGTCCGGCTTAAACCTTTCCTAATTGATAATTTCGATCTCTCCAAGTAATCTAATGCAAATTTTGAAGGTTTTTGGGTTGCCTATTTTTCTAATTAAACTAGTACAGGACCCACGCTATGCGCGGATTAATGAATATCATATGTGTGGATGATAATATATATACACACTAAGTATGGACATCTATACAATGGAAATATGAGTCTGATCATATATACACACACTAAGCATCGACATCTATACAATGGAAATATGAGTCAGATTATATACATACACACTAAGCATGAACATCTATACAATGGAAATATGAGTCAGATTATATACATTCACACTAAGCATGAACATCTATACAATGGAAATATGAGTCTGATCATATAAATAAACACTAAGCATGAACTGTTAGTGCTGGCTGTCACCCAAGAGGGGGGTAAATTGGGTGATAGGATAAAAACTCAATACTTCTCTTTTCTAATTTACTATGAAGGCAATCTTTAAAATCCTTTTCGGTTTATCACTGAGAGTATTTCCAAACATGAAATGCACTAAAGAGTATACAAGTTAGATATGCTGGAAACTAAGAGAGTTAAGGGAAGAGAAAATGCAAACAGAGTTTATCCTGGTTCGGTCTACCCTGACCTACATCCAGTCCTCAGGCTCTGCCTGAGATTTCCACTACCCTCTTGTTTAAACCGGGCACAAGAGAAGCCTTTACAACCCACAAGTCTAGCCGGGCACTTGTGAAGCCTTTACCACAGGTTTTATAACACGGGATCACCTGCCAACCTTAACAGAGGTTTAGACTCTCTCTAAACGCTCCCCCTTACAACCTGTAAGGACTCAATCTGTTTCCCCACTCAAGATCTCCCAATCTTGAGTATCACTCACTAAGTATAGAGAATGATTACAAGGAAATCTAACTTCTCTCAAAGAAGGGATTTTGATAATCACTGAAGTATAGAAGAATGTATGATGAAATACAAAATTATAGAGCTTAATAATCTGAACAATGTGTGCTCTAGCTCTTCGTTTCTAATGCATTCAACTCATCATTTCTGGGCTATATAACTGTTACTCTGTGTATTCTATGCAGAGCCCTCTGTCTTTCATCTCGTTTCATCTCGTCATTTGTATGTATATGGGTCGTGTGAGCTCTTTTGTGGTTTCTGATGTCTTCAAGTCTTTATATATGGTTTGATGAATTTCTATCCGTTGGAGACTTGGAGAACTAGCCGTTGATAGTTTTCTTTCTTCTCTTGCTTCAACTAATCTTGCAGAGGATGAGCTAAGTGAGATGGAGACTGTGAGTAACGATAACCTGCTGCTACCTACCACTGTACTTGCATGTGAGCTTTTTCATTAGCGCTAGCTCCCTTGGCTATCGCTAGCTTGACAGTGTAAGACCTGCACTTAGAGCTGTTAGCTAAACAAGTATTCATGCAGTGGATGTTATCGATAGTGTATTTCATTAGCTCAAAGAGATAGAGACAATATATCAGCTAAGGAATTTCAAAGCATTCTCTATCGATAGACATGAACATTATAGCTAGCATATTCTTTTAGTTCAATGTTCAGCGTACTAGCTATGTCATCTCAATAAGCATTCTTCTATCAATAGCTAATCCCATTATCGTTAGTTACTTGATTGCTCATTAGCTTAAGGATACTGAGTTATATGAATATTCAGAGTTATTTCAAGTATCCTGTTATCGATAACTAAACCTGTTATCGCTAGCTAAACATGTTAACTGATCTAACATTCTTCCCCTTAAGTATTTATTCATGTTATCTGAGGGGCCTTAGCGATAGAGACAGAGTCTAGCGATAGGATCTACTCTTATTTGCTTAGGCTAGCTCAAATCATTTTATTAGCGATAGTGAAGACCTTAGCGATAGAGATATTGCTCTTTCAATGGATTACTGCTATGTCCTCATTAGCTATTATCCTAAGCTTTCCATTTGATAGCGATAGGCTCTTAGCTTAGCGATAGAGAATCTGTTCTTTGCCTAGCTAGCTCAATTTCTTCCTATTAGCGATGATAAACATGTTAGCGATAGAACTTCTACTTAGTCATCATGATTCTTTATCTCAGTTTATTCCAGACTAAGTTACATGCTGTTATGTATGAAATCTGAGCTAAAATCATAAGGAATCATCTATGGACATGTTATGTAATCATATATGCATAGAAACTCATGATTTGATGATTCTTCAAACATATAGCAGATATAATAGATAGTAGGAGATAAACACTTTATCCACACTTTTTGCTTCCTACATTTAACTCTATATTTGACATAATCAAAACTAAGCATATCCAACATTCTCCCCCTTTTTGATGATGACAAATCCATGGTGAAAAATATGTAAGAGTAAGATCATGGAAGTTAATGTAGATGCAATATATTGTTCATGCCTTTCTCTCCGACTATTAATATATTGTTCATGCTTTTCTCTCCCCCTATTTGACATCAGCAAAAAGTTTGTGGAGACTTGAAATGTAACAAAGCTTTTCTCTCCCCAATGTAACAAAAGTTTTGACCAAATATAGGGGATATCAAAAGGTTGTGGAAAACAATAAAGTCCTTAAGGGATACCAAAGGTAAAAATATTGGATTCTATGTTTTTTGAAGTTTTACCATAGATATGCAAGATGCTCAAACAAGGCATACAGATTTGACACTACAAATTTATCAAAGAAAAACTTTAAATGAAATTTGGAGAAGGAGGGTTTAGAAATGCTCATTGATATTAGGCAAGATGATGAATTAATCCATGAAGCTTAGAGCCTTCCTCTCTTGATCTGTTGAATGTGATAATCCGGCATTGATACCAATTGTTATTGGGAAAGTTTAAGCCAATTGGTGGTTCATTGTGCATCTGCATCAATCCTCATATTTGATAATGTGTCCTTGTTGAGTATTGAGGGATGCTTTTATCCATACTGAGTTTTCCTGTCATCAATGTTTATCTTTCAAGGAGAGTGGTTAATATAATCAAGGATTATGAAAGATTGATACCAAAAGTAAAGAAACCTTAATGTAAGATAAGGTCATATTGAGATCATGAAAGGAATCTATAAGAGAAAACATCTTCATCATCAAAACTAATCAATCATCTCACATTAAATTCAGATGAGTATGCTAAGAAAAATTTTCATTCATCAAAGGAGATGAGCTTGAAGATATACACATGTTAATTTGAAGCTCCTCCTTAATCAATGCCTTTGATGCCAAATGTTAGTAAAATCAACAAGTATTCTGCATAATTCTGTTCAAAATCTTGATCATGAGAATGCAGAGGGAAAGTGCACAGTACAATACAATGTCAAAGCTACACTGGCTGGTAAGTTTCAAGCAACTTCATATTCTTAATTCTATGCCCTTGATAGTTAGACTACATAATTAAAGATTTAGATTCCCTAGTAGTTCTCTTTAAAGCAGATTTTTGAACAAAAACATGGCAGCAACAGTTGTCCTATATTTGTTCAGAAATTTCAGACTTGGCATGTCAAAAATTGAGGCAATCAGGCTGGAAATTTTAGAGTAAATGTATGCAACAAATGAACAGCAATCATGTGCAAGTCGATTTATAGAATCATCAAGAAATTTCAGACTTATAATCCCAAAAAGATTTGTCAATGTAAAGCATCATTCAACTATTTAGCCATAATTCAATTCAACATATCTGAAAGATATTCAATAGCAAATCAAATGCAGAAAGTTGAATAGGCAAGATGCAAGCACCAATCAATCATGGTGTATTCTCAAGACTATATGTCAAGCAGCAAATCTGACAGAAATATAGCAAATAATCACATTTGAGCATGACCGTCAGATTTTATTAGATTCAATCATATAGTCAACAGAGATATATTCACCAAACAGCAGATTAAGATTTGGCAGCAAAACTGATAGCAAGATATCAGTGCAAAACCTTTTAAGACATGATCAGTTTTATGAAAAATGGATTTTCCAATGTATAAAAGATTCCAATGGCTTTTGCTACTATAATCTTCCTAATCATGATCATTCAAAGTACATATAATCAGATTTGAGCATGTAAATCATATTTAGTTAGATTAAAGCACATAGCAAGCAAGGATGTGTAAGTGAAGGCTACTATCAGTAATAAAATTTGAATCACCAGTTTCAAAAATATGAATGAAGCAGAAAGCCAGAATTAGCTACTGATGAACCAAAGAAATTGGTGTTCAGGTTTTGAAATGCATAATTTGTAGAAACAAGATTGCAATGTTAGTATGAACAAAAATCAAGAAATCTGATTTGAGGTATTTGAAATATTGAAATTGATTTGTTCATTTTGCCAGGTAAAAACATGTCAAATTGTGTTGCACATAATCAAAATACTGATGGCAAAATCTGACACCAAGTGGGCAGCAATTCTGAACAGACTCTGATATGCAATTTTAAAATCAATCTTGCCAAGTGGTGACCACACCAGATTCAGACATCAAAATAGGTTTTACATCAACTTGCAAAATGATGATAATAGCATATTTAAATACTAAAATAAATTTAGATAGGAATCAAAATTTTTGTGCATAAGAGATCAATTCAAATTTTGAAAGCAAGTCAATTGCAGAAAGCAGAATAGAAATAAAGCAGCACAAAAAAAAAACTCAGAGATCACAATGGATAAATCAAACCAAAATTCATAGAAGAGTAAGCATGATTGCATTGGCTTGATGACCCTGGTTCTCTTCTTCTTCAGGCATTGAAGCTGGATCTTTTGGACTATCGATGGAATGATTGCAATCGATAGCTGCTTCTCATTCGATTGATGAACTATGAAGCTATCGATAGCTTAGCACCATGAAGACTACTTGCTATTGCTAATAAGAGCTGCAACCTGTGTTAGGCAGTTTGGTACCCATCCTTGGGTCCTCATAATATTAGTCACAACAGCTCCTGTTCTCTTTCATAAATAACCAGCATAATAATTCATCAAGGTCTGTACTTGAACCAAAGAATATAATTTACTAAAATCATTAGATTCAAGTTACTGGTTATATAGAAAGAATGATTTGATGGTTTTTCTTGATCAATGATATTTTAACAAAAAAAATAACCTTATTTAAAAAGATGTCATTAACCTGAATCTTATGCAAATAAATCCAATTCATAGCAAGTGGCAATTCTTCCCAAAATGATATTTATCAACTATAAAGGATGAGGGATAGAAATGCTCGTTTAAGATTTGCGGGGCATTCTTCAATGGATACTTGAGGTAGCCAGTTTCATCTTCAACTAGAGCTTTTCATCTTGACCACTTCAAGTTCCTTCAATTTGCCATCTTTTATTTGCTCAATCAATGATAGCCTTTAATCCTTTTTCATAACCTGTAGAATCATACTCAAAAATACAAGCTTGTTTTGAAATAATTAGTATGATTCATTTTCCAGTAAAAGTATAGTAAACTCAAGATAAGGTTTGAAATAATTTGCTTATGCTTTTATGTATAAATTCAAATAAAAATATATTTCATAAAACATAAGAGACATTTGATAAATAACTTTCTCAGTATGGGTTTAAGATATCATGAAGCATAAATGAGATGCAGGTTTAAAATGTAAAATCATTTTTCAAACGTTTTAACATCCAATGCTCATGTAGGAATCTGTGCTTTGGTTCCTATCGCTAGGAGAGGAGTTAACGATAGTGGTTTCTGGAGGTGTTGGGATATGGTAGTGGAAGCTTTCGCTAGGGGAAAAGTTAGCGATAGTGGATGGCAATATTGAGATGGAAGTCAACAATGAAGAAAATATGCCAAAATGCTTCACCTTTTAAGGATTAGAGAACATATCCAAGTCTTATGAATAATAGCATGACAAAGAAGGCTTTGTGCTATAGACATGGTAGACACAATGACTTTGATATGACTTAGAGATTTTCTTGACTTTTAGAGATATGTTCAGAGTGATATTCGAGATTGGGATAAACACAGGACTCTAGTTACTCTGAAATAGAAATGATAGAGATTGTTAATGCATTTGAGTAATAGAGTGAAAGTATAGATTTTTGAATAATGAAGTACACACTCATTAGTCCAAATAACTGGTCAAGAGTTTAAGCATTTGCCACAAAGCTTTCTCAAATGATGCTTAATTTGTGGGACATAGGATTTAGCTCATCATAGAATAGGTTAGCACAGATTAGGCACTACACAGCATATGGAAGTTAGAAGAAAACTTTAATGCATCAGTTTGAAACATTTCCAACTTTTGGTTCATAATAAATATCACCTTCCAATTTTCAAAGATAGTTTAAATGCAATTGAGGTGAACATATTTTTCAAAATGTGTGAATGCAATTTTATAAACATGCTGAGTTGAAATCTAAACAAATTTGAATTGTGCATTTCATAAATTCCACAAAAGATAAACTATGCACAATTCCAACTTTTCAGTCATATAGCAATCTGACAGATATTTCATGACAGTAAAAGATTGATTGCTAATGAAATGGGAGACAAGCATTCATTATCCAAATAAAATTATATTCATTCAAGATAGGATAAGAATGATATCACCATAACTGCATTTGTCCAAGCAGTAGCTTACTATTGGTAATGAGAGTTGCTATCGCTAGCAGGCAATTAGCTCAATCTTAGCTCTGTCCTTCATATGCTAGCGATAGTGAACTTCACTATCAATTGGACAGTCTGCGCTTGTCCATGCAGTAGCTTGATTTTGGTAGAATAATGACGATTCTCTTTTACAGGTTCACCACCAAAATCCAAGCATGAAGTTCAGCTTATCAAGACTTGAGTAAATTTCTATGTAGATCATAGTCTTGAAGCTTTCTCTCCTTGTAACCTACAGAACTATAATTCTTTTCTTTTCTTCAGTATCCAAATTCATATGGATCTGCTCATGGTTAGTTCGTAGGTATTAACAACATAATTCATATGCTTCAAAAGATGTAATCAATTTAAGATAGTTGAGCATAGTGAATTAATCATGACTACATGCACAAAGATATATATAAATATATTCTTTTTCAAATCAATATGCATGTGTATAAGAGCTAGATTATGAGCATTGTAAATATTTTGCAATTTTCTTCAATACAGAATTCAATGCTCATTTCTAGGATTGTAAAGTGTAAAATCTCAATAGATATTTCTGATAATAGGATAGGAGATTTTACCATTGCATACCTCTACCTTAGGTACTTGGAGAGTTGCTTCTGCTAACCCAAACGGTTCTGATATACTTAGCACCGGGTTGCAGAGATCTCTCTCGTGAAACAGAATTCAAGAATCTTCTTCTTGATGTATGAGGAATTCTGTTTCTCTTGTTCTCCTCAAGGTATTTGAATGGTACTTTGTGGTAGCTCATTCTTGAGGTAGAACATGTTCTTCTTGTTGCTGTCCACTGCTTCTTATGATTTGAACCAGATGTTGCAACAGTGGCTTTTCCATGAGTTCTCCTTCTGTATGTAGATTCTATGAATCTTTTTCTTGAAGCATGAGAAACTCTTGGATTCTTCTCTGTTGTCTTTGTACCATGATGTCCCTTTCTTTTAGAGCTAATCTGCAAAGATACAGTACTGGATGGACATTTTGGTACCCATTTATATTTGGGTCCTTCATTGTTAGTCTTCGACCTTACATGTCCTTTTGGAACCCAAACAAATTTATTTCTCACATTTGAATTTCTTCTAATACTACATGTGTGAGAATTATGACCAGATTTTCCACAACAATGGCAAATAATAGGATGATGTGCAACATGAGATTTTATGCAATTATTGTGATGGTCAGAGGAGTACAAACACAAATTGTTTTCATTCAAATAATCTTTCTTCCCAAAACATTTTCCAGCATGATTTAAAACATTTTCAATCCTTGAAATATGATCTGTGATAGGTAGTAAATCAGTTTTATGCAGATCAAAATTGTTTTCTTTATAAATACAAGAATTGGAACTGTATACCATAATTGCATCTTGAGCTCCAGAGGATGATTTTGCATATTCGTTCATGTTGAGTTCTTTTGGGGAGTCATCTTCTTCAATCTCAACTTCGATTTGTTCATCCAGCATAGACACAACACTTTGAAGTTCAGAACTGCCAACACTTTCAACTTCAACAAGGTGGTCAGTGGCATATATAGACTCAAGAGAATCCCAAATTTCTTTAGCACTAGAGCAAAGTCTGATTTTCTGAAAATCATTTTCAGTTAAGCCTCTATGCAGAATTTGCATTGCTCTAATGTTCAAGGAAAACATTTTCTTGTCTTTGTCAGTCCAATCCTTTCTTGGTTTGAAATCAAAATCATTTATAAAAACATTCCACATATAATAGTCAAATGATTTTACAAAACTCTTCATCCTAGCTTTCCAAAACTGAAAATCAATATTTTCAAGAAGAGGTGGAATGGAATGATCAAAACCTTCAGAAAACATAATGCACCCAAAGTCAACCATGATCTTTATCACTTGAGATCGTTGGATCCTTTAAACAAGTGACCTGCTCTGATACCAATTGTTAGTGCTGGCTGTCACCCAAGAGGGGGGTGAATTGGGTGATAGGATAAAAACTCAATACTTCTCTTTTCTAATTTACTATGAAGGCAATCTTTAAAATCCTTTTCGGTGTATCACTGAGAGTATTTCCAAACATGAAATGCACTAAAGAGTATACAAGTTAGATATGCTGGAAACTAAGAGAGTTAAGGGAAGAGATAATGCAAACAGAGTTTATCCTGGTTCGGTCTACCCTGACCTACATCCAGTCCTCAGGCTCTACCTGAGATTTCCACTACCCTCTTGTTTAAACCGGGCATAAGAGAAGCCTTTACAACCCACAAGTTTAGCCGGGCACTTGTGAAGCCTTTACCACAGGTTTTATAACACGGGATCACCTGCCAACCTTAACAGAGGTTTAGACTCTCTTTAAACGCTCCCCCTTACAACCTGTAAGGACTCAATCTGTTTCCCCACTCAAGATCTCCCAATCTTGAGTATCACTCACTAAGTATAGAGAATGATTACAAGGAAATCTAACTTCTCTCAAAGAAGGGATTTTGATAATCACTGAAGTACAGAAGAATGTATGATGAAATACAAATTATAGAGCTTAATAATCTGAACAATGTGTGCTCTAGCTCTTCGTTTCTAATGCACTCAACTCATCATTTCTGGGCTCACTTGTATATAACTGTTACTCTGTGTATTCTATGTAGAGCCCTCTGTCTTTCATCTCGTTTCATCTCGTCATTTGTATGTATATGCGTCGTGTGCGCTCTCTTGTGGTTTCTGATGTCTTCAAGTCTTTATATATGGTTTGATGAATTTCTATCCGTTGGAGACTTGGAGAACTAGCCGTTGTCAGTTTTCTTTCTTCTCTTGCTTCAACTAATCTTGCAGAGGATGAGCTAAGAGAGATGGAGACTGTGAGTAACGATAACCTGCTGCTACCTACCACTGTACTTGCATGTCAGCTTTTTCATTAGCGCTAGCTCCCTTGGCTATCGCTAGCTTGACAGTGTAAGACCTGCACTTAGAGCTGTTAGCTAAACAAGTATTCATGCAGTGGATGTTATCGATAGTGTATTTCATTAGCTCAAAGAGATAGAGACAATATATCAGCTAAGGAATTTCAAAGCATTCTCTATCGATAGACATGAACATTATAGCTAGCATATTCTTTTAGTTCAATGTTCAGCGTACTAGCTATGTCATCTCAATAAGCATTCTTCTATCAATAGCTAATCCCATTATCGCTAGTTACTTGATTGCTCATTAGCTTAAGGATACTGAGTTATATGAATATTCAGAGTTATTTCAAGTATCCTGTTATCGATAACTAAACCTGTTATCGCTAGCTAAACATGTTAACTGATCTAACATTCTTCCCCTTAAGTATTTATTCATGTTATCTGAGGGGCCTTAGCGATAGAGACAGAGTCTAGCGATAGGATCTACTCTTATTTGCTTAGGCTAGCTCAAATCATTTTATTAGCGATAGTGAAGACCTTAGCGATAGAGATATTGCTCTTTCAATGGATTACTGCTAAGTCCTCATTAGCTATTATCCTAAGCTTTCCATTTGATAGCGATAGGCTCTTAGCTTAGCGATAGAGAATCTGTTCTTTGCCTAGCTAGCTCAATTTCTTCCTATTAGCGATGATAAACATGTTAGCGATAGAACTTCTACTTAGTCATCATGATTCTTTATCTCAGTTTATTCCAGACTAAGTTACATGCTGTTATGTATGCAATCTGAGCTAAAATCATAAGGAATCATCTATGGACATGTTATGTAATCATATATGCATAGAAACTCATGATTTGATGATTCTTCAAACATATAGCAGATATAATAGATAGTAGGAGATAAACACTTTATCCACACTTTTTGCTTCCTACATTTAACTCTATATTTGACATAATCAAAACTAAGCATATCCAACATGAACAACTATACAATGGAAACATGAGTCAAATACAAGATTTATATGTTACAAAAAACTTCTTTGTACACCACATTAGAAGTTTTGTTTGTGGGTTTTCTATCACTACCCAAAATCAAGATTTTCAACCCATCTTTTATTTTATCATGTGAAACAGCTACATACAGTTGACCCTGGGTAAACACTGGACAGGGTAGGAATAATCCAACATTAAGCAAGCTTTGCCCTTGACTTTTATTAATAGTCATAGTAAAAGAAAGCATCACAGGGAATTGGCATCTGCACAATTTGAAGGGAAAGCTCGAATCAGAGGGGGTGATGGTCATGCGTGGTATTAAAACTTGTTTGCTTGAATGGGGACCTTTAAATATTTCACAACCAATTACATACTTCTCCAACCGAGTGACAATAAGCCTTGTTCCGTTGCAAAGTCCCAAGGATTTGTCAATATTTTTCATCAACATTATTGGGGTGCCTACTTTAAGTTTGAGTTGATGGTTTGGCAAACCTGACATAGTGATTGTATTTAGGAACTCAACTGAATGAATGTCATCAATGGAGCTGATGTTTGAATCTTGTTTAGAAACATTTTATTAGTAATAAATAATAAATGTCACCGTCCTGCTGTCAGTGCTTAATTTTTTAAATAAATACAGCTATAACCAAAGGTAATTCATAATAATTTAGAACAAATTTAAGGTTACTGTAATAGAACAAAAAAGTAAAAAAATAATTCACATACTCCTCATCTAACAGAGAAATTTCTATGCGATGTTGTATTTCACCCTTGACCATACATTCTTCCCGCTCACAAGTAGCAACTAACTTTCCAATTACATCTACAAAAATAAATAATAAATTAAAGTAAACAAATAAGCCATTATTTAAAGATAAGGTTTTTTTTTCACATAACAATTTGCAAATAATTGTGTTATATGCTTCTGTCCATTTTTTTAATTCTTTTTGTAACTTTTTTTAAAAAAGATTGCTGACATGGAAAATAAATGTTATGTGAATTAATAGCATGTATAAAAATCAATATATTAGCAACAATCGGAAGTTAAATATAAAGTTAATTTGGAAGTTTCAAATATTTAGGACACAAAATAAAAGGAAGGAAGTTGATATAAACATTGAAGGATGTATTTGAAGATCAATTTTTTATACGGAACAATTTTAAGATGTGAAATTAGATAAGTAAATGTAACCGAAAAAGCTACTCCAAATTGAACAATCACCAAATTTTGGAACTATTGTTTTTAGATGAAACGTTCTATGAATATTCCATTTTTCCCCATAAAAAGCAAGGAAAAATGAAAATGAGATTATAATTTACCCTATATAAATAAATGGGAAATGGAAAAAAAGAAGTGAAAATAGCATAAAGCAAATGAAATATAAAGCACAAATTAATTTAAACTCACCTATTAAATAACGATCATCAAACTGTGGAGCTAGCACCTGGGTGAAAGAATGAAAAGCAAAGCCATAGGGATGGATAAGACCATCATCAGGAAATGGCCTTACACTTGTGGAATACTGAAAGAAAACCCTAAAAGGATGATCTGTTGTCCTGTAAGAGCTGTTATTTGGGCAAACATTGAAGGTGGATATAACACATGTCTTTCCTTCTGCTAAATATTGTTTATGAAATTTGAAAAAAGAGATCCACACACTGGCATGGATATTATCTCCCTATAAAAAATAAACATAAATAAGTGGAATAAAAAGTAATAATTTTTCGTACGAAGAATGAAAATATAAAGAAGAGATATTCAAGCATGCCTCTTGATCACGAAGAATTATCTCATGAGAAGAAGGATCACGGGCAGAAACATGAGATGATATAGTCCACATTCGGATCACACGGACACGAATGTGCCATTCCAATTTAGCGGGATTAACAGCGCATACAGCATCAAATGAAGTGAAGGCCATTTAAGAATTGGTTTATGGAAATGAGAAAAAGGGAACAGAGAAAAAAGAAAACGCAAGAGAGAACAATTTGAAGGTTTCTGGAAATGAGAAAAAGGGAACAGAGAAAAAAGGAAACGCAAGAGAGAACAATTTGAAGGAAAGGAAGTAAGATAATAGATAACCAATAAGGCAATAACTGTAACCCACGATGAAAAGAAAGTGGGATCGTGGGTGAAAAAGTTTGGATCAGATGCAGAATCATTGCGATTACAAATCTTTCAAAAAAAATGAAGTAGAATTCCTTTTATGGAAAAATAATAGGGGGAAAACCGCTTGTTTAGACGGATCGGTTAGGTTAGTCGGAAAACTTCTTAGCTAGGTGGAATAAAAGCAAGAACTCCACAGACAATGAGAGGGAAGAAAAAAATAGTAGAGAAGGAGTTGTGCAAGGTAAAGAAGGCATGTAGTCACCATAGAAGCCATGCGATTGACCTGTGCCATGAAAGATAGCCATGGGTGAGAACTGAAGCTGAAAGATATGGAAAGGGAGGAAGAAAAACAAAATGAAAAGACGAAGAAGATGCAGAAGAAGAAAAGGAAATGAAGGGGTTGCCTTGGGAATAGATGAATGGGTTACAGCTGGATTCTCAGTTTTGGCACATGGTAAGGCAGGTTTTTCTTCTTCTTTTTTTTTTGAATTAAACTGGACAGCATATGAGCATTTCAAATTTACACTCTGAAAAGCCTAAGCATCTACTCTTTTTCCTCAGCCATTACAATCTCAATAGGCATGATAAACAATAAAAAATGGATGAATGCGTTTTTTAAAAACCAATAAAGGAAAGTGTAAAGCAAATAATATATATTTTGTGAGTAAAAGAAGGAAGACTGATGACATTTCCCTACCAAAAAGTTGGTGGGACCACATATATAATTACAGCACACTCCAAGTTTTATATTTTATATTTTATACTCCAAATTAAAGCAAGGATATTTTGTATACATATTTATATTTTATTTTTTGTTGTAATAGTAATTAATTTTTTTTTGAAAAAATAGATCATTTATATTGTTACCAGTCTGACTCCAAATTCATCCCAAGTCTAATCCACTGATCCTTAATTCACTATCTTAATTGGTTTAGTCACTGGTCCAAATTCAAATACCTTGGATTGAATAGTGTGGAGAAATGCATATAATGGGACAAAAATATTTGAATGTAAACTAAAACAGATAGTAAATCCATATTATTTTAAAATTGAGTTTATTAAAAGAACAGAAAAAAAGGGGTAGTTATCCCGCACACTGCAAATATAAATATTAAATATAAATGAATTAAATTTTTAAATTTAGAAAGAAAAAAGTAAGTTTAATTTAATTAAATTAAAGCATATAGAATTAAATAAATAAGTCGCATGGAGAGGTATATATTATTTTAGTAGATAGATTAAATATATAAATAAATAAGTTGCATAGAGAGGTATATATTATTTTAGGAGATTAATTAAATATTCATCAACCGAAAGGATTGAATAAAAAATAAATAAATAAAAATATATGAGTTCACATGGAAATAGAAAACCATGTTATTCTTGTGGTTGCAACTTCCAACGTTGAGGAATAAAAAACTTTTGAGCCGAAACGAGGGCATGGGTGAGGAGAGAGAGAAAACAAAAGATAAAGGAGGTAAAAAGGAAATTGAAAATGAGTTATAAAGGACACGTGGCAAGCAAAAGAGAAACTTACAATGAGTTATAAAGGACACGTGGCAAGCAAAAGACAATACAATGAAGTGAAAACGGGTATTCACGTGAGGGAAAGTAAAAGAGAAAAGAAAACCAAAATTTTAAGGACACGTGTCATGCAGAACATCTAGCAGCGTCCCTCCTATTAAATGATTAATAGATTAGAATATGAATTTCCATTCTCATTACCATAATTGACCACCACTCATTCATTTCTCTTGCTCTCTGCCTTTCCATCCGAATTCTCTCCTCTCTTTACCATCACTCTACAAGAAAATCACCATTCCACTACACTCTCATGGCTTCTAATTCTAAAATTCACTCTACATTGATCGAGAGTATGAGTGGCTAGATACCTTTGTGTGGATCTTGTTGGAGGAAGGCAATTGGAGCTTTGTCATCTTAATTGAGGAGTTTATTAGTTTCTTTTCCTTGTCCAATTTCATCTATGTATTCTAATTCCTTGTGTTTTGGTATATGTATAGGTTGATTGGAACAAGTTTTCTTTGAATTTCAATACTTTGCTTATCGGTCATGCATGTAATCATGAGATTTCTTTTATATGCATGAACCTAGTGATTATTCCATGATATTATGCAATAGATGTGCTTCACTTTTTATCTCCTTTTGATCACTAGTATATGTTAAATGCATGTGCGATTGTATGTGTGTTTAGACACTAGGTCCATCATTGAAGGTTTGATCTTCTTTCAATGAGAGCTTCTTTGTGATTTTTATCATGAATCTTCACTACCAAGTTGGAAATTAACAATTATCTATTTAATTAATTGGATTAGTGATGTGCCATGTCAATTAGATAATTAGGTTATTGGACTAGAGTGACTGCTTTAGGTTTTTACATTAGAACTTGGATTAGAACTCCAATATCATTTCAGAAGCTAGGAAGGTTGCCTATTTAATCAAGAGACCCGTATTCATCATATAGTTTTCACAAACCCATTTTAATTGCTTTCTTCATAATTAATAATCCCAAAAGGGGTAGTTTAGTTTTTCCTTAATGAAAATCATAAAACCCTGATATTTATAGCTTTTGCATGCATTTAGTTAGCTTAGGTAGCTAGTTAATTGACTCCATGTGAGATGATCTTGGAGAGCACCACTAGTGCAATCATTGGTTTTTAATTAATTTTGCATTTGTACCCTAAGGAATTTAGGAAAGGAGCTAATCAAGTTTCCTATTCTAATCAGCAATAACAATTAGGAAAGATTTAGGGAAAACCCAATCACTTAGTCTCAAAAAACGTAGTCAAAATAGGAAGTGGTGATTAGAATAATCAATTAGGAAGCTTCTTAAACTCAATCAGGCCTAGGTTTGCCTATTCTGTACTAAAATAACAACTAGGGAAGATTCTAGATAGATCCATTCAACCCAAATCAATCAATTAGCTCAAAATAGGCAGTTTCCTAATCTATGTATTTTTCGCACCTTTGTTGTGGGGTCCACGTGAACGACAAATTCTAATTTGCTATGTATTGCACCGTGGGTTGATATAGTGAATGGATTTTCTTCTTCGCAGTGGAGGTCCACAGCAAACCTACCAGATTTTGACTCTATTGCTCTTTTCTTCAATTATATCATCATTCTTTGCACCTACAATAGAAAATTAGAGCACATGTGAAGTATATCAAGTCCATAAATGTATAATGCATGAGTCAAAAGCCTAAAATGCCCAAATTACGATGAATATGCAATCACCTCAAGATTATTGGACCATAAATGCAAAAGTGCCTAAATTCCCATATAATACTTAGAACAAGTGCTAAATTCCCTATAAATGGAATCAACAATCCTTGGGTAGTTGTGCAATATGAGCCATTGGATATAGATAAGAAACTCTTAGCAAGTGTTTGAATGCCTTCAGATTCCATTTGAATTACATGGACCAACTTGTAGTAGGTAGGAAACCATTCTGCTTTTTCTTACATCAACATTTACTTTATTGTCTGTTTGGCTCAAACATTCATGTCTCCTAAAAATAATTCAAACAAACACTACCAAAATTCATAGTTAAGTGCTCGATAGGAAATTTGCTTGGCCATCGAGCATTCTACTCAATGCTCCAAGCATTACACTCTACTCAATCAAATATCCATACTTCGAAGAATTGGACCTACAATGCTCGATTAAAATATTAGAGCATCGATTAAAATTCACTAAGACTACTCGATCACTTAAGCAGTGCTCAATCAAAAATAAACAAATTGATTAAACTTTGACCCATCGATGATTAGTAAGACTTCAAAAATATTCTAAATGATAACTCTTTAATCGGATGCCAGATAAATGCTCCAACCATTCTCAATGCTTGATGGCTATATCAATGCTCGATCATTTATTCCCTTGAATGGTCTGAGCATTGATCCAAGTGCTCAATCAAACAAAGATGCTCGAAAGATTTTCATAACACTTGATCATTAATTTTTATAGAACAATTCTTGGAGATCCTGCAACTAGAAGCTTAATGTGCATATTCTTCAACTGAGCCTTGGAAAACATGCCCACACTTTTGATTACATCTCAAGGTACCAGGTATCATTCTTCAGCAATATGAAAGACACCAACTGTGGAAAAGTAATGAGTGTGCTCTTTCTATTGGAATCATGTAACTTCTTTATTTGTTCTGTGATAATTTGTCGAGGATTCAGTCTAACATGCTTATGAGGGCAGGAATGATTGGATTATCTTTCTTCTGCAAGTGCGTGTAGTTTCCTTCTTTGCTCACCATTATCCTTGTGTACATGAATTTGACCTTTTTCCTAAACACACCTTGGGTTAAATGCAAATAAAAATAAACCAAGAATTGTGCTTAGTGGTGCAAACTCAGACTGTCTCACTTGAGAAGTCAATTATTAGCTGCTTAGGCAAAACAAAATGCATGAAAAGCAGTTAATGATCAAGGGTTTGTCATTGGAAAACACTTTTTGGTGTTTTTGGTTTACGAAAAGATAAACAGTTGTTTTTGGATTTTGGATTAAGGGAACACAAAGAAAAGGTGATTGAAAACTCTTATTGATGAAATAGGGCTCTTGGTGAAACTTTGCAACATTCCTGGCTTTTACAAATGATATAAGAGTTCAAAATTGAGGTTTAAAACATTAACCTCAAACTACTATGCTTGAATCTAATTAACCTAATTACCAATTTGTTCGGTGCATCTCTTTCTGAATTGTTAATTAAGCTAATTATTTAAAACCAACTTGGTAGTGTAAACTTTGAATAAAAACACATTGAATCTTGATAATTCATTAATTCATATTGCTTAATGGGCACTTTGGGTAAAAATTAGTGGGTTAAAATGGTAAAAACTTCATTATTGTTTAAATAATTTTGATGTGCATATGTGTGGTGAAATTTGGTATTAAAGATGACTTTTAATGTTTCACTAAATGATTTCCTGAATTGCCCTTCTTTTATTGTGTAATTCTACTTTATGACCAGGGGCAAAATCAAAATTAGAGAGATTGGAGAAACATTTTAGATTGGAAGTGGTTGAGCTCGATGCTAGGGCATAAGGGCGAAATACACAAAGGGATTGCAAGAAAAGTCTAAGCTCTTTGAACTAAGGTGTGATTGGTCGGCGAAGAACGATAGAAGAAGCAAGGAAAAACAAGTGTAAATTTGTTACAGAGGGTACCAGCATGACAAAGAAATCGGTTGAGGCGAATTGAAGGGAAGAATAAGGGAGTAGAGGATTAGGTCCAAGTTCATCAAAAGAATGATATATAGAGAGAAATAAGGGAAGAAGAAAGTATTCAGACATTAGCATTCAGAATTCTATCTTCTTCTTCCTCTCTTCAATTCCTCTCATCCCATTCCATCATCTTCACTATTCTTTGCCACTACATCGTTGCGTCTTCTGAGTAAGCATTTCATTATTCTTTATCACTAAGATTTCAGCTATGTTCAATCAGACTTCAAATTATATTGGAGCTGTGATTTCAAAGATGCTTGGCTAATCTTCTGCGATTTCCTTTGAGCCTGAAACCTAACCAGAGCCTATGAACTTATAAGGGTGTTTCTTTCATTCTTCACCAATTTTACTTTCTCATCTTGATGCTAGTTGTGTCTCGATATAAAGATAGATTGAGCAAGTGGTTCTTGTTTGAATGATGTTCATTTGGTGAGAGTGAATTTGCACAGCTTCTTTGTTAGGCCGAGTTGAATTTTAGACTTACATTTGTAATTCTTGAACCTTTAATCTAGTTGATTGGTGCTCTTGTGTTGAATGAATGATACTATGGCATGTTTAGTTAATATGTCTCCTGTTTGAATTGCTTGATTTAGAACTGTATGAATGCTTAGAATTGAATTCAATATCTATAGTTTAATTAAGAGGCTTATTTAGCAATTTAATTGAATTAGAAATAGTGAGTTCATGAACTCCAATTTACTCAAAGGTTATGAAGGTAAGGCTGAAGCTCAAGGTGAATTCAATCTTAATTGAAATCTTCTTCTAGTTCACACTTGTTCATTTTCGGTTTTCACTTACTTCCTTTCTCAAAATTAAAAAAAGGTTAGATTTAGATAGGTTACTTCATTAAAATTTGGTTTTAATTTGTTCTAGCTTTGCAATTCAATCGCATATCTTGTCAAAAAGATGAGGAAATGACTTAGGGTTAACTCATTGATTTAACCTTTTGCCTAAACACGCCTTAGGGGTTAAGATCAAAATTTAATCCAAGGATTGCAATATAGGTGACAACACTGGGTCGTTTCACTTGAGGAGTCTTTTAATCTACCTAAACTAGTTAAATACAATTAAAAACAATAAAAGGTATGGGGTTTTGGTTTGAAAGTTCATTTAATTAATACTAGTGAAAAATACAAGATACTTGTTTTCGGTTATTTTGGAGTAAAGGGTGAAAAGAGTTTGGATTAGGGGAAATTTTATAAAATGGGATTTGGTAGTATTACAGTGACTCAAGTGCTTCTTTAAAAATGATAAGTGGGAGTTTAGTTTACCAAGTCTAGTTGAAAATCCCTAAGCAACCACTAGGGGTCCACTAGCCCTAATTAATGACTAATCTAGCAACCACTTTCATAGCCATTACTTAGGGTTAGTGTTAAGATTTACTTGGTTAATGAAATCCCTTGAAACAAATGCAATTAAACTCTTATGAAGTGCAACCACAACATTCATGCATGGAAGAGATTGACTATAACTACTAGCAACCACTAAAATGGCTGCAACCAAGAATACAACCACAAGTAGATAGGAAATTGTACCTTAATCACGTTTAAATCAAAGCATACACATAATAGTGAAGGTGGCAATCGCACAAGAGGGGGGGTGAATTGTGCTATTTAAAAATTTAGAAGAGATTAACTTAACACGAAATTTATACTGGTTCGGCCAACACTGCCTACGTCCAGTTCTCCAACACTCTGTTGGGTTCCACTCACCACAGGTTTTACGAGCCCAGGTTCACCTGTCAACCTTTACAGAGTTTTAGAATCTCTAAAAACTCCCCTTTACTACCTGTAAGGAAATATCCCTGTTCTAAAGCACCAAGCTTTCAGAACAACCTCAAACAGTAGAGGATTTCAATAAATACGTTCACTTAATGAACTGATTTTGATAAACACTTAAGTACAGATGAAATCTCTAAGACAATAAATACAGAGTAATGAATGAGCTTATGAATATTCTCGTTGTTCGTCTCTACTCAATAAATGCTTGAGTTCTGTATTTATATCTTCTTCAGATTTTGCCCTTTTGATTCAGCATCCAAGAAGCCGTTTGAATTTAGTCGTTGGGAGCTCATAGCCGTTGGCATTAAATGCAGCTTCTTTATCGGGCTTAACTCTCTGCTTTAGCTTCAACTACTTCTTGCATAGGGTGAGCTAAGAGAGAGACAGACTCAGCGCTCTGAGCATCCGTACAAATAGTACTTTCTGGCAGCTTTCTATTAGCGCTAGCTTGATCTGTTATCGCTAATCTTATAATGATCTGCACTTAAATTGTTAGCTAACCGAATAGTCATATAATGCACAGAGGTTGCTATCGCAAGCTTAAATCCATTTGCTCAATGAGATGAAGACAATATAAAGAATATCAGAGCTTTCTATCGATAGCATATTCTCTTGGATTAAAGAGCATCATATCAGCATATATTCTTCTATCGATTGCTTAAACTACTATCGCTAGATACTCGATTTGCTTATTAGCTTTAAGGATACAATTATCAAAGAATTCAGAACTTCAAGGTATCCCATTATCGATAGATAAACACTTAGCGCAAGCAAACATATCAGCTCTTGATTCATTAGCTCTTAGGCACTGGCTATCTGAAAGATCATTATCTAAAGCACTTATGGTTATCGATAGCTTAACCTATTATCGCTAGCTGATTAAGGGACTTAGTTCATTTATCTGCTGGTTTTATCTACTTATAAGCTCAATGAACTTTTAGCGATGAAACCTTTGCTTAGCGATAGAGGGAGACTTTAGCGATAGATATTAACCTTGATATTGCTAAGTCTTCACTCGTTATTCCTTTCTTTCAATTAGCTATACAGATACACTTAGCGATAAGGATACTTATTCATTATTAGTCTGCTAAGTTATCATTTCACATTAGCGCTAGATTTATGATTTAGTCTTCATCAAAACTTAAGATTCTAACATTCTCCCCCTTTTTGATGATGACAAAACATAAGTAAAAAATACAAGAGCAAGTTCAGACCATAATCATTTATATAAGCATAAGCATATATCAGAACTTGAATAACAATAAAGCTTGTACAGATCAGTTATATTCAGAACATCTCAGATCATAGTACAATTTTGCAGAACGAAACTCTAAAAACATAAACTATCTATGAATGCAGAATGCAGCTGGGGTTTCAGAATTTTGGCTTTTGACTTGATACACGATCTTTCTGATCTCCTTTTGCTTAAACAACTGAGGTCAAAAATGAGCATTGGTGGACAAGATATTTTGCTTAAACAACTGAGGTTTCAGGAATTTGGCTTTTGACTCGATACTCGATCTTCCTGATTTCCCTCGCTTGAACCATTTCTCCCCCTTTTTGTCATCATTTGTTGGAGCGAAATGGAAGAACCCATCAAACCCTGGACGAATGGTACTCCTGGTCCGATACTAAGATTAGCAGAATAATCTTGGACTGGAGTCGCTTCGTCTACCTCAAGAGGTTGTGTCTCCTTAGGCTCTCTGTAGAAGGACAAATCCACCAGAACTCTCGCCCCGGCCA
Source organism: Mimosa bimucronata (assembly GCA_037074515.1). Taxonomy (NCBI): domain Eukaryota; kingdom Viridiplantae; phylum Streptophyta; class Magnoliopsida; order Fabales; family Fabaceae; genus Mimosa; species Mimosa bimucronata. Next base: position 31,425,727 of record CM073438.1, on the reverse strand, counting down.
GGGTTTTTCCATAATCGAGGAGGGCGATATGAACTTTGAAGGATTTTTCTGAAAGAATATAATCAAAGGAGACGCACTTTTGACGCTGGATACCGGATTTAATGATTTCTTTGGAGAATGACACAGATTTCTGGGCTTTGAGACACTTGCTAGCGGATTGAGAGGATGGTTTAGCGCTAGAGGGTTCCTTATTATCACCTATGCTTGGATTCTTGACTCTACCCATTTCTGGGATTAGGGTTTTGAGATGAGGGAGGAGATGATGAGACGCTTTGGGTGACTAATGAATGCACAATACACATGCCCTGCTTTTATAGAGTTCAGAAATTACCAGAAATAATATAATATTCGCTGACGTTTCACATTCTGAGACTCTTTAGTGATTTGCTGTCGCTAGAGTGAGCAGCTATCGCTAGCAGGCATGATCCCACGCTGAGTAAGTGACGTTTGGGCTTCACTTACTCCTTCCAAGGTTTATCTATTGATAGCTGACTTTGCTATCGATAGTTTTGTAGGCTAGCGATGGCAATTTCACCTCAAACTTAGCTTTATTCTGCATATGATAGCGATAGTATGACTCACTATCGATTGGTCAGTCCTGCAAAAACTTAAGATTTGGCACTCCGATGCCCAAGTCAGCAATAACTCAGATGATCAATCAATAAAACAAATCAAGAATAATAATATTTACAATTCATTTGGGTTTACCATTCCTAGCTCTCTTCTAATATAGAGAAATTGATCAGGCTCAAGAGGCTTGGTAAATATATCAGCAAGTTGTAGATAGGTTGAGATAAATTCTATCTTGACATCCTTCTTCTAAATGTGATCTCTTAGGAAATGATGTCTCACATCTATATGCTTGGTTCTGGAATGTTGAACTGGATTTTTAGCCAAGCTTATTGTGCTGGTGTTGTCACAGAGAATAGGCACTTCTGAGAAGTTCAAGCCCAGATCTTTTAGATGCTGCCTAAGCCATAAGACTTGAGTACAGCAACTTCCTGCTGCAATGTATTCTGCCTCTGTGGATGAAAGAGAAACACAAGTTTGCTTCTTGCTTGCCCAAGTGATTAGACAGTTACCGAGAAATTGGCATTGACCACTTGTGCTTTTTCTATCTGATTTATAGCCTGCATGGTCAAAGTCAGAATAGGCAAGAAGGTACTTTTGAGTTCCCTTGGGATACCACAGCCCAAGCTCTTGAGTCCCTTGCAAATAGCGCAAAATCCTCTTTACATTTGATAAATGAGATTCTTTGGGATTTGCTTGATATCTAGCACATACACCTACACTAAATTCAATGTCAGGTCTACTAGCAGTTAAATAAAGTAAAGAACCAATGATTCCTCTATAATGTGACTGATTTACTTCTTTGCCAGGAAGATCTGCATCTAATTTGGCAGAGGTACTCATTGGAGTGTCCCCTTCTCTGGATAGATCCATCCCAAATTTGTTGAGAATTTCTTTACAATATTTGGTTTGGGATATGAAGATGCCATCCTTCTTTTGCTTTATTTGTAGTCCCAGGAAGAATGTTAACTCTCCCATCATGGACATTTCAAATTCTCCCTGCATTGTCTTAGCAAAATCCTCACATAGAGTTTCATTAGTTGCACCAAAAATAATGTCATCAACATAAATTTGAACTATAAGCATATGATTATTTTTGTGCATGATGAACAATGTAGTATCTGATTTTCCTCTAGAAAATCCTTTTTCGAGCAGAAAAGTACTAAGTCTCTCATACCAAGCTCTAGGTGCTTGTTTGAGACCATAAAGAGCCTTTTTGAGTTTGAAAACATGGTCAGGCTTAGACTTTTCTTCAAAACCAGGAGGTTGTTCTACATACACCTCTTCTTTAATATAGCCATTAAGAAAAGCACTTTTAACATCCATTTGATAAAGTTTAAAATTTTTGATGGATGCAAAAGCTAGAAGAATCCTTATTGCTTCAAGTCTTGCAACTGGAGCAAAAGTTTCCTCATAATCAATGCCTTCTTCTTGGTTATATCCTTTTGCAACTAATCTGGCTTTATTTTTCACAATTTGACCAGCTTCATCAAGTTTGTTTTTGAAAACCCATTTAGTACCGATAATAGGATGATTTCTGGGCCTTGGTACTAAATCCCAAACTTGATTTCTTTTGAATTGATTAAGTTCTTCCTGCATAGCTATTATCCAGTCATATTCAGCAAGAGCTTCTTCAATATGAGTTGGTTCAATTTGCGAAAGAAAGCATGAAAATTCTACATCATTTTGCAGTTGCCTTCTTGTTTTAACTCCTTTTGAAATCTCTCCAATAATCTGTTCAGGAGGATGATTTTTAAGATGTCTAATAGAAGATTGAGGCTCAACAGTTTCCTCTAGAACATCTTCAGTTTTATCCTGATTATTTTCAATATTGTTTTCAGGATTTGCTATCGATGGCTGAGGTGCTATCGATAGGGGCTGTTTTAAAAACTTTGAAAAATCTTCATCCTCATCAACAGATTGTTGTTTTTCTTGAGGGGTTTCATCAAATACTACATGAACAGATTCTTCAACAGTTTGAGTCCTCTTATTATAAACTCTATATGCTCTACTTCTATTTGAATATCCAATGAAAATGCCAATATCAGATTTAGGATCGAATTTACCTAAATTTACCTTTCCATTGTTGTGGATGTAGCATTTTGATCCAAAAATCCTCAGGTGACTGATATTAGGCTTCCTTCCCTTGTAGAGCTCATATGGAGTCTTTTCCATCCCCTTTCTGATGTAGGCTCTATTAGAAATGTAGCAAGCTGTACTCATAGCATTTGCCCAAAATATTTGAGGCACTTGTTTCTCGTTCAACATGCTTCTAGCCATTTCTGTGAGCACTCTGTTCTTTCTTTCTACAACACCATTTTGTTGAGGATTCCGAGGGGCAGAGAAGTTGTGGTCAATTCCATTTTCATCATATAGCTCCATGAACTCTTTATTTTCAAATTCACCTCCATGATCAGTTCTGATAGCTATTATCTTTGTCCCTTTCTCATTCTACACTTTCTTAGCAAGAACACAAAAGGCATCAAAAGTTTCATGCTTAGAGGAAAGAAACATAGTCTAGGTAAATCTTGAGTAGTCATCCACAACTACAAGAGTGTATAGGCTACCTCCTAGACTTTTTACTCTTGCTGGCCCAACTAGATCCATATGAATTAGTTCCAATGGCCTGCTGGTGGAGACTGTCTTCTTGATTTTAAAAGAGGACTTTGTTTGTTTACCTCTTTAACAGGATTCACAAATCAAATCATGCTTTGACTTAAAGCTGGGAATTCCTATGACTAGCTCCTTCTTAACCAATTTATCTAGCTGAGAAAAATTCACATGAGCTAATCTTTTATGCCATAACCAGCAATTTTCATCATTTGAAATAAAGCATTTTTCTTCAAGCTGTTGGCATAAATCTAGAGTATATAAATTCCCATTTCTATTTCCTTTTATCTTGCATTTCAGATTGGATTTATTTATATCTAAATCATTTTTATCAACAATGAGACATTCATTAGAATCGAAAATTACCCAGTTGCCATGGTCTGCGCTTTGGCTAACACTCAGAAGATTGTGGCAGAGACCATCCACTAGGTAAACATCCTTGACTGGACCTACTTCACCAACTCCAGTGATTTTTCCACTTTGGTTCCCACCAAAGCTAACTTTGGCTCCATCTTTTATCACCAGATTATTGATTTTATCTTTGTCTCCAGTCATATGTCTTGAGCATCCACTGTCGATATACCATTTTCCATTGCTAAATGCTTTCAGGCACACCTGCACATACTAAACAGATTTAGGTACCCAAACTTTCTTGGGTCCTTTAAGGTCAGACTTGTGCTTTAGGTGTGTTGTGACCTTTGGCACATAAGTTCCTTTAGGAACCCATTTATAAGAGCTATTGACACCATACTTTCTGTTAATACACGTTGACTGAGTATGGCCCTTTTTGTTGCAGAAATTGCAAAAGCTATATGGTGAAGAACTTTCAGAAGATTTTCTAAAGTAGTTCATGTATGACTTCACCTTTGGTTCAATCCATCTTTTTGAAGATTTTTGTTTGGGCTCATAGCCAATACCAGTTCGATCTCTGAAAACTTTTTGGTTGCTTAAAATCACATTCAGAGTCTCAGATCCCTTTGTAAATTTTTCTAAAACATGCGAAAGTTTTTCTTTTTCCTTCAATAATTTTTCACAATTTGAGCAATTTTCAAAAATTGAAGGAACAGCTATCGAAGGTGCATCTATGGGAACTTGCGATAGCTCTTCTTCTATCGATAGGGAAGAGGAAATCCTTTGAGAAGAGTTTTTCTGAAATTCTTTGTTTTCTCTTCTTAGTCTAACTACTTCTTTAGAGAGTTTTAAGAATTCTATGCACATTTCATCATATAAATTTTGAAGATCAGAATAAGAAGGTTCAGAGTCAGATACCTCAGAATCACTATGCTCTTCTTGAGCAACAAGGCAGAGGTTGGCGCATTCTTCGCTATCGCTAGCTTCTTCATCAGAGCTATCACCCCAGATGGATGACACATAAGCCTTTTTCTTTCCATAAGTCTTCTTTTTCTCTTTCTCCTTCAATCTTTGAAGGCTGGGACACTCAGCTCTGAAGTGACCAGGCTTCTTGCACTCAAAGCATACAGGAGATTTGTCTTTCTGGAAGTCTTTGAAGCTAGGGCCACTTCTCTGAAATCTTTCTCTTCTTCTGAAGAGCTTTTTAAATTTTCTGGCCATAAGAGCTATGTCCTCCTCATCAAGATCTTCCTCATCATCATTGACTTCATCTCTTTCTGAAGCAACAAGAGCAAGTGACTTTTTCTTGGAATTTCCTTGTGCTTCTCTCTGAGCTATCAGGGTAGGCTCATACTCTGCAAGGCTGCCAAACAGAGCAGTGATGGATTTTGTTGATTCTCCTTGCATTTCTTGAATGGCTGTGACTTTCATGAGCCAATCTCCCTTTAGGACTTTCAAAATTTTGTTGACCTGCTCTTTCTCTGTAATCTTTCTCCCCAAAGCAGCAAGATTATTGATGACGTGAGTGAATCTGATCTCTAGATCCCTTATCTTTTCATCCTCAATCATTTCAAACTTGTGGAACTCTTCCACTAGCATTTCTACACGCCTATCTTTTACTCCAGAAGTCCCTTCATGAGCTATTTGCAGGGCTTCCCACATTTCTTTAGCAGAGTCAAGATGACTCACTCTAAAGAACTCTGTTTGACTAAGAGCACTCTGAATCATGAGGACTGCTTTGCTATTCAGCTCCAGATTAGCAATATCCTCTTCTGTGTACTCATCTTCTGCCTTTGGAATGCCCATGGGATCTCTAGGAACAATATCTCCTTCTTCTATAATTTTCCAAAGCTTGTATCCATTGGCTTTGATGTAAATCTTCATTTTTAATTTCCAGAAGGTATAATGTTTCCCATCAAAGCCAGGAGGCTTATTAATGGAGCTTCCTTCAGGGAGGATGTTTTCAAGTGATGCCATTTAGATCTTTGCTTCTCAGATTCGTTGGAATCTTAATAACAGAGAAGACCCGCTCTGATACCAAATGAAGGTGGCAATCGCACAAGAGGGGGGGTGAATTGTGCTATTTAAAAATTTAGAAGAGATTAACTTAACACGAAATTTATACTGGTTCGGCCAACACTGCCTACGTCCAGTTCTCCAACACTCTGTTGGGTTCCACTCACCACAGGTTTTACGAGCCCAGGTTCACCTGTCAACCTTTACAGAGTTTTAGAATCTCTAAAAACTCCCCTTTACTACCTGTAAGGAAATATCCCTGTTCTAAAGCACCAAGCTTTCAGAACAACCTCAAACAGTAGAGGATTTCAATAAATACGTTCACTTAATGAACTGATTTTGATAAACACTTAAGTACAGATGAAATCTCTAAGACAATAAATACAGAGTAATGAATGAGCTTGTGAATATTCTCGTTGTTCGTCTCTACTCAATAAATGCTTGAGTTCTGTATTTATATCTTCTTCAGATTTTGCCCTTTTGATTCAGCATCCAAGAAGCCGTTTGAATTTAGTCGTTGGGAGCTCATAGCCGTTGGCATTAAATGCAGCTTCTTTATCGGGCTTAACTCTCTGCTTTAGCTTCAACTACTTCTTGCATAGGGTGAGCTAAGAGAGAGACAGACTCAGCGCTCTGAGCATCCGTACAAATAGTACTTTCTGGTAGCTTTCTATTAGCGCTAGCTTGATCTGTTATCGCTAATCTTATAATGATCTGCACTTAAACTGTTAGCTAACCGAATAGTCATATAATGCACAGAGGTTGCTATCGCAAGCTTAAATCCATTTGCTCAATGAGATGAAGACAATATAAAGAATATCAGAGCTTTTTATCGATAGCATATTCTCTTGGATTAAAGAGCATCATATCAGCATATATTCTTCTATCGATTGCTTAAACTACTATCGCTAGATACTCGATTTGCTTATTAGCTTTAAGGATACAATTATCAAAGAATTCAGAACTTCAAGGTATCCCATTATCGATAGATAAACACTTAGCGCAAGCAAACATATCAGCTCTTGATTCATTAGCTCTTAGGCACTGGCTATCTGAAAGATCATTATCTAAAGCACTTATGGTTATCGATAGCTTAACCTATTATCGCTAGCTGATTAAGGGACTTAGTTCATTTATCTGCTGGTTTTATCTACTTATAAGCTCAATGAACTTCTAGCGATGAAACCTTTGCTTAGCGATAGAGGGAGACTTTAGCGATAGATATTAACCTTGATATTGCTAAGTCTTCACTCGCTATTCCTTTCTTTCAATTAGCTATACAGATACACTAGCGATAAGGATACTTATTCATTGTTAGTCTGCTAAGTTATCATTTCACATTAGCGCTAGATTTATGATTCAGTCTTCATCAAAACTTAAGATTCTAACAAATAGTTCACAAACATAGATAGCAATCACATATCCCATGTCTCAAATCCAACTACAAGACCAATACAAAATAGTAGAAGTCAAATACAAAAGAAATAAGAAATTATGAACTAAAAACTCCCTATGTTGGTCCATAAAGCTAGAGCCACCTTCACACCACTAAAGCACCTTGAACTTAGCCTCCCATGTCTTCAAATTCGAGCCCAAGATAACACATAGCATTAGCTTCCATGGATGAAGAAGATTGAAGATGAAATGTGGTGGAAATAGAAGGTAGAAGAAGGAAGAACAAGAAAATAAGCAAGATTGGAGATGAAAATGGGTGGAGATGTGAGGAATGAAGGGAAATGAGAGAAACCCTAGGAGAGCTTATGCTTTTCGTGCAAAGAGGGCTTAGAAAATGAAATTTAGGGTATTGGGTGCTATTTATACTCCCCTAAAACCCTAAAAACGTGTCAAAAAAATTGCTGATACGGAGCCCCACAGAGAGCATGACAGGTTAGGGGATCCTCGTCGTGGGTGCCCACGGCGAGGTTTAGAGACCACACAGAATTGGGCTCTGGTTCTTTCTTTTGCTCCCTTTCTTTTGCTCAGCCCGATCATTCTTCTTGGCAACTAAGCTCTTCCATTGGGTGTGTTCCTTCGATGATCTACATATAAAATGGATCTGAGGTAGCATCAAATGTTCTTGAAAATTGGTTAATCAATAAATCATGCTAATTATGCCCAAATTGCCCTTGATTAGTATAAACTCCAACAAAGTATGCAGAAGTCAGAATTCATCCTAATTAGGTGCAATTACCCTAAGTACATGTAATAATCCAATGATTTCATCAATGAAAAGTGTATAAAAATATGGTGCAATCATTTACCTAAGCATCATGTTTTCCTGCTATTTTGATATTCAATCTCAGTTTCTACATCTCTTTGAGTTCAATCCTGTCTACCTTGAGCTAGATGTGTTGCTCTGCATAGAGAATTTGCTATGAGGATAATGTTAACTACCTTTAGTCGAGTGTAATGTGATCTATACTTGAAATTGAGTTGTGTCCGGACATCTGTTCTGAAATATAACTGTTTGGAATCTACTTGCTTATTTCTCTGATTTTGTTGATATATTGCTGTCTGCTCCAAGTCACCATCTATTTTTGGTGTTCTTCATATGTTTCTTGATCATATCTTAAGAGTGTACATAATTCTTGCTCTGGTGCACCTTGAACTTGATTTTTGGAGTTACTTGGATAATATTGGACAGCTTTGTGCATGTTTGAGAATCTGACTGCTTCATGTTGTGCTTGCTAGTTCTTTGGTTGTTGCTAGTGGTATATGTTTCAAGATTCTACTTTGTATCCTTTAGATCTTGAAATCGAAAGGACACTTCGTAGAATCTGATTTGAAAAGAAAAAGAATGCAAATAACCTTGCACCACATCTTCCTTCTTATAGTGCATCCAATTCCATTGAATATTCTACATCTCCTATTGTTCCTTGTGCTTTGCTTGATAATCATTTTATAGTGACTGAACAACTTGGGGAAGAGGGACCTAGAATTGATCCTAATGATGATGATACTGGGACAATGCAATAAATTAACAATGACTTTTCTACTTTTGCTCCTAGGGGATTTTATGCTAACACTGCAAATTTTGAACTTAAAGGTGCTTTGTTGAGTCATTTACCCAAGTTTTCTGGAGTTGTAGGTGATTGATTCTGCTTGATTATTACATATTTTTATCCACTAATTATAAGAAATTAGCATTTGTTCTAAGCTATTAAATGAGGATTTAGGCACTTTTATACTTAGGGCTCAAGATTAGAGAGTTAATTACATTTTCATTATAATTTGAGCATATTAGGCATTTAACTCATGCATTTATTGTTTATGGACTTGAAATTGAAATACTTCACATGTGCTTAAAATTTCCATAGTAGGTACAAAGAATGAGGGCCAAAGCAAGAACAAAGTAAAAAAAAAAGGGAACTTCTGCAAAAAAAGAAGGAAACTTCAATAGGAAACTTCTGCGCAATAGGAAATTGCTTATTAGGAAACTGGATTGATTGATTGAGGCTAATGGCTTGGCCTATAAACTTTTCTAATGGGTAAAGTTAACAAGAATAGGAAACTTCCTATTTCAATTGGATTGGTTGATTGATTGATTGGGTTTGCCTAAAATATTTCCTATTTGTTATTTCTACAAGAATAGGCAACCCTAGGCTTGATTAAGGTCAAGAAGTTTCCAAATTCATTATTCTAATCATTACTTCCTATTTTGGCTAGATTTCTTGAGATTGGGTGATTGGATCTTCCCCAAATCGTTCCTATATGTTAATCCTAGTCAGAATAGGACATATTAGGTCAATTTGGAAGGTTTTAAGGTGCCTCTTGTGCTATATATATGAGACCAACGAATTTCACAAGGGAGAGGTCGAATTTCACACTCTCTTCCACTCATTCTCTCCTCTATTCCACAATTCTTCCTTGGTTCCTCATGGAGCTTGAGTTGCAGCTGCTCTTGTGCAATTCCTCCTTCTCTTTGATGAACTAAATCAGCCCGATGCTCTCTTGGATGATGAGATGACTTGAAGCAAGCATTGAATCCACTTTAGGGGAGTTTTGTAGTTTCAATTATGTAGTCATGAATTTCCATTTGTGTCTTGAATATTTGTTCTTCTTATGTTCAGAATCTTCTTATGTCCAGACTTCATTTGTTTTCGAGATTTGAGACATGTAATTGTTAAATTCTACTTGCATGTATTGATTTGGTTTTATTCTAGTTTCACTTATCTTCCCTAATTACCATGTTATGCTTAGTCTTTGTTGATTTTATTGTCTAACATATTTGTTGGGTAATTTAGTTCATTGTGCTTCATATAATTGTGTTATTTGGGATTGATTTATGGGTTTGTGTTTGTTGATGTTGAGTTTCCATAGCGCTAGGTAATTCCATTAATAGAACTTGCCTAAATGAAATAGATCATTAATCTAATCTATGTGCATGAGTATGATTAGGTAGAATTCCATAAGTTGGATGGTTTGATTATAGTCTAACGTTAATTGGTTGTTGGATCCGAAGGATATTGAATGACTTGGACGGGACCTAAGTTATTCTATCTATTGGAATTTACTTCTAGTTGATGTCGGATTATAGTTAATCTAATTGGTCTATTGAGGTTGAGTGGTGTCTTAATTGACCTATTCCTTTGACTAAGGGTAATTGTATCCTTTTGTGTGAACTTAGCCCGATTAGCTCCTTCCTAAGAGTGTGAATCAATAGGTTGTCACGTGTCATCCCTAACAAAGAAAGCATCCCATCATTCTATTCCATCACCTATCCATATTTATCCTAAAATTATCAAAAAGAAGTCTTTATATTCCTTTTATGAAAAATACTAAAAACACTTACTTTCAAACCTTGGTTTTCATAGCTTTAATTGCATTTAGTTTTCCTAGGTTAGTTCATTAGACTCCTTGAGAGATGATCCGGGATCGCATCACTATAGTGCAATCCTTGGTAAATAATATTTTGCATTTGAACCCCAAGATGTATTAGGAAAGGCTCAAATCAGTGATGATGCTCATAAGCATTTGGAGGCCCTTTATTATACATGTTCCTCCATGAAGCCTCCAGAAGCTCAATTAGATGAGGTGTTATTGCGGGTTTTCCATTTCTCTTTGGAAAGTTATGCTAAGGAGTGGTTATCAAACATTCCTACTCACTATGCTAGTCTCATTTAGGCCGAGTTGAAGAAAGCTTTCTTGGATCGATATTTTCTGGCTTCTAAGGTTTCTAAGTTGAGGAATGCTATTTTGAGTGTGTTTTAGCAAAATCAAGAGTCTCTTTATGAGTATTGGACAAGATTCAACACCCTTGTAAATAGTTGTCCAAATCACAATTGTAGCAAGACAATTTTGGTTCAGTATTTCTATGATTGATTGTTTCCCTCTTTGAAGTTGAGTATGGATGTAGTGGGCAATGGTTCTATCTTCTCTCTTACTCCGAATCAAGGTTGGAAGTTGATGGAAACTATGGCAAACAACGATCAACAATTATACATAAGAGACTCTCCTTGTGTCAATGAAGTGTCTTCTCTCCTGGGCCAAGAAAAATTATATAACTTGTTGATTCAAATGAGTGCAAGACTTGAGAGGTTGGAGGTTGACAAGCCTCCTAAGCCTTGTCATGCCATGGATATGTCGAAGGCCTTGGTGGGTCCTAGTTGTAACTATTGTGCTTTTCCTATGCACAATTCAGCATCTTGCCCTACTCATTATGAAGAAGTTGCTGTATTTTTATCAATAAAAACCCAACCAATTTTTTAAGAAAGACCCTACCCAACCAATTACGGGCTTAAATGGGAGGATTCAACGGGTTTTTGGCAGCTTGCTCAGCCCTTGGAGAGACCATCCTAATTTTAAGTGGGGGAGGTGAAAACAAGTTTCAAGGAAGTAGATTTCAATCAAGTGGTGCTTGACCATCATATTTCCAACAAGGTAATCAAGTACCTCAAGAGAGTTCAAAAGTGATGGTGCTTACCCAAGACCACCCTAGCCCACAAGAAGACAATACTCAATTGATTCTCAAAGAGCTTAAGGAGATGAGAGATGAAAAGCAAATTGTTGCTAACTCTCTTTCTACAATTGTGCAATACATGGAGAGGATGCAAAAAGAGCTTGAGAAGGTGAAAGTAGATAATGCTAGTACATCTACCTTTGTCACTCAATTGGCAAACAACATGGGTATCTTACAAGTACAAACAAGTGGCACTCTTCCTTCCAACAGTGTAATGAACCCTAAAAGTCTTAATGGCATTCACTTGAGGAGTGGAAAAGTGGGGGAAGCTGAAAATTTTGAAGAGGACAAGTGCTTTGACTTGGGAGAGCCTAGTGGGGTGGAAAGTAGAGACCCAAGTGTGGTTGAACCACAAATTCAAGTGGAAGTAAATTATGATTTGAAGCTTCCAAATGAGCAAATTGTGGTAACTTCAAGAACATTTCAAGAGGGTTCAAAGTTGCCGCCCTCTTCTACACTTGATGGTGCATCACAAGAGGAGGGGAGGACCCTACAAAATAGAGGAAATTCTGTCTCCAATGCTAACTTTACCTCTAAGCCAACTTACTCCAAGGAGGAAGATAAGGGAAAATCAAGCAATTCCAAATCTGTTTTGGAAGAAGATGACTCCAAAGGTAAAAATCTCTCTCTTAAGCACATTCCTTTTCCAAATTGATATCTCTTAGGTAAGAAAAAGATTAATCAAAATTTAGAAAAAGAGATGAGGGATTTGTTTTCTAAATTGGAAGTGAATGTGCCTATGCTTGTGTTAATTAAACAAATACCTAACTATGCTAAGTTCTTGAAAGACTTGTGCACCCATAAAAGAAATTGTAAACCTAACAAGAAAATTCAATAGAGGCCTAAGGTTTCTTTATTGTTCAAAAGCCAATTGCCTATTAAATGTGATTATCCCGGTTCATTCACCATTTCATGTCAAATAGGTAATCAAAAGTTTGGTCATGCATTGTTAGACTTAGGTGCTGTAATTAATGTGATGCCATGTTATGTTTTTGACTCATTGAGCATTAGAAATGTAAAGAACACAAGTGTAATTTTTCAATTGGCCGATAGGACTACTAGGAAACCCTATGGTTTTGTTAAGGACATTCTTGTAAAGGTTAAAAACTTGGTTTTTCCGGCTGATTTTTATGTATTAGATATGTCTAAGGGTGCAACCATAGAGGAACCTTTGATTTTTGGTAGGCCTTTCATGAGGACAGTCAACACTATCATTAGCCTTAAAGAGGGGTACATCACCATGGAGGTGGGAACCCAAGTGATTAAATTCAATGTTTATGAGCCTATGAAACATCATTTTCATGATTATTCACTCTTGGGACTAAATGTTATTGATATGCTTGTGGATGACTTGATTGAAGAGAATACTTTGACTCTTTATAAATATGATGGAAATGATGTGTTTGAATCTGATTTGTGCTCTTTGAATCTAGTTTCTTTTTCTTTTGATTCTTCTCCCTTCCTTGGCTTAGAGGATCATGTGTGTAGTATTGAGAGCTTAACTCTTGATAGCTCACTTTCCACTTTTGAGCAATTTAATTTTGATTTTTCTGGATCTGCTTGCAATCCTATTTCATCATTTTTGAGCTATAATCCCTTGGAAAAGGAAGCTTCGTGTGAATTTGCAGGTGTACCAAAGGTAAAGTACATTTTTGAAAGGGGTAAAGGTACAGAATTGACAACGAAGTTTTTGCTCAGGAGAATGTAGCATCATAAAGTTTGTTCAGGTCCAAAAATGCCCATAAACTTTACAAAATGGTGCAATTTTAACATAGCCGTTAATAGCATCAAATTCTCCATCACTTTATGGTTAGTGGGCCCCACTTTATTAATTTAAAATTATTTTATAAAGGGTAAAGGTGTAAATCTAACAAAAAAGTTTTTGCTTAGGAGCATGTAGCACCATCAAATTTGTTAAGGTTCAAAAATGCACATAAACTTTATAAAACGGTGCAATTTTAACACAGCTATTAACAGTGTCAAATTCTCTATTACTTTATAGTTTGTAGGCCCCACTTTATTAATTTAAAATGATTATTTCATAAAAATATTTTTTTCCTCACTCCTCCATCCCTCTTCTTTCCAGTTCTCTGTCTCTCATCCTTGTCAAAACTGTTGTCCCAACCTGGGATGTTCACAGATGCAAGGTCGCCATGTCTGAGCAAATCGATATGCTTCAACAAATAATCAAGGTAAAGGTGCAAAAATGTTAAGGTGCAAATCGATATTGTTACTTAAATTGATTTGTTGAAGCATATCGATTTGCTCCTGAACCAAAACTTTATTGTTGAAATTTCAAAGGTCGAACAACAAAATCTCGGCCAACAACAACCACCGCCAACAACAAACAACATTACCCTTTTCAATTCTCCCACATTGCAGCGTGCAGTAGCTCCAGCACCAGCACCAGCACCAGTAGGAGCATGTGGTTGAAGCATATCGATTTGCTCAGACATGGCGACCTTGCGTCGGCAAACATCCCAGGTTGGGACAATAGTTTTGACAAAGATGAGAGACAGAAAACGGGATGGAAGAGGAAGGGAGGAGGGGAGGAGTGAGAAAAAAAATATTTGTATGACATAATCATCCTAGATTAATAAAGGGGGCTCACAAACTATAAAGTGACAGAGAATTTGACACTGTTAATAGCTGTGTTAAAATTGCACCATTTTATAAAGTTTATGTGCATTTTTGAACCTTAACAAACTTGATGGTGCTACATGCTCCTGAGCAAAAACTTTGTTGTTAGATTTGCACCTTTACAGTATAAAAAAAAAGATTTACACCTTTACCCTTTATAAAATAATTTTAAATTAATAAAGTGGGGCCTACTATCCATAAAGTGGCGGAGAATTTGACGCTATTAACGGCTGTGTTAAAATTGCACCGTTTTGTAAAGTTTATGGGCATTTTTGGACCTTAACAAACTTTATGGTGCTACATGCTCCTGAGCAAAAACTTCGTTGTCAGATTTGCACCTTTACCCTTTTGAAAGCTTTAAAGAAGGTGAAACTAGAGTTATGCAAAAGCTAGAATTTGGGCTTAAAGAGAATGAGTTTGAGGTGTTTGGAGATACTTCAATTGATTCTGCACCTTCTCCACTTGAAGGAAGATTGCACAAGCTTAAAGAGAAGCTTCAAATGAATGAAAAAGGGCACAAAATCTGTCATAACAAGTCTGAAATTCAAGAGACAAGTCAGGTGAGTATTCTACACTAATTTGTTGAAAATGATTGAATTTTTTTGGAATTAATGCTAATTACTTTGAATCTAATTTTGTGTCTCAAATGTGTCTCAAATAGGTCAAGATGCTGCCTAAGAACATCAAGAAAGACTCCAATTTGTGGCTGACTTGAATTCTACCCAAGAAGGGCAAGAATTGAAAGGGAAGTGTGTTGCTAATTTGGAAATTAAGAAATTAATTCCATCTATTGTGTAACCACCTGATTTGGAACTAAAACCATTGCCTTCTAACCTTAAATATGTTTTCTTAACAGAAAATGACAAGCTTCCAATTATCATTGCAAATTCCCTCACACCACTTGAGGAGGAAAAGCTCATTGACGTGTTGAAGAAGTACAAGACAACAATCGAGTGGACCTTATCTGATATTTCGGGGGATCAATCCATCCATTTGCACACCTCGTATCCTTTTAAATTAGGGTTCCAAACCCATTAGGCAACCATAGAGAAGATTAACCCCTTTATTTTAGATGTGGTTAAGAAGAAAGTTAACAAACTTTTGAGTGCCGAAATAATTTTTCCTATTCGTGATAGCAAGTGGGTAAGTCCGGTTCATGTGGTGCCTAAAAGAGTGGGATTACGGTTGTAAAGAATGAGAGTGATGAGCTAGTGCCAGCTAGAATTCATAACTCTTGGAGAGTTTGCATTGATAATAGGACACTAAATAATGCTACAAGAAGTGATCAATTTCTTTTACCTTTCATAGACCAAATGTTAGAAAGATTGGCTTGTAAGTCTCAATACTGTTTTCTTGATGGCTTTTCAGGTTACTTTCAAGTCCCGATTGCGCCAAAAGACCAAGAGAAGACCACATTTATATGCCCTTTTGGGACCATTGCATATAAAAGAATGCCATTTGGGCTTTGCAACACCCTAAGCATCTTTTAAAGGTGTATGATGAGTATTTTCCACAATCTTCTAGAGAATGGCATTAATATTTATAGACGGTTTCTCCTTGTACGGTAATAGCTTAGATAATTGTCTAGACAATCTTGAAAAAGCTCTAAGTAAGTGTGTGGAGAAAAAGTTAGTTTTGAACTTTGAAAAATGTCGTTTTATGGTTGATAAGGTGATTGTTTTGGGACACTTGGTGTTAAGGAATGTAATTGAGGTTGATAAGGCTAATATTGAGGTGATTTCTTCTCTTCCTATCTAACCTGTTTAAGAATTTAGATCCATTTTGGGACATGTGGGGTTTTATAAGAGGTTCATTAAAGATTTTATTCATATTGCTTCACCTCTTTCTCACTTGTTGTAAAAGGATGCTCCTTTCTCATTTGATGATTCTTGCATAAACGCATTTGATGAGCTTAAAGGTACATTGACTACTCCTCCCCCTATTATCATTCCTCCTAATTGGAATTTGAGCTTTGAGCTCTCTTGTAATGCTTCAAATGTTGCTGTGGGGGTGATGTTAGGTCAAAAAGAGGGAAAATTGTCTAGAGTAATTGCCTATGCCTCTAAGACATTAGATAAGGCCCAAGTCAATTATACAACCACTGAAAAGGAGTTGTTTGATATTGTGCTTGGTTTAGACAAGTTTAGGCAATACCTTTTACATTCTATAGTTGTCAAATATACCAATCATGCGGCTGTCCGATACTTGCTAACCAAACCACAAACAAAGCCTAGGTTGTTGAGATGGGTACTTTTGTTGCAGGAGTTTCAAGTAGAGATCAAAGATAGGGTAAGGGTTGAGATCTTAGTGGCCAATCACTTGTGTAGATTGCCCTTAGATGTGAGAGGAGTTGATGAGCCAGATCTGATTTGTGATGATTTATAGATTCTGCACTCTTTGCTTTGCACCTAAAAGACCCATGGTACTCTCATATGGTGAACTATCTTTGTGCTAACATTATCTCACCCTCTATGAGTTATTTTCATGTGCAGAAGCTTAAGAGAGAGGCTTAATACTACATGTGGGATGAGCCATATTTATGGTGAGTGTGCAATGATAGCATCATTAGGAAGTGTATACATGATAGTGATATTGAATATGTTCTTACATTCTATCATGCATTACCTTGTGGTGGACATTTTAGCGCTAGAAAAATAGCTAGGAAGATTCTAGAGGCTAGGTTTTATTGGCCCACATTATTTAAAGATTCCTACAATTTTCGCAAAGCTCTTGCTAAGTGTCAAATGTTTGGTAGCCTAGAGAGGAAACATGAAATGCCCCAAAAGCCAATGTTGTTTTGTGAAATTTTTGAAGTATGGGGGATTGATTTCATGGGCCCTTTTTCTACTTCATGTGGTTATACATATATCTTGCTTGCTGTGGAATACTTGTTTAGGTGGATTGAGGCTATTCCAACTAGCAATGATGATGCTCAAACTGTTATTAAGTTTTTCAAGCATTATATCTTTTGTAGGTATGGAATTCCCAAGGCTTTGGTGAGCGATCAAATGACTCATTTTTACAAGAAGTTCATGGACAACTTGCTGTCAAAATTTGGAGTTACACATAAAGACTCAACCGCCTATCATCCACAAACAAGTGGAGAGGCTGAGGTATCCAATAAACAAATCAAGGCCATTTTGGAGAGAATTGTGAAGCCAAGTCGGAAAGATTGGAGCTTGAGGCTAGTTGAAGTTTTGTAGGCATACAGGGCAGCATATAAGATTCCAATTGACATGTCCCTATTGTGCATCATTTATGGGAAAGCTTGCCACTTGTTGGTGGAACTTGAACACAAGTCATATTGGGCTGTCAAGACTTGTAACATGGACTTAAATGATGCCACAAAAGAGAGAAGCTGCAAATTTAAGAGCTTGAGGAGCTTAGGTTGGAAACCTATGATAATTCAAGGATTTTCATCTTTTTTATGTAATCATTATTCATAAAAATAATTTATACCATAACCCATATTTGTAATTGAGAAGTACTCATGTAAAAAAGCATCACGAATCATGAGCTAAGTTAAAATTAAGTATTTTTTTTCCGGATAAAATTAAGTATATTACATGCACTTGTACATTGATCCTTGAACTTTTATTCCTTAAACTTTCACTCGATTTGGATTTTGATCATTGAACTTTAAAATCAGTGGATTTGGTTCATCAAATTTGTGCCATTTATAACCATTGATCTCTCGTTTGCCAATTTTTTTTAAAGTTGGAGGACGAAAACGAAAATTGATCAAAAATTCAAGAACCAAAACCACTAACTTCAAATTTTAAGGACCAAAACCAAAATTAACTTAAAATTTAAGAACCAAAAGTGTATTTTAATATATTGAAACTTCATACTCTTTTGAGCATCAAATGCTCCATCATGACATAACACATCGCCTTCACCAATCACCACACATGCTCCCGCACCCACCGAATCCTTCTCCCCTCCCCCCCTCTCACTCAGTCCTCACTGTCCTTCACTAACTCCTCACTCTCTCTGTCTCCCCCCCCCCCACCCCTCTCTCTGCTGCTTCTCCCTCAGTTCTTCTGCAGCAGAGAAGAACCCAAAATCCCAAATCCATGGCTCCTTCTTCCCATTTTACCCCCACAATCCTCCTTTATTCCCTCCTCCTCCTCTCCCCTCCCATCCTCTCCCTCAACATCACCTCCCTCCTCTCCTCCTTCCCAGATCTCTCCCAATTCTCCTCCCTCCTCTCCTCCTCCTCCCCTTCCCTCTCCTCAGATCTCAACCACCTCTCCTCCCTCACCATCCTCGCCGTCCCCAACAACCTCCTCCCCCCTTCCTCCCACCCCATCCCCCCCTCCTCCCTCCCTGACGTCCTCCGCTACCACATCCTCCTCGAATTCCTCTCCCTCCCCCAACTCCTCTCCCTCCCCCCCTCCGGCAAACTCGTCACCACCCTCCTCCAAACCACCGGCCGCGCCCCCTCCAACTCCGGCTCCGTCAACCTCACCCGAAACCCCGCCACCGGCGTCATCTCCGTCCGCCCCCCGACGCCGTCCCCCTCCGCCGCCGCCTCCTCGCCCGCCTCTTCCAACGCCACCGTCCTCCAATTGATCAAGACTCTACCATATAATGTCAGCATCTTCGCCGTCAATTCCCTCCTCATCCCTCTTGGCTTCGATCTTATGGCCTCCGAAACCCGCCCGCCGCCTCCCGGGTTGAACATCACCAAGGTTCTTATTGATGGACATAATTTCAATGTGGCTGCCTCTATGTTGGCTGCTTCTGGTGTTGTTCAGGAATTTGAGGCTGATGAAGGTGGTGCTGGGATCACTATGTTTGTCCCTGTGGATGATGCTTTTGCTTCTTTGCCTCCTTCTGTGAGCTTACAGTCTTTGCCTGCTGATAAGAAGGCTGTGGTTTTGAAGTTTCATGTGTTGCATTCTTATTATCCGTTGGGTTCTTTGGAGTCTATTGTTAATCCTGTGCAGCCTACTTTGGCTACGGAATCCATGGGGGCGGGTAGTTTTACGCTTAATATTTCTAGGGTTAATGGTTCTGTGGCTATTAATACTGGGATTGTTCAAGCTTCGGTGACTCAGACTGTGTTTGATCAAAACCCTGTGGCTATTTTTGGGGTTTCTAAGGTGTTGTTGCCTAGGGAGGTGTTTGGGAAGAACCCAATTGTGACTACAAAACCTGGAGGACCGATTCAGGAGGGCGCTCCGCCGCCGGATTCGTCGATGTCGCCTGGGAATTCGCCGGGATTAAATGGCCAGCCTTCGCACCTTTCGTCTCCGCCGGGTTTTCGTGAAGAGATAGGGTCGATGGCTGCTTCTTGTGGTTATGTGCCTTTGTTCATTGTTCTTTGCTGTATAGGATTGTATGTAGTGGTATAAGATTGATTGTTTTTCATCGTAATTATAGTCATAATTATTATTTTTTTTTTGTGGGATCTTATTTTGAATTTTTACACTTCTGCTGGCCCGATTAATTTAATTTGGTTGCTAAAAGCAAGTAAGCAACCTTTTTTTGTGGGTGTTATTCCTTACCTTCTTTACGAAAGCTTATAAAATTGTCAATGTTGATCATTCCCTTGTTATAATGACTGGTATTACAGAGATGCACTGTTTTAGAGTTTTCTCTGCATTTTCTCTTGTAATTCCCTTCTTTTGATATAAATCACAATGCACCATGTATGATTGCAAAATATGCCTCTTTTCGGATTTTGATAGTTTCTAGAGGTCAGGTTGCTGCAATGCAGATGGTTGTTATGCCTGATATCCGTAATGTTGGGGGATATGATAAATTCATTATAACGCCTGCCTGGTACTGTTCGAGTAATCTGATTCTGATGACTGACGCCCTGTGAAATGACTTGTGGAAATTTCTCATTATTCCACTGATCTTGATGTTGGAATTTGCACAGCTTGCCTGTTGCTGTCTTATGTGGCCATCAGGTAATTTCCTTCTCAGATTACTTCACTTGTGTCGAAATATCATTTTTAAATGGACCTTTACTATTTTGTTTGGAATGTGAGAACATTGTTATGTTGTTCAAGTTAAACCATATGTTTTATTTGTAACAGCTGAGGAAGGTTTCTTGTTTCTGTAACCAAAGATGACCTTTAACTTTTCGTATCTAGTAAGAAGCAAGTGAGTTTTAACCTCTACTACTTTTTTGGTTGTCTATGATCTATGAATGCTGCAATTTGTTGAGTTGACTTGTAGATTTTGATTAGATGTTTTACAATTAAGTTGCTGCTTTGTTGTGTACCTTGATTCTTGAGTCTCATATCTGGAAAGATTATTAAGATTATATTTGAGACATTCATCTACAATGGCTGGAAATTTAGAGAATGTTAATTTGGTTGAATTGGTAGTTCATGGTTGGATATTTATTAGACATGATTGGCTTGTTTTGAACCTATGATTCTGGGAATTGATTTATATTATTTGGTTATGCTTGTTGGAATGGCGGTGTTTGTTACCCATTTATCTCCCTTTAACTTGACAATTGACCCTCAATAACTTTTTTCTTCCTGCGGTTAATATGCTTATGCATATTGCAAATACTATTCTTCTGCTGAAGAAAAATGGAGGTGTCATTGTTTCATTTCAAATTTCGGAAACTCTAAAGGAAGCTTCTCCCAAATAATTTTGTAAAAGAGGATGATAATTCATGCAAACACAACTTTCATGCATCCTTTTGATAAAAGAGGAGGATAATTTGCAGTCATTTACTTGCACTCGTGAATGGATCTTCTTTGGTCACATTCTATGAATGGAAAGGGTCAAGTTAGGTTAAGACGCCTATTTAATTCTGCAAATTTTTAAGATGAAGATAAAATTATGACTGATGTACACTTTGAAAATTAACTATACAGTGCGGGTTAAATTTTGTAGTATAATATTTTTTTGGCAACTTACACTTGTTATTTTCTTGTTACGTTTTTATACTGATCTTTTAAATTTATGATAGAAAAAAGGCATTTTTGCCTAACTGGCTTCTCTATGTCTAGTGAGTATTGAGCTAGCCTCGGACAGTGTAAAACAAGTAGAATCGATACCATACTGGTTGTGGTTTGCTTTCTTGTGAAGTACTCCCTCCGGTCCTAATTATAAGAGCCAGTTGACTTTTTTTGGGGAGATTAAGGAAACAAATTAGACCCCTAAATCTTAATATATGCGAAATGTAATTAGATTATATGATAGTTTATAAGTAAAATAACTTAGTTTTGAGGAAAAAAGACAAATATAAATAATTTATAATGGTGTATTTTGCCACCTTAATTTTTCCAAAAAAGTCAACTGGCTCTTATAATTAGGACCGGAGGGAGTATCTTGGTTGAGTCTTCTGATGAGGTTGGTATATTGGCAGATCTTGAACCTTCCCTTGAATTTTTTATCCAATTCTCTTACTTTTGTAGGAAGAAAAAACTCTGATTATTCAAGAAAGAGCTCAAAATGTTTTATAATTTCTTTGATGTTCTTGTGACCATTTGAGACTCTGCTTATGACTAGGAGAGATATATATAATTTTAGTGACAAGGTGGCTTAAATCGTATTTAGCTTTGCTAACAAAGCGAAGTCCTCTTTGTATCCTAACCTGCATATTTTGGGTTAAGCATCTTGCTACTAATCTCACCTTGAATCTTTCAATGTGCCAATCAGCCTTGTGTTTCTTGTCGAAAAACCTCTTTTGCACTCAATAGGTCGCTTTCCTTGAGTTCTCTGAGTGTGTTGCCACGTGCATATCTTTTCAAGAGCTTGGAAATCCACATTTGTAATCTCTCTTTGCTTTGGATGTTTAAGGGTTTCTTCTATTTTGCGTTTGAGTATTTGTCCAGTCTTTAAGTGAAATCCTTTTAGGTAGGATACAATTTATCATTGGACACAAATCACGAGATATGATTCTGGATGCAAAATCTAATTCTTTTACTGTTTTAAAATGGCAAGGTAAATATTTGTAGCTAAACTTATTCATTAGAAGCTTTGGAATCAGCATTAGCTTGATTACTTTGTCATTTGTGGAGATTGGGCGTCAAGGCCAGGTTATGATTGCAATGCTCTTGGGTAATGCATTGCTGATTGGCTTACCTGAATACAGTACAAGCTATTTGCCAACCTCTCGGTTCTTTGCCATAGGTACTTCTAACTTAACCATAGGCTTGGGTTCAGGTAAGAAGGTTGGTTTAGACTCAATCGTGGTTGAGTTATAGACCAAAAGTTATACTCTTCACTAATGGTTGTATTCTTGAGTATGAGATTTAGGGTAAGATGGTACCCATTCTAGGAAGCCAGCATCTATGGAAGTATGAACTTTCAGGTGAGAGGAAAATAATGCCTATCTTGCCTTGTGATGTAGTGTGTATCCATGGAAAACATGCTTGACACATTTAGGTTCAAGTTTAATCCTCTGTTGTAGAGGATATGAATATATGCCACACACAAAAGTATCCTTAGCTGAAAGTTAGTACTGATTCATGTTTAAGGAAAGGCTTTGAGGAAAAGTTACCTTGGATAATCAAATTTTAGGGCATGTTTGGGAGCCCATTGTTTTTGGGGATGCCGCAACAGGTTCCCAAACATGCCATTATTTGTTCTACGGGGCATCTGGTTGATAAGGTATATTATTGCAACTTACTAGCTTCTCCCAAAATTGCTTAGGGGTATTATTCATAAACATGAGATTGATCTATTTCAAGGCGTTGCGTACTTTTCCTCTGTAATAAATATTTTGAGTGCCTAAATAGTCCGAGCTTCATCAGTTTGAAAAATCTGTATGTTGGTTTGAAATTGCTCATAAATCATGAAACGGAAATTGTCCTGTCTTCTAATACATTAGTAAAACCCAAGTAATCTGTTGATAAAAAAAAAAAAAAAAACCCAAGTAATCTAAGAGTGATCACCCAAAAAAGAAGTGAAACTACTGAAACAAGTTATATTCTATGTTGGATCACGGGATATCACTATGGATGGCCGACAAAAAATGGTTGCCATGGTTTGTGTAAAGTTGATTGCGGGTATGTGTTTTTGTTTAACCATTGATGTAGCGCATGTTGGAATATTTATGGATTTTTCCTCAAATAAGTGGGGGAAATATGTTTGCCAATACATATTGTTTGAGTGATGATGTTATATTCTTTTTAAATGCCTTGGTGCATGGATTTTTGTTTAGGATTACTTTTACTAGTACAACCTACAGTACTGTTTGATGTAACTGTTAAGATTTTTTTTTTTTTTTTTTGGCTTCATACAATATACTTCAATTTGATCTAGTTCAGTGAATAATGTGTTGAACTGTGAAAAATGCTAAAAGGAAGCACCATGTGGGTAAGTTGATTGAGAGAGAGAAAATACCCATTATAAATCTTTTGCTTCCACACTACATCTTCCATTTAGCCTTGATAGTTCAATAATTTAAAACCGTTCGTTGTTTCTCAGATTTTCAGACATGAAGGAAGTATGTTCCTTTAAAATTGTATCCTGAAATAATGTAAGCTTCAAGGGCAGCCAGATTCTATCGTCGAGGTTAGCATTTAGCAAGGTTCGGCTCTTTCTTATTGGGTGTGTTTGGATGGACTTCTGAAAAAATAACTTATAGATAAGTCAAACTGAAAATAAGTTAAACTAAAAATGACTTTTATGTTTCGATGGGCTGTTAAAAAAATGACTTATAAGTCAGTTGAAATTTTAAATATGTTTGGATGGACTTTTTGAAAAGTAAGATTAATATAAATAAATTAAAATTACCCATTAAATCTTTGAATTATGATGATTTTGAGTGGAAAATTTAAATTATCTGAAAAAATAAAATGGAAATTTCATTTTAATTATTTGCAAAAAAATTTGAAGTGTAAATTTAATTACAATTATTTGCAATCATATAATAAAATGGGAACTTAAAAAATATATTTAATGGATAAAAAGTCATATGAATTAGAAATCATACAAACATAAGTTTTTTTAGGTAAATAATGATACATATAATAATTGGATCATATGCTTGCTACAATTTGAGCTCTAATTGTATCACGAAGTTGGTTCATTTGTGGTGAAGACATCATTGTGGTTGAATTTGACGATGACGCCTCATGATTTTGTTGTCGATTGTTATGTTGATCATCAGCCCCTTCATCTCCAGCTTCTCTAAAATGAACATCTGTTTGGGAGTTTCTCCTAATAAAATTATGTATGGTCATTGTTGCACAGACTATGCGGACTTGTGTTGGGAATCCGTATTTGCGCATTCTTTGTAAAATTTCAAATCTATTCTTCCATACCCCAAAAGTCCTTTCTATAGTGCATCTCAAACTTGAATGATAATAATTGAAGGTCTCGTTATGATTTCTAAATCCTGGTTGACGCCTAAACTGTGGAAGGTGATAATGCTCTCGTCTATATGGACCAAGATATCCAACTAGTGTTGGATGCCCAGAATCGACCAAATAATATTTTCCTAATGAAAGATGAAATAATTTTTTCATTGTCACAAGTAATTAAAATTGAAATATGACATGAAGACATAAAAGGTCTAATTGAATTGGAGTTGTCGAAAATATACCTTTAGGTGGAGGAGGAAAATTCATTGAAGGAGTCGAAATAGCAGCGTGAAACACACGAGCATCATGTGCAGAACCTTCCCATCCCGCCAACACGAACGTAAAACACATATCCCAATCACATACAGTCATTACATTCTGTGTAGGGTATCCCTTCCTCCCAATATATTTATCACGCACAGGCTAATTAACCACGCATTGTACGTGAGTTCTATCAATTGCTCCAATTGTATCCTTGAAAAATGGGTAATATCGCCGATCATCCCGTATTTTCGGGTGACAGTCTTGAAACATAGGGTCACACGGTTTGATATTTTCTCGGGATAGATTAAGGCATGCCTCTAATACTTTGTGAAAAAGCCTACTTGCAGTTTCTCCATAATGTTGAAATCTTTCTTGTATCAATCTATTACATTATCCATGCCCAACAGTGTGCAAGAACATGGCAACCATTTCTTCAACTCCAACATACCTAGAACCCTCCAACCCATGCTCAACCAATTTATAGCATAACCTATAGAAAACATGTTTTTCCACTCTAAACATTTCATAACATTTAGAGTCGTGCCCTGCCAATATTTCTTGCACCCATAGATGACCCGTTTGCTTACTGTTGTTACGTGGTTCTTTGCACACATACGGCGCCATATATTGACACACCAACGCACATACTTGTTCATACTCATCCAACTCTTCATTTATAAGGGAAATGAGTTGAGATTGTTCGTCTTCCCCAATCCCCTCTGACATGAATTGATTGTTCTAAGATGCCATAGAATATTGAACCTGCTAGTTTCATTAAAATCTAGTGAGTATCATCATAAAATTAATACTTTTTTAAACATCCAAACACATAATAAAATTATTGGCGATCCATTACATATTTTCATAAGTTACTAGCATCATAATGCATCCATAAAAATAAAACATAGTCCAGAACTGCAAATTACATGCTTATAAGTGTCATGAAATATAAAACATAACTCACAGAAATACATTCATAATGCATTAAGAATTAAAGTGTCATGAAATATGGTTCATGTTGGTGGAGGACTGTTCCCTTCTCGGTTGTATGCCATATCTTCCAACAATGATATCAAATAGGGCCGATTATCTTTGAGTGAACAAAATATTTCCCCGATTTCCCCTGTCCCTCATAAGTCTAATACATCGGTTTCGAAGGCGATCGTTAGTTGCAATTTTCGGAATGGAAGTTAATTCTTTCACAACCTCCATCAATGATGTCCCTTTAATTTCATTTAATATTGATGTTCTGTCTTTAGATACATTAGCTATGGCACTGACTGCATCTGCAATTTGTTTTGATGCTGCAAGTTTTTTTTCTTGTTTTTTACGGAACATTCACCAACTTTCCTCTTCCCATGACTCCCTGAACCACTGGGACCAGTAGGTACAGTGCTTGCTGTTATGTTGAAGTCTTCCAAATCATCTGTAACTCCTGCACTGGGTCCAATATTAGCACCAAAATCCTCTTCTTCACTGTCCCCTTATCCTTCTTCTCGGTCTATGCTGGGTATGTACACATCCTCATGATCATCCGTACGTATTTGAGGTTGTGTACAAGATGGTGCATACATATCATCTCCTGATGCCATAACGTCCTGAATATGAACTTTAATTCCGTTTTAAACATCAACCCTTTGTGTCTGAACTTTTTGTAACTTGGATTCTCCTGCATGCATATATAGGAAACCACAATTAAAGTTAACATGAAATAATCAAACAACATTATGAATATTTACTATCACAATTTCAACCATTACAATTAATGTACCTGCATTTTTCGTGCCCACCACTCATCCGATGCAACCACTGCATTTGTGACAGGGTCCCGACCTAGACCAGTCTCTTTAGAAATTAAATCATCCCAAATCTTCCAATCTCTCCTCAAACACTCAAACTTATTCTTCACTTGTTTCTTATCATATGGTTTCCCAGTTCTTTCTTTGAATGTGTTAAAAATATTGTTCCATCCAGGTACTGTAAAAGAGGCTGCTCTCCGTTCTTTTGCATATATTTGCTCAATACATATGTTGATGAAAGTCCTTGTTGACTCAATATCCCATTTTGCTTTACCTTGGTCCATAATTCTATGGGATAAATTGCAATATAGTGCAATGAATCCGCATAACAATAGCATATCATTCAATGAATTATAAAAACCAACAATCCACATTACAAAAACCAATAAATCAACAATAATTTCCACTAAAGCAGTAACCAAACATTTCATATATCATAATTACAAATTCTCTCTTTCAGCAACATATAAGAATCATTTCTTATGCCTTATCATCCCACTAAAACCTTTCAACATCATTAAACTTTAACCTCAATAATAAAAACTAAACTTTATCACATAATATAGATTAAAAAGTTCCAAATCATATCTCAGATTTAAAGTACAAATTCCCAAAAATTCAACACTAACATGACAAAATCAAATAAACTAAAGTAGATATCAGGCATGAACGAATTTCTGTCGCCAGGAAACTTCAAATGAAATTGATATTCGCCTAGAAAATTGACACACAATTAAGAGTTGAGGCTCTTGAGAGTTGATTATTCTTCTCCTACCACCAGCTCTTGAAACAGTCACCACTAAGGCACTAACCCAAATTCAAGCAATTGTTGATTCAGACAAGTGTTGATATGCGAGCAAAAGTGCCTCATAAAAATTTAGAAATAAAACTCTCACTTATTGAAATACAAGAACAGAAACAAAACACAAACTTAGAAACCATTTCAGATCCATCATAGCATGGCATTCAACAAAGAACAAGGGAAAAGAACAAGAAGGCCGACGGTGACAGAGCAGGGGCAGGGAAAGAAGAATGATCATCAATCTAAAATTACAAAATTAAGCATGCAAGAGCCTTAACACTTCCTCATCAGCATCTCGCCCAAAAAAAACCAGAGGAAGAGCCGAAAATCAACAACACAAGAAATAGCGAAATCTCAAATCCATGGAAAATCCTCAACATACAATCTAATTTCTTGGTCCAATCATACTCTTAAACACGAAGAATTAAAGTTTCAAGCAACATACACCCAGAAATCAATGAAAAGGGACTCGGATGAACAGTACCCGAGCCACTCCCTGAACCGGATCGGACCAAACAAGCCTTCATTCACAAAATCACTTCAAGAATACCCTTAACCAAGTCTTAAGCTTCATTTTTATACATTTACAAGCTTCAAAAATCCTCCCAAAAAATCAAATCACTCCCCCAAATCCCACTCAAAATCGGCCCAGAAGGAGGAAGAAAATGAAGGAATAACTTTACCTACGGTCGAATCAAGCTTCCCTTGCGTTTTTGCTTCGCCTCGCTGCCGTTCATCGATGAAATCGCCGGAGCTCGCCGCTACTTGTCAAAGGTGTAGAGGGATCCAGAGAGAGTAGAGAGAGAGGTCTGATGGTGAGAAAAATCGGGGAGAGAGAAAGTGAGATAAATGGGGCATATTAAAAAAAACATGTGGGCCCCAGTGTCCAACGATTATAAGTCAAATTGAACCCAAAATAAGCTGTTTCCATCGACTTGTACTTATTGGGTTTGAGTTGTTATAAGCTCTCTTTTTTTCAGCCTAGCCAAACAAGACCCACAACGGCTT
Organism: Mimosa bimucronata; assembly: GCA_037074515.1. NCBI lineage: Eukaryota > Viridiplantae > Streptophyta > Magnoliopsida > Fabales > Fabaceae > Mimosa > Mimosa bimucronata. The sequence continues at coordinate 31,397,422 of CM073438.1, read as the reverse complement.
TTTAATTTTAAGTCCTTCTGACCCAAAATAAGAACTTCTTTTGCCCAAAAAAGGCCAGCCAAACAAGCCCATTGTCTGTCATTTTTTCTTTCTTTCTCTCTTTTTTTTGGGGGGGGGGGCCCTGTGTTGATGCATTGGTTTTATATTCGATTCAATGGACAATTGGAGATATGCCAGGAAGTGCCTGTTTGACAAAACTAAAAAAAGTGTTTTTTTAGCTTTTCTGAAAAAGCTAAAACAAGATGAAAAAAATGGCTTTTGATGAAATGAGAGTGTTTGGATGGTTGTTGTGATAATGGCTTTTTCTATGTGTAAATTGCTAAAAAGGATATAAGTTTAATGTGTTGGGAAAGAGAGAGGATAAGGGCATTTTGGTATTTCAATATGACATGTGTAATGATGGTATATTTCTGCCTCGTACTTCGCGTAAAAGCTGAAAAAAGTAGTAGCCTGTTTGGATTAGCTTTTAGAGAATAGCTTCTGGGAAAAATGTTGAAAAAAACACTTTTCTGAAAAAATAGCTTTTGTAAAAATGAGAGTGTTTGGATGATTATTATGAGAATGACTTTTTCTGTGTAAATTACTAAAAAGGACATAAGTTTAATGTGTTGGGAAAGAGAGAGGATAAGGGTATTTTTGGTAGATCATTATGACATGTGTAATTATGACATTTTTTACCTCGTTTTTTGTGCAAAAGGGGAAAATTGTAGCTTACTCAAAACCTAGGTTTTGGTGGCCAAAACCTAGGTTTCCAATCCAAAAGGGCTTTTCACATTTTTTTTCAAGTGTTTGGCTTACCTTTTTTCAAACATAGGTTTTGAGTCCAAACCTAGGTTTATTAAAAAAAATGTTTGGCTAAAATATAGGTTTGGACTAAAAACCTAGGTTTTGACATCCACCCAAACATGCACAAACACTCTCAGCTTTTCCAGAATAGCTTTTAACTATCAAAACCTAGGTTTCAGTTAAGTCAAACAAACATTCACAGCTTTTTCAGAATAGTTTTTTTGCCTGAAAACCTAGGTTTGGGGCAGAAAACCTAGGTTTTTTCAGAAGCTATTTTTTTCTATAATCTCATAAGCTATTTTCCAGAATCTATTATCTAAAAGCTCTTTTTCAGTTTTTTTCTCATAAGCTATTCTCCAAAAGCTAATCTAAACATGCCCGAAGTCTTGTAAGTTTTTTATCATCAGTATTTGTTGTCTGCTATAAAATCAAGATATTGGGAAGGAATCCGTGACTGAAACATCTTTGTCTACCCTTTCTTCCTTTTGTTTGGTTTTCTGCTTCAACATTTTTCTTTTTCATTTTATTTTCTTTATCCAGAATTTATCAATTTTTTTTTCTATAGGTATAGACGGTCCAAATCAAGATAATTTTTCTCATAAAATTTTTAGTTCAAATCATAAACATTAGTTAAAATTACGTGTCAAAGTTGTCAAATGTTTATAATTAAATCTAATCAAATCCCAAACATTAGTAAACAATGGTGACATGAAGATCGGAGAGAGGTGAAGGATATAAAAAACGCTTAATTTGATCCCCCCAAAAGCCCAAAAATAGAAAACTGAGATAATCAAGATTTAAAAGCTGATCTATTTTACTAATTAATTTTTAGTCGAGCTGGTAAGTGGGTTTGTTCCTTGTAAGGATAAGAACGTGTGTTCAAGCGTTCTCATTATGAGGGGGGACAATCCTACCTATGTGAGCAGTATTCCTACCCCTCGAGTTTGAATTAGTCAATTGCCAATAAACATTGGATTATTTGGCAGTGTTTAACCAAAAAAAGAAAGTTGATCTATTTTATTTTAATTTTGAAAAAACAATTAATAGCATTCCTCAAAATGAGATAACTTAACAGTGTTCATCAACCACCAAGGGCAAAAGATGGGGATGATCAGATATACAAAGGTTTTGTATGGGAAATTTTAGCTAAATAATGTGCATAAACATTGAGGTCTCTAGGAGTAAGACTTAAAATTTAATATCTTCAGAGGTTTATCTAGGTTTTTTTAATAACTAATCAAGTTTTAATAAAAAAAAATTAGGAGGCCTTAAAGGGGCTATCTTCAACCTAATGAGTTAGCCCTTTTATTTATTTATTTTTTGAACCGATAGCCGGCCCTTTTATTCGCTGAAGGGTTATACCATTTGAGCTCATTTCCCTTTTAAACCTCCTATCGGTACATCAGCCGAAAAAAACCTATCTAAACATTAGTTAGATCTTCCATTTAGACGTGTTAATAGGTAATCAAACCTAGACTAGCCGCTGATGTAGTTAAGGCAGTTTGGTCAAGGGTAAGTGGATCAGCTTGAGCCCGTGGTTGACTGAGAAGGTTAGCCCGGTGAGAAATGAAAAATTAAAAAACACTTAAAATCTCATCATACTTTTCAAAATTCTAAACAATAAATTTTGTTTCGTCACCTTAAATCACTATCCAAAAATTATTATAGTATCCAACATTCTTTACAATTGGTTTGATAAATTGGCATCATATCATATATTATATATTTTTTGAACTGTATCATATATTATATTAACATTAAGTAATTTTTACCTTAAATATTAATTCAATGCATTGAGTCACTAACAAAATAAACATATATTTATTCAAAGTTCTGTACAATTTCTTTGACATATCGACAATATAGTAACAACCAACCATCAAATGATACCATAATAAGTAATCATTAAATATTCTTCATAGTAAAGTATCAAAATCGATAAATGATAAAATATTGATATTTATAGTCATTTAGTCACTAAACTAATATTTATTAATACAAAAATCATCATTGGGTGTATTTGGATTAATGATTGGAAAAGTTATTTATATATAAGTCAGATTGAAAAAAAGTTAGATTGTATAATGAGATTTATGTTTGAGTTAGTTGTGATTAGCTATGAAAAATAAGTTAGAATTTGTGGGCTCTCCATAAGCTCTTTTTTTCTCCTTTTGCTTATTTTGACTTATAAGTTATAAGTCCAATTAACAATAAGTCAGAACAAACATACACAAAATACGCTATGATTAAGTGGCTTATTTAACTTATTTTTTTTCAAAAGAAGTCACTTGGGTCTTATATTTAGTAATAGAGGAAGTATATAGGAAATATTCCAATTTTTTTTTCCAAAAAATACCTTATCTTTGAATGAGTAAGAAAGAGAGTAATATTGAGAAAAATAATGCCAATATACCTTGAAAGCTTTCACTTATAAACAACATTGCCCCGCAAGTTTTTTTGGGAGCAATATTCTCAAAGTATTAATATGAAACAATTTTTGTCCTGCACAATGAAATAGTAATGATCAACACCAATTTTTTAACGGTCAATGCCAATTTTTAACAGTATAGGATAATATTGCTATGTTTTGAAACTTATGAGACAATTTTAAACAAAAAAAAAAAAAATTTCTAGGATAAAATTTTCTTCACTCCATGACTTATTTTCTTATTTGATTATTATTAATAACACATCAATAGACGTAATTAGGAAAATAATCAACAAAAAATAAGAACTAAGCCCTGCATTTAAAACCCTTGGTCACCTCCTCAATTAGGAGTAATAAGTTCACAGTTTATAATTTGCCATAAAAATAATATTCATTTACACGGGAATCAAGGTCCATAAACTTTACACGGGTGTTAGAGCATATGCTAAAATGGTCATCTAAACTCCAAAGGACGTATGTGTGCTACCAAAACTGATCCAAACGTGGCCTTAAAATATAATGCTGCTGATTGTTGTTGAGTAGGTTCATGCTGATTGTTGTCAGGTCTTAACTTATGTGTATCCAGTTATATTAATGGAAAATTAAAGCTGGTGCAGTATCTGTTCATATTGAAAACCAGTTCACATAATATAATCCTCCTTGTGAAGCAAGCCATGCACCGAGCGGATAGTCATTGATATATTTGTTTACCACCTCTGGATTAAACACTGCACAGTCCAACCATTGAGCTAATTAAATGGCAACAGAAAAACCACAAACATAAAAATGATTCAAAAAAAGTGGTTGAAACTTTTTTGGTCCCTCAAGTTTCATAGAAGTTCCAATTCAATTTTTTCTCATTCAGAAAAAACATGCAATATTGTTATAGAATAATCCAATTTTGTGCTATCACATAATCCATTCTAATTGCAAACATTATATATAAATCAAGTTGAAAGAACATTGAAACTCAATCTGAATCATCCATATTTGAAAGATCTAGATTCGATGGTTCACTCAATTGACAATCCTCTCATATATATGAGGAAATCCAGAGCTTGATTCCAAGTCAACTATATTGTCAACAGAGGTGTTACTTTATAAATAAAAATGTGATAAAGAGAAAAATTTTTGAACCACCAAGAAAATAGGAGGGCAACATTTCCACTGAAACTAGATGGACCAGATTGAAACTTTTAATGATAAAAAGATCAAAAGTGCATTGAATAGCCAAAAAAAAAAAAAAAAGAGAAAGAAAGAAAGAGTGCTCACCATTATCTGAATAGTTATATTTTCGAAAGCAAACTGTTGAGAGAACTGTATCAGAGAACTTGTCCTCAAATAGTAGTTCACCAGACTTGATACTCCATAATCGTAAATAGCAGTCCTCTCCACCTAAAGATTAACCAAATAAGAAATCTGCAATTTTGAGAATGCCAATATGACACAATATAAGTTCATATTCACCTGACATAACAAATCTCTCATGTGGATCAACCCCAAGTTGTATGCTAGTATGGGAATTCACATGCCCTTCATAAGATTGAACAGCACCCCTCTGAAGTAGGCGATGATCATAGAGGCGCACCTAAAAATAAAAAATGAATAGATAATGTAAAATGCAGTAAACACAAAAAAAATGGTGTCTTCCCCAAGTCATATCCGTTCTCATAGAAAAGATAAAATCTACCAAAAGTATTATGTAGATTATGCCTATGCCTATCATTCCTTCATTCATCAATTAATCCAGAAAAACAGAATGTTGGCTTAAGATAAGTTGAGAATAGGCCCTAAACAAATTTTAGGTATCTTTGCGCAAAAGATTATGCAAAGGCGGACTTTTCAAAAATTTTCTACTTTTTGATACACATGAAAATATTGGGATGAGACTAAATTTAATAAATTATGTAATTTGATTTAAAGTGTAAATTAATTCATACAACACAAGCAAATAACGGTAAATTAGTTATTACCAACCCTACCCTACTGAACCAAACACGGATCAATAAAAGCCTCACTCCTCCTCTTTCTTCCAACAGAAACATATAAAATATCATTAAAAACAATGCACGTTCCCTCCTTTAAACCCCTAAGCCAAACACACCCTTAAATAAGGGGAGGGGAAATTCCCAAATTTCTCAACCAAATCTCGCAACAGAAAACCAAAGTAAAAAAAATACTAAACATAGAAATTAAAACATAAAATTACGGAAAACATACTTTAACTAAAATCTCTAAACTTCCTAATTTCTATCACCCATCCCTCATCAACTAAGAAAATAATGGAAGACAAACTCTACAAAAAAATGTGGATAAAGAACATTTCCCCATAGTAAGCACCGCAAAGAAAAGCTTATGTGGAAACATTACATCAATGGGGGGAAATTTATAGCAGGAGAAATTCATACAGATCACAATTAATTCAACACCATGAAAGGGTAGATTTAAAAGAAACATAACCATAGATTAACAATCTCAAAGAAATTGACTTACTGATCCATCCATCGAGCTCGCCAAGAAGTATTGATCATCATATTGAAGTGACACCAAACTGGGTTCAATTTCACAGAAGAAATTACATAAAATAACAAGTCAAAATAAATAAGATACAATTCATGAAAAATACATGTAGCTCAAAAAACAGACAATTGGAATGGCAAATCTAACTAACCCGGATATAGATGATGGCATTCTAGTGGTTTGAGAAGGATACATGTGAGTGAGCTGCAAAAGGAGAGGGGCACAAGCTTATCCACAACAACAACAACAACAACAACAACAACCAAGCCTTATCCACAACAATGCATATTAATGTTCATAGTGAATATGGTTAGCCATAAGGTTTCAGAAATTGCAGTACAGAAAATAACAAGCATATAGATTTTTAACAAAAACTATGAATAACTAATGGTTGGAGAATTTCTTTGATGTGTAATACGGAAATTATTTTCATTAGGGACAAATGATGATCAATAAGGATGAGAAAATCCCGTTCATAAAAATATAGCTTTATATAATCCATCAGCCTTTCAAGTTATGCCTAGATCTAACCACATCCTTTTATTTCTAATTCAAAATATTTGATTCTAACATGTGAACAAAGGAAACACAATTGCATTAACCTGTGGTGGTTCTCCATTATTACACGGGATATTTTTCTCAATTTTTGACCCATTTGTCTTATTGTGCCATAGTATATAAAGTCCCTGTTTATGTATAAGTTCTGCTTATAAATATATACGTACATTTATGCCAGATTTCCTGGTGAAAATAGTCACAGTCCTCAGGTCATTATAGGCTCTACACTTTTAAGTACAAACATTATTTTAATTGGGTCCCTGTTATGTATAGAAGTTAGTTATTGAATGCCCAACAGCAACATAATTCCTTTGTTTTAGATATTAAGAACACTTGGCAGATCTAAATAGATGGTCGTCTCCACTCACAAGCCACAGAAGTAAACTTCCTATGTTTTAGCAATTACAATTTACTTTGAACACACAGACCTTTCAAATTTTTCCTATGAATTAGATGTTTTTGATCAATTCTCGTAAAATTTTTACTCACTCTAAATCTGATGGCATAATTTTATTCAATTCTTTCTCACAATACCCTATTTTCTCCCAGATATTCCTGAGAAAAAGATTAAAAAGAATAATACCTTAAACCATTCTTTCTTAGAACTTCCAGCTTTTTTATCCTGAGGAGGATACGGTATCATTTGTCTGCAACTTCTACTAGAAAACCTATCTCCTTTCTCACGAAAATCTATTGCAATAATTGTCCCATTTCTCAGTCCACATAATATTGAATTTCCCTGCAACAAAAATATATTACTAAATTTTGGAGACATGACTAAATACACCAAAATTTCTTAAGCAGAAAAACCTCCCTTCTTTTTAAAACAGGAGAAAGCTTGAAAAGGGAATAAAAGCAAATCTATCAAAACATCCACACAATTCATAAAAAATAATAGCTCCAACTGGATGGCCCTATGTTAAGGGGCCTATAGGGTTGAAGATGCATGAGAAAGATGAGAAAAGAGGCTCTGGTTATGACAAATCACGAGAAGCTAGACAAAAGAGGTAAAAAGGGAAAATATCAGTGTGATGGACCCACCCATAGCTATTGGGCCAAGGCTAACTGTGGAGTGTGTGCGGATCTTAGAGAGGGGATGAGAGAGATGAGCTGTGCACTGTATATATAGCTTTCTTTACAGAAACAAACCACACAATTTTCAATAGAGACAACTTACTGAATTGAAAATTTGTTCAGCAAAAACATCACTTTTGCAATGTAAAAACCACGAGGTCTGCCCAGTTTCCAGATCCACGGATGCAGCTCCCTTATTAGTACCTATGTTAAAGTAAAATACAAAATGAAAATCTTCTCAAGCTTAAAACGAATCTTTAAAGAATAAATATTATATAGTAGATTCAAAGTTATACATGGTGCATCACAATTATAATATTCATAACCAATTAGCTGCACTACCAATTAAGACCATCCTGTAGTAGCTACAGCCCAAATTGTTTTCATCTACGTAAAGCATAAATTATGTAAAAACCCAATATTTGGCTGGTGAATAATGTTATAATTTTGTGTTATACGACTTATATTGAGCTGCTTATTTTGTTGTTTTGTGGCAAAATATTGACATATTTCGTTGCTGAATCTCATAATTAGTGGATCCCACTAGGCAACTCAGTCATAAATATGTCTTTCTGTGCAACATATGGAGCAAGTATCTATTCTTAACCTCAAAATAAGTGGAAAGCCAAAACTACAAAAGTCCATGCAAACAGTAATTTAGTGAAAGCACATTTGTCTAAAGTACATTTACCTTTCCTAGAGTTGTAACAAAACATACACGAAGAAAGCAAGACAGATTATTTGCTGTTTGCAACCTTACATATACAAGTAAACCTAATATGCTGAAATTTTAATAGTAAATACTTTTACTAACATAAGATCAAATTTCAGAAAGAATGAGATCAAAGATTCTAAGAGATTCAGTTTATTCAATAAATTGAACAAACCATTATTTTTCAATAATCCACATACCATACTCAAGTTTTAAAAAAGTAAAATTTAAGAGGGGGAAGAGAGAGAGGTTGACCCATGCATGTGCAGGCCACAATTATTGTTAGTTGACCAGGAAATACTGAACAAATAAGACACATTTGCACTGGCACGAGCACATGTATCTTTTGCACGTGAGATAAAGAGCATATTAAATCCTGAAAGGAAAGAAAGCAACAGGAACTTGCCAATTACAGCTCTAGGTCTCGTATAATCATATTCTGCTGTCCAAAACGTACACTTAAAGGAAGCAACTTCCTTTATTGGGCTTATGACATTAGGCATTAATGGTTCAGTAAGGTCCATTATATGAGCTGATCCACCTGATGTCTCAGATCCCAAATGAGTAAATCTGTACTGTCATGTTAAGAACCTTCACATTATAAATAACATCCTACCTATGAAGTACAAGATGTCACACAAGAGAATGAGTAGATCATACAACTATTGTCAACGATAAACTTACTCATGCATATATACAAACTGGAGTGAAACATATATATCGTGCCTATGGACAACTAAAAAAATGGAAAAATAAATAAATTCACAGACAAATAGATAGGAAGGATACAATACGTGACGGACATTAGGACCTTCATCATCTGCATGGGAGGAGAACTTTGGACCCAATTTTATACAAGATATTCTGGATGGCTTTCCAATTAAACCTCCATAGTTTGCAACAACTGATGCAGGCACTTCATCATGCTCATATGTTCTTCCTTTAGCATAATTCTTCACACAATCTGGCATCCATGTTACATCAATAGCTTGCTCTTTGCGAACCTCAAGAAAACTGCATTCATAAACTTAATTGGCAATAACTACTAAATACTAAAAGTATCAATAATTAATAATCAATATTTAAGGACCGAAATATCTTTGAGGTTCAGAAGCAAGTACATAACAAGTGTTATCCAGGAAGTAAACAGGACGATCAAAAGTACTGATTAAATGCCCGGGCCAAATGGCAAGGATTATCACTTCGTTTACAAGGGCAAGTGTTGCAGGAAAAATAGAGCAAAATTGAAATATCATAACGTAAACAGATCCTCTTGATAAAAAGATAACGTATTATCTGTTGATAGCATTGTTACTAAAGTGTTCAGCTCATCTGCCATTAAACAAGTCTAACTGTTAATCCAAAGGTTAAAAACAAAAGAAAACAAGAGAGAAGTCTTACTATTCTATATGAAATGAAAGAGGGCCATTTTTTTTTTTACCCTTTTTTCCTGGTATAAAAAGTGTAACAGGAGTTCTCTAATAAACTATTTTAGATAATGCAAATTGATGTTATATGCCAAAGTGAAAAAATCTTGTCATACAATGAGGAAGAAGACCTAAGAAAACATTAGGAACCAAAAAATTCTCTAACTAAACTCAAAACAAAGATCAAACCAAATGATAAAACTTGAGTTGTACTATTTCACTGAACAAACTTATAATGTGCCAATTTACAAAATCCGACTCAGCAAACCTATCACACCCAAAGAACTCAAAAATAGAGCAGCAAACTACAAAATGAAGCAACGGCTACCATTGTAAGCTTGCTACAAAATATGGAGCTGCACATATACCACAAATAACACTAAAAAATGAAGAACTCTATTACAGACCAATACACCAGAATGCACACTACACAATACACATGATATAACAACTAAATCAATAATTAAATAGCAGAATCAAGAAACACGTTATGTTCTAACTAACATCATCAAAGATAGAGCTATCATGTACCCAGCATGAACAATTATTAATCAGTTTTTTAAAATAAAGAAATATGTATTAATTGCATAACTATGATTAAAATGTAATAAAAATGACCATTCAAACAAAGAAGATTTTCAATCTCAATTCAATCACCATGTTAAAAAAAGTAAATTAAAGAATGATCAAATGATAAAGGTTCAAAAGCAGTAAAAAAATCCTAAGATTTCACAGTAATAATAAATAAAGAAATTACACGTATGACATGGATAAATTCAAAACTTGAACTGAAAAACTAACTACTTAGGGTTTAACATGCTTTTCAAATTTTTTTAAAAAGTCTTCCTTAGATCATATTGACCTAAACAATTTAAAATCTTGCTTTAATTTGTGCCGATTGCTGTTCTAACCTCCAACATAGACAGTCCAAGTTATATCTTATAACTTTCCATGCTGCCCATTTGAGCTACAAAACTGGGTTTTCATAAAAGTAACTTTTCTTAAAAGAAGACTAAAATGGAGCCCAAAAGTAAGCTAGCTCCTGTTTGTCATACGGTAATCTAGCAACAAAATGGGCTTTCATAAAAGTAATATTTTTTAAAAGAAGCCTAAAATGGAGCCGAAAACTAAGCTAGCTGCATTTTGTCATACGGTAATATATGGTACTGGATCCACTATATGGTCTATTTTGATCAAGAGTCACAAAAAGGTTCGTTATAGTGCAGTATTCATCAGACAGATGCCATCCTTTGACTGAAATATGACACCATTTCAGAATCACAGAATCCCACCAAAGTCTATATATATATCTTTTTCAATACAAATATTATCTCAAATGTAAACATCCAAGATAGGATTTAGTTCCTAAGAAAAAGTTTAATAAGAGATTCCTTCTAAGGAGCCTCAAGAAAAAATAAAGAAAAAGAGATAGAATATGACGAGAAACAAAACCAAAAGTTACCGTAGTGAGCCATTCAAGTTGCCTGATAACAAAACATCAGTTTTAACCACTCCCTCAAAAGTCTCTACATCAATGTTTATTTGCTCCAAAGCACTAATATCTACCCTATCTGTTCGCTGATATTTCCAAACCTGCAATAGAATATACACTGATTTAACTTTTGGAAATATGTCTATGCCTTCACTTTCAATCATCAATAATGCTTGCCAAGAGTTATTACTTACTAAATACATGAAAAGCAAAATTTATGATTATGGGTTCTGCATAATTTGAACATTTGAAATTTTGGATTCAGATAGGAATATCTTTGTTTAGGAAACATACCACAGGCTGTGATGCTTGTATATTTTGCAATTCCTCCCTGAAGTTGCATCTCCGTCTGTAGGACTTAATGATATTACCATTTAACTCCCTAGCATGAAGCAATTTCAATGATTTCTTCAAAATCCTCTTGCAAGGGCTCCTTTCCTGTGATTAACATTAATCATCAATCAGTATTAACATTTAAAATATAAATAAAAATCCTCATAAAATCAAGGATTAAAAGTAAGAAACTGAAAGAAAGAAAGATGAATACTGTCAGAAATAGAAGAACAAGAATTATAGTATCAATTAGTCACAGAAATTTAAATATTTAACTTGACAAAGATATTTTTCAAAACCAACCCTAAATTTTTTCCCCTAATTCCTAGTGTAGCTATTTTTCTAATTTTTTTTTTCAATGACCGCAACTTCATTCAAAGAGTACAAGGAAATCACAGATACAGCACACAAGAGACAATACGTTAATCCTTGTAAAGCATTTATTCGTTACTATGGCAAATTTACACAGACTAGAATCCCAAACTTATACAAGATACAGTTCTGTTCCATCCATTTAACATCCGACTTTTTACATTACACTTTCACTTCATGTAAAACCAACAAATTGTATCCAAATAAAACTCCAATTCATCCCTTTCATTTCAACTTAATAAAATAAGTAATTTGAAGGGAAAATGTTTCTTATTATGAAAGAGGGAGGTTAAAGCATAATGGAAATTACTCATCATGCTATTGCCATGGAGTTACTGCAGACAGAAAAAAGGTAGAAAGAGGAAAAACAGGGCTGACACCAATGGTAAACAAATCATACAAGAGTATATACACCAAGAAGCCAGAGGTGGTGAAAGGAGAGAATTGGGGAGGCTACTAGCCTATCCAAAACCAGCTGCCAATGCTTCAATTTTTTTCTGTGATTGATGCGGGTATTGTGCTGTGGTTTTAAGATTTTGTTGGTATTAACCCATGAGGCATATGTGTGAATCAAAGTTCCAATGCTATTTCATATCCTATTCGTACATCCTGTGAAGTTGGTATGTGTTGTTGCCCTTTTGATGCTGTAATCCGTGCCAAGTTTGGGAGTGGTGACTTAGATGCTTTTACGACACTCTACTCTTTTGAAGCAGAAATTCCATCATAACATCAATACCAATGTTATTTTGAACTGTCTGCATTACATAGTATATACAGCAGAGTCCCTAACAGAATCCTTCTCCCAAATCCTACTCCGAAAAAATCAGAGAAAAATTCTTACTTCCTTAAAATACAATTCATCTTACTTAAATCCCTAAAAAACTCAAGAAAATTCCTTATCAATCGCTTGTAACAATGATTACCACATCAAACAAGCTTACAAAAAGTTAATATGCCAAGCAAAGTAAAGAATCCATATCAAATGTTTGAAAGGGGGCATGTATAAATACCTGTGTAGTGGACTTAGGGATTGATTTCTTCACACCAAGCTTCGCAGAAGAGGAGCGAGAAGAGCCAGGAATGGGTCCCTTAATGGGGAAATACCTGTTCTTCCCTTCGTCGTAGTAAAACCCTGGAAGCTCTGTCACACAAAAAACAAGTAGAATTATAGAAAAAAAAGTAAACATTATTCCGAGTACAGTGAAATTGAAACGAAAGAGAACACCTTTAGGTGGTGGCATATCTTCGTCGGAGCAAGAAGAATCGTGCAATGATTGGTCGATATTGTGAAACGAGAAAGGAAAGGAAAGGAGAGAAAGCAATATATATATATATATATATAGTGGCAGAATGAAAGCCCAACGGTCATATACTGTGACTTTCAGGCGATGGAATCACACCGGAAAGTAATGGATGATCCAACTGGTGTGGTAACTAAGTTGACAGTAGCTACGGGAGGGGCTCAGCCGTTTTTTTTCCCTCTTCTTCCCGACGGGCTCAGCCTATTAGAGTTTTTATTTTTGGTCAATAATCTATTTTAGGTGAAATTCTTAGGTGAACCAGTTCGTCATTTGTGGTCTCTCAAATCAAGGAAAGTTTGGCTCGACCTATTCTATTTATTATTTATTTTTTTTAAAAAAAAACTTTACATTTTTTTTATTTGTTAAATAATGATAATAGTTTAAATGTGAATCATTATATTTTTAAATAATTATACCGAGTTGTATTTTTATTTATCCTTTAAAGGATTATAGTTTGATCTTTGTTATTAATTAAAGGGAAAGATGAGGAGATAATGGAAGAATAGAAGAGTCCATATTCAAGGTATCAAATACATAGTACAAGCCTCCTATTTATAGCCATAACTCTTGGATTACAAGATGATTAGAATACATAATAATTAGAATATAATAGAGATAATACTCCCTTTGCCCCTAAATAAAGGACCTATTTGAGGATGTGAGTTTGGTCCTAAATATAAGACCTCTTTCAATTGTTCCTAACTTTCTACCAAATTATCCCTATAAATACTCCTCAATAATAAACAAGTAAGAAAGGGATGATGGAGATACAGGTAGATTATTAGGATGTATTAGTAATATCACGTGATTTTAACTAATATAACTAACATCCTTAATCTAATAAAAATAGTTAAGTATGTCTTATATTAGAACCGGATAAGTAATAGATAATGGGAGATATGGATATCAACATAAATATTATATTCATAACACTCCCCTTAGATATCCATCACATACGAATGTACCTCTTTAAAAAAACTTCAACTAGGAAAAACTCGGTGTGACAAAATCCTAATGAGAGAAAATGAGTACATCATTCGCTAATACGCTATACAATGCTGCCTCATTAAAAACCTTATTAGGAAAACCTAATGGGATAAAACCATAGACAAGGGAGAAAAAGTACAATGCATATTAACTCCCCCTCTTGACAACGTGAGTTGATACTTCTGAATCTGCAATGTCTAATATCACGAACAAGCTTTCCAAATATTATCTTAGGAGTGAATTGAGAACAAATTTGCTAGATGTTCATTGCAATAGATTTGTTGGAAATTAATTTCACTTTCTTCTGTTCATGTAGTCCATCCCAAGGTCTTTATGTTGGTGAATCAGTGTATCATGTTAACAAGAAAATGACATACCGACTCGTGCATGTATAATAAGATTACATATAAATACTCCAATTACACAAAGATATGGTACTTCTAGACCAAGTACTTTCTCATCAGACTTCTCAAGTTCTAAAGACATGGTACTTTTCAACCAAACATTTCTTTCAACTTCTTAAGGTATAAAATGATCTTTTTTCATGTTTATAGATCTTAAAACTATTGAAGCCCATAGTGATTTATCTATATAAAAACGCTTTATTCTTATAAAGTCATACATTTCAAATTCTTTCTTGAAGTAATTCTTAGTTTCTACAGTCTTTAGGAGTTTAAGTAATATTCAAATTTTGCAAGCTCCTCAGGGGTGCCAAAGATATTTAAATTCATCACGAGTCTTAATCAACATTTATGTCATTAACTTTTACAGACTCATTTCCATATATTTTCATAAGAACATGTATAGGTAGATTAAATATTTTATATCCTTCTTTCAACCAATATCAATCAAATTGATAATACCATATGTGTCTAGGTTGATTTCTGTAACACCTTATTTTATACTATTATAATATAGTATTTTAATTGAATTCTAACCACTTTTTTGTACCGAAAGTCCTAAAATATGAAAAATTTTAAAACTTTTCCTTTGCAAATATTATTCCAACTTTATTTTAGTTGGAATGGGCTTTCCGGGCTAATTGGAACACTTTAAAACTATTTTTAATTTAAGTGGTTATAAAGCAACTAAAATAAGTAAACTCGTCTTAATATTGAAATAATATTTAATTTTTCCTAGCATAACTTAAAGATAAAATAGAAGGGGTAATCTTACTCAAAGATTCCCTTATCTGTACATACCATCTCACTGCTTCTCAGCTATAAATATATACTCACATATTCCTAATTACTCATATATTTAATACTTGTCTGCTTGCTTACTTTCTAACTTTATAATATATACAATCTATATTCAAAATATTTATCGAAGTACACTATAAAGCAGGCATTCCTGCTTCTTCCTACATTACCTGACTACCCAAAAGCTTAACTCCCGCCAGTTTCTCTGAAAAGCAATAATTTACCGTAGTTTATCTCATTAACTTTTGTTCTCAAGCATGTATTGACATGTATACATTTCATAATTCTGCACAAATAATAATAATCTTATTCTTATTATTCTTTGTGCGATCTGCACTTATCAACCACTAATAACGATATCTTCGTTAACTTGTAGAGGTTCTACCTGCAGGAACATTTAAAGCTATAATTAAATTGGTTGGGAAAAAAGGTGGCCAACCCCTAAACCCTAAAGTACTCCAACTGAGGAATAAAAACTTACCAACTAAATGCAACAGATATTATAAAATTATACATGCAATTTAATTGTTACTGAAATAAACTGCTACCTGAGTCCTGAGATTACTCTTCACTGTATTCCGTCCCTTCAACGTACTCTGGGGATTCGACCCCACTATGCCGTCCTATAAATGTTTATAATATAAAATAATACATCAATATCTAAACTTAGGCATAATAATTAAACGTCTCTCACGTTCCTATGGTACTACCGTTTCTATTTCTAATACAAGTAAACCTTAATCCTTAACTTAATGGCTATTCACACCATTAGCCATAACATTGCACAAATACAATTAATATACACACAATATAAACATAAGAATTTCTTTGTTATTTTAAATTAACTTACATTCTTATCAATCAGTTATCCTTTTAATTCAATTTGCTTTCCATGTTTCTTAATAACTCTTGCAACCACTTACTTAATATTTAAGAATCCAATTCACCATTTAGGTGTCCAAATACAACAGTTCAAAGATATTAAAGTAGGAACTTCATTGTTAGAAAAATATCATCAATTAATAATTACATGAACTTACATTCATTACAATTTATTAATCTTCATATTCAACTTAACAACAATTGACTCCCAAGTTGCCTACAAAGTTCAATAACACATATTTTTAATCCAACTTAAAGCTTTGTCCTAATCTTTGAAAATCCTTGAGCCATGAATTAAGTTTCCAAATTAAACTCGTAACTTCTTCAATTTTAAAACTAATTCCATTTAACATTAATTCAACCTAACACATGTCAATACCAAGCCAACAATTCAGAAATGTAATTCAAATTACATTTAAATCAAAATCCCACAACATCAAAGAACAACTAATCCAACTTCCTACATTTCTTCACTTAGTTTTCTATTGAACTAACATTAGCATTTATTCTTTTCCCTATTGCTGAAGCCAATGATCAGCCACCAACCAAGAATTAGAATTTCAAAACCTAGAACTTACAACAACATCAACAATCATCTATTATTTCTTGTTCAATTAACATCATAGCATTTTTCTTCATCCCTTTAAACAAATCTGTCAACCAGAGCATCCAAAAAACAAAGAATTAAACATCTAATAATCTCATATCAATTACCCATAAATAAACAACCTCAATCCATCTCCCAGACCAAGACAAATACTAGTAGCCTTCTTTATCCTCCTTGGCCGAACAGAACAGAAAAGCAGAAGAGAAAACAAGAATTCCCAAACCCCAATTCAATTAAAATTTTATAGAGTTGCAATATCAAGAATTATAGTTCCAAAGTTTCATTCTTTCTCCTTTCTTCCCTCTCGGTCAGACAGAACAAAAATAGGGGAGAAAGAGCAAAATTCCAATTTCATCAATTACACATTCAAAACACTCATTATGGCTTTTAATTAGGAATTAAATTACTTCAGAGAATTTTCTTCTCTCTTGAACCCGTCGGGTTCGAATGAAACAGGGGAGAGGAAGAAATTCTTCAAAAATTCCCTAACCTCAGAATCACACATTCAATCCATTCCACAACCTTAGAATTGCTAATAATCACGAGTAACTAAGCTTCAAAGCAAGAAACACACAAAAATCCCAAATTTAGCTTCAGGTGAACAGTACCAGGGAGAAATTTCTTGAACAAATCGAATGTAGACCTCCCTCCCCAAAATTGACACTCAATATACTAAGAACAAGGTCTAAGCACCATTTTCATAAGCTCAGAAGCTTCAGAAATCTCACAAGAGTTCAGATCCTCCCTTCCCATTTCACTCAAAAACGGACAAGAAAGAGATGGAAACAAGAAGGAGAAGCTTACCTAAACTTGTTCCAAGCTTCTTGAGCGTCTTCCATCGCGTCTCGCCGTCGATCGCCGTCGTTGGAGTTATGGCCGCTACTGCGATTCGAAGAGCACAGGGAGGAGAGTGAGAGAGAGAGAGAGAGGTTTCGGGTGGAGGGAGAAGCAGAGGGAAAGTGAATCAGGAAGAAGGAACATGTGGGATGTATATATTAAAAGGTGATAATGATATTTTTAATGGGTATTTTACCATCTTGCCCTTCCTTTTATAATTGAAGATATTTTCAACTAAGGGCACATATTGTCTTTTTATTTTCCCTTTTCTATTTTTCCCTTAAATGGTAATTTTATTTACCATTCCCATTTACAAATAAACCTGAATTTGTCCAAAAATAATTTCTTTAGATATGCTTTAATTTCCAAATTTACTTATAAGACTTTTTAAATATCAAATAATACCCCAAGATTCCAAATATTTCCTTATTTCTTATTTTCTAAAATTTGGGGTGTTACAATTTCAACCATATAGAGATATGAATTAAACTATTTACTTCTAGAAACTTTAATCCTTTGGGGTGTTTCATTTATTTTTATCACATGGTTCTGGCAAATCCTTAAGGGACTTTAAAGTGCTTTAATCTAAATCCATACATGTATTTGATCATTCAAGGATTTGATAAGTATAACAATTTTCTGGATAATACTTCTAGTATTTTAAATTATTCTAGGATTCACTTATAACTCACAATATATTGACCCATGGGTTATGATCTTATTCTCTAAACGTACATCAAAATTTTATTTTTTGTCATTTGGTCCACCACAAGACAATATCTATTAACATTTAACTTTTGCGAAATTTTTTTTGACTATATCTCTCCCTCCCCTTTTTTCGCACAAGAGTTCTCATTTATATAATTCTAAAAATGCTTATTTGCGACTTTTCCTGATACGCCTTGCGGTCCAAATGCAAGAATTTATAAAACCAAGGATTGCACAAGTGGCGCTCTCCCGGATCATCTCATGTGGAGTTTATTAATTAACTACATAGACTAACTAAATTCAAGAAAGCAATAAAATGGTGTCTTGGGTATTTTTGATTAGAGAAAAGTAAACTACTTGTTTTTGTGATTTTTGATTTTAAAGACATGAATAAGATTGGCTTGGAAACTATGAGATGAATATGGGTCTCTTGATGAAATTTGGCAATCTTCCTAGTTTCTAAAATAATATGGGAGTTATGAATCAAGTTCTAATGTTAAAAATCTAAAGCAACCGTTTAGGTCCAATTAACCTAATTACTAATTGATTTGGTGCATAGCTTGCACAATTATTAAAGAGGCAATTGTTAAAGTTAACTCGGTAGTGAATGAATCTCTTATTGAAAGTTCACTTAGCCTTTCCAATTATGGACCTAGTGGTTAAACACATATACAAGCATAATCTACAATGGAGGTCCACAACAAACAATACTCAGTTTGGATTTTTCCCTTTTTCTTGCTTTGATTCTCATTCTTTGCGCATATAATGGTGATTTCAAGGACAGTTACGTATATCAAGTCCAGAAATGTCAAATGCATGAGTTATAGACCTAAAATACCTAAATTGACATCATTGTGCAACTAACTCATTACTCTTGGACCCTAAATATAAAAGTGCTTAAATCCCTTTGTAATAGCCTCGAACAAGTGCTAATTTCCTATAATTAGTGGATAAAAACATATAATTATCGGGTGCAAACATTCCCCCATACTTAGACCTTTGTACTCCTGGACAAAGCATAGATTCACGATGATAATGGCCTAAGTTAATCAACAATCTTGTGTTGGAATGGGACATGCTCAAGAAATTGAAAGGGAAAATCAACAATGTAATTGGCAGTCAAATGGTACACGTAAGCACTCTCAAGGATATAAAGTGTTTAACATGACTCACAACATGGGGTATTTTTCTCTACTTGCTCACCTTGCAATTTACCATATACTTGTAGAAATTCTAAGATCTCCACTAATTTTAGCACACATAAAAAGAATCAAGAGGACTTTGAAGCTTGTAATGTTGGAAAGGCTAAAGATAGATAAATATGTCAAATCATGAAATGGAATGCTTGAAGTGCATATGCAAGTCCAAATACACAAGGTAGCAATGAAAACCACACATTTAAGCACGCACTAGCCATATTTCTCAAAATGCCTTATTTTTGCACTATTTATTTTTTAAAATTTTTCTACTTCTTTTTATACATGGGATAAATGCCGTTTTCACAACTGTATAGTGGCAATGTTACACATAACAAATTCAAGCAATGCAAATCAACCAAGTGATAGGCTCAAAGGGGTGACTAATGGATAATATGGAGTGGTTTGTGTTTGGGACAATGGGTGATGAAAGAATGCCTCTATCATATTCAAAACACATGAACAATGCCATTTTAACCAAGAATCGAGACAAGTTCTAGAAATCAACACAATTAAGCAAGCATGCACTCATATATGGTGAAATTAGGCCGACAATAACCTCACGGCAAGGTTAAGCTCACACATCACCATTCAACAACCAATTACAAATCAATTTTCACAATGCACGCCTTAAACAAATATCATATCCAACCCTTGAAAATTGAAAAGCAAAGGACAAAAGCATTACAAAGTCTATCCAAAGTTCAAGATAACAAACAATCTAAGATGTGTCTCTTCTTGCAAAGGTTTTCAAAAAGTAAGGCAAACTAGGTTTTCTCAAAAACAAGTTTGAAAAAACACTTCTTAACAAGTTTACTATAACAAATGCGACCCTTTGTATATAATAGGCAATCTAAGAACAACTTCAAGTCAAATTTTGAATAAGTTTTTAGAAATAGTCAAAGTTTGTCCAAAACCACCAATCATCGGAGATCATGCAAAGAAAACTCACAAATAACATCTAACCCCCACACTTAAACAAAACATTGTCCTCAATGTATAAAATATCCAAATATGTCAGAACAACCAATAAGAGACAACGAATACCATCACAACTATGTCTAGGGATTTTAATGAATTAAAAAACAAAATAATAGAAAAACTACTCATTTACTGGAAAATCTCATTTCCCCACACTTAAACTACACACAACATCCAATCAAAACAATATCTAGCCCATATGTAGTGTAAAGAAAAAGAATAAGGGAAAGGGACAACCATGAGGCTTTGATGCAACACCATGGTTGACCTTAACGAGATGACCATTTGCTTGGAAGATGTTACCAATCTCCTTCTCCAAAAGGTCTATCATGCCATAAGAGTTGACTCTAGACACAAGATACGAACTGAACCAATTTGTTTTCAATTTACCATGTCCATGGCAAAAGCGGGCTTGGAACATTAAAACTAGGTCACCTACTTTGAAGGTCTTGTTCAAAATATTCCGATCATGAAACAGTTTTGTTTTGGCCTTATAGATCCTCAAACTCTTATATGCATTTAGGCTTAGCTTATCTTGCTCTTGGATGTGGAGGGCTCTCTCCTTACCAGATGCATCTATTCCATGGTGCATAATGTAACCACCTAATAGGATTTATGCTCAACCTATACCAGAAGGTGACAACCCTTACCGTACACCAACTACTGAGGCAACTTACCTATGTGTGTCTTGAATGCGGTTGGAATTAGTTTTCAAAAACTTAGAAATAGTTGGAGCATCATCCTTCTTAGTTGGAATAGCTTCAACCCACCTAGAGAGGTAGTCGATGGCCAACAAAATATAAGAAAAACCAAAAGAAGGAGAAAAATGTCCCATAAAGTCAATACCCTAAACATCAAATGGTCATAAAATTGTATATATTTTTGAGGAAATCCATTTTTCTTGCTCAATCCCCACCCAAAACTTTGACACACATCACAAAGTTTTTCAAAACCATTTGCATCTTTAAAAACAGTGGGCCAATAAAAACCATACTCTAAAATTTTCCTAACACTCTTAAGTGAGCTATAGTGCTCTCCACAAACAACCGAATGGCACAAAGTGAGAGTCTCATGAAAATTTGTATCGGGGACACATCTTCGGATCACCTAGTCCTGGAAAATCCTCTAAAGGATCGGATCTTCCCACAAATAATGTTGAGCTTCTTGTTTCAGCTTTTGGACCTAAAAAGGAGCCAAATCACCCTGAGTAAATTCGTACACCAAACAATTAATTATACCAGTAAACCTTGCTATCATAATAGAAACAATAAAGAGAGAAGAATGAGGAAAATCATCATAAGTCAAATTAGAACAATAGACTTCCCTTGTGTTTTTGGAAGGCGACTCAATTGATCTGCTACTAGGTTGGCACTAACGGCTTTATCTTTGATGTGTATGTTGAATTCCTGGCGTCGGAGTGTCTAGTGGACAACCTCTACTTAGAATGTGGCTTGGTGAAAAGAAATTTCATAGCAAAATGGTCAGTAAAAAGATTAAAGAGGAATGGAACATAAATGGCCTAAACTTATCTAATGCAAAGACAACGGTATACAACTCTTTTTCAGTGGTAGTGCAATTTCTCTATGCAGTATTCAAGTCTTAGATGCATAGGAAATAACATGCAGCTGTTTATTGCTCCATTGACCTACAATGGCGCTAAGTGCAAAGTTGGATGTGTCACATGCTAATTCAAAAGGCAATGACCAATCTGTAGCAACAAGTATGGGTGGTTCAAGCAGCTTATTTTTCAATGTATCAAATGCAAGCACACAATCATTACCAAACACAAGTTGTACATCTTTTTCAATAACTGAGAGAGGGGTAAGGCCATCTTAAAGAAGTCCTTGATGAAGCACCTATAGAGGCCTACATGTCCCAAGAAAGATCAGAGATATTTTAAGCATACGTGATAAGGCAAGGTCGCTATCACCTCGGTCTTAGCCTTCTATACTTCAATACCTCGCTTAGATACAAGGTGTCCTAAAACAATCCTGTGAGTCACCATAAAATGGCATTTCTCATAATTGAGCACGAGATTCTTTTGTACATATCTAGGGAGTACCCTCTCCAAACTATCTAGGCATGTTTGGATTAAGTCACCATAGACTGTGAAGTTGTCTATGAATACTTCCAAGCAATCATTGAGCATATCAAAGAAAATTCTCATGATGCACCTCTAGAACGTTTTTGGAACATTACATAGCCCAAAAGGCATGCGCTTGTATGCATATGTACCAAATGGACAAGTAAAAGTAGTCTTATCCTGATCCTAGAGTACTTTCAGAATATAAAAGTAGTAAGAGTAACCATTCCAACATCTGATTGATGAATAAAAGGGGAAAGTAGCCCTTTCTCTTGGCGTCATTCAACTTCCTATAGTCTATACACATACTCCAACTGTTTTGAACTCTCATAGGAATAAGTTCATCATTTTCATTTTTAACCACGATGATCCGGGACTTCTTATGTACCACTTGTACCGATATAAACCACTCACTATTTGAAATCGGATAAATGATGCTAGCACTAAGGAGTTTGGTAACCTCTGTTTTTATAATATCAAGAATGAGCATATTTAACCATCCCTGTGGTTGCCTAAGAAGCCTAACATCATCCTGTAATAAAATACGATGAGTGCAAATAGTTGGGCTAATACCCGTGGTATCTGCCAAATTCCTGCTAATAGCCTTTTTGTACTTTTTCAAAACAGCTAGCAACTAAGCTTCCTCGTATGCCATCAAATCACTAGAGATTATTACAGGCAACTTATCATTGAAAGAAAGAAAATTGTATTTTAAGTTTCTAGGTAAAGGCTTAAGCTTAAGGGAAGGGGGATCATTAACAGAAGGGATAGGAGTAGGTAAAATAGAAGATATAGAAAAAAAAATCTCTTTTGTAAACTTGCCTACACGGCTAGGAATAGGTTCAACGGTAATTACACTTTAACCACTGGCCTTCCCAAGTGTTGAACCAATTTGTTGCAGTAACTACCTTGGGGAAGTTATCATCCACACTCAAATGTGGTGTCTGGTAGCTGAATCAACACTAGTTGATCATTGATAGAGACTACCTCGGTTTTTCCTAAACTCCGCACACCTATATCACTTAGCATAATAAGGACATTTAAATAGCACAAGGTATGGGAGCAGATCCTAGGTCTAGAATGTGAGTTCAAGGAATAGTGAGAGGGAAGTGGCCTTGTAACCACATGAGAAGTGGGTGCAGCAATAGTAGTGGTAGAAGTAAGCTTGGCTGGAGTGAGGGTGTGGAGCTCATGTCATCAAAATCTTGCCTACCTTGCTCAAACTTAGCTTCTTACACTTTCTTGGTACCTACAACATTCAACAAACTACCATCTTCCAGAGAAATATCATCATTGAACAAGAACAAGTTAGTGGAACTCATATCACATAAAGAATCACTCGTCACGGAAAAATCTCTAGTAATGGAAAGCAGACAATCAAGCACATAAGAGTCAAGGTTATACACGTCACTATTAAGAGATGAAAAAGAGAAAACAGAAGGTGGAGAAGAGAAATAAGAGTCATGAGCCTCTACATCAGATGTATAATCATATGAATGCAAACTTAGCTCATGCTCTTATATGAAATCCTCCGTGGCAATATCAATAACACTCAAGCATGCAAACAATAGTCCTCATGCGGATGTCTCATTGTTTCATAAATGTTAAAGCTAATTTTGTGATCTCCAACATCCATTTTTATCAAACTATTTTTCATGTCAATGACAGAACCAACGAACTGCATGATGGCCTACAAAGATTGATAGTTGATTCACTTGGCTCACTAGCTGTGTCAAGAACATAGAAATCAGTGGGAAATACCAAATCTTTAACCTTAATAAGTATATCCTCAATAATGCCTTACGGATATTAGAGTGTATGATCGACTAATTGTAAAATGACACTTGTCTTTTTCAAACAGGTGATGCGTAAAGTAAAGAAAATCGCACTAGGCATCACATTTATAGCCGCTCCTAAATCCAACAATGCATTAGTTTCCATCAACTTCCCTATAGTGCAAGGAATCATGAATGATCCAAGGTCATTGCACTTGACCGGTAATTGAAGCTTGAACAATTTAAACACACTAAGTTCAATTAAATACTCCCATTTGGCCTAAACTTTCTTTTATTAGTACATAATTCTTTCAAAAACTTACAATAACTGGGCATGGATTTCACAAGTTGAAAGAAAGGTACATTAACATGCAATTTGCCAAACAAGTCAAGCATCTCCTATTCAGTTTGACCATCAAAAATTTTTCTACTCCTAATAAAAGCATGTGGGGAAGGGAGTTTAGAAAGTGTTACCTCCTTAACCGGAGACTTAGCTAAGTTATTGCTGGAACTTGACTCTCCATGCTCATGAATGCTCATGAGCTTTGACTTTTTAGGAGATATAGATGCCTTAGGAGCCTTCTTAACAACAAGCTCCTTCGTAGTAATACTACGTCTCTCAATTAGCTCTCTCTCCTTAGTACTTTTAGATGTAACTAGGTGCATAAGGTTCAAGGGAGGTCTCTCAACAACAATCTCAGCATCAAGTGGCTCCTCTTCCTTCTCATCAGTCACAAACTGCACCATTTTCTTCAAATGAGGGGACTTAGGATTCATGACTACATTTGAAGGAACTGATCCACTCATCTGTGCTTGAAGCTCACTAAAGGAATTAGCAGCTTGGTTACAAAGTCTTTACGATTAGAGTTCTTGGTTTCCAATTATTGCATTCTAGCATCACTCTTTTCAAATTTATGCTCAACTAGACTTTGGATTCCCTGGAAACCCTGTTGGCAAGTCTTAGCTAACTCATCAAAAGCATTAGAAGACCTCTCTCACCTCACAGGATCCATCTCATATGAAATCTCACCTTGGCCTTACCTATTGTTGAATGGCCTAAGTGGATCTCCATCCTACCTCTAAGACAATTTTGGGTTTTTTTGCTAACTCTCATTATAAGTGTTAGAATATGGATTCCATCTCTAATTTTTCTGCAATCCTCATACCAGGAAGGGCAATTACACGAAACATGCATCGATGTCTCTAGATTGATTGATCTGGACCCAAATGAAATTGGAGACCTGAAGTGAGACTTCTTTTACAAGATCCTGAAGAAAATGGTCTTTGAAATTGGGTGAGTCCAAGACATTTAATCAAGCTAGGATGGGAGAAAGGATGGAGAGTGACTTGGAGTGGACTGACATGGTGACTTCTCTCTGAAGTTCCAAGAGCACGACATTCTTAATGATAGCATTGGAAGGCTTCCTTTGAGATCGCTTCCAGTTGCTCTTCTTCTTTGGCTTTGACTGAGGAGGTCGGACCTTTGTTTTAACCCCTACAACCTCACATAAAATAGAAATTTTTCCAAGCATGGTAGGGCTAGGTGAAACAGTAGGAGCAACATGCTCCATCTTAGAGACAAAACATGGAGTGGGAAGAATACAATCCCAGGAGAAAAACGAATAGTAGCTCACGTCGCTAGCATGTATAATAGAAGAAAAAAAATGAGAGGGAGAGGGAGTAGATGAAGCATGGTATCATCAATCTGAGTATGAATAGATGAAACAAAATTTTCACAATCAAGCATATAACCATTAATTTTAACACCATACATTGAAGTAACATCATGCATATGCTTAGAAGATTTATCAAGCACATATTTGATCTCATGCAACCCAACAGACATAGTTATAGACCTTTGTTTCATGTTAATGATCATGTTTGCAGTTTCAAGAAAAGGTTTACCTAAGATGAGATTACTCTGACCATTAGAATCCTTAGAGGTATCTAAGACAACAAAGTCAACAAGAAAGACTAAGTCTCTAACTTGCACAGTACATCCTTTAAAACACTATAGGGATACCTAACAGTCTGGTTAGCTAACTTTAAAATGGTCTTGGTAGGCTTCAATTTTGTGAATCCTAAAGTGTCATACAATGATTATTTTTCATATAAAAAAGGAATAATGTATGACCTTGGATCGGGACTCTTATATGGCATGTTATCAGTGAAAAGTACATATATACTAGACCCTAACTTGACTCTCTCTTCAATTTTGAACTTTATTTTTTAGGTGCTTAATTCTTTTAAAAACTTAGAATAAGCAGGCACCTTTTTAACAAGTTGAAGCAAAGGACCCTTTGACTATCACACCAGTGTTGATTTTACCAGACCGTTCTCAGACGTATGAGTTGTATATTGATGCTTCCTTGATGGGTTTGGGCTTTGTTTTGATGTAGAATGGTAAAGTAATTACTTATGCTTCAAGGTAGTTGAGATCGCATGAGGAGAACTACCCATTTCACGATTTGGAGTTAGGGGCATATGTGTTTGCCCTGAAGATTTGGCGGCATTATTTGATGGTGCTTAGTTTGAGGTATTAAGTGATTATAAAAGTTTGAAGTGTCTGATGGATCAGAAAGAGTTGAATAATAGGAAGCGTTGTTGGATGGAGTTGATTAAGGATTATAAGTTCAAAATTAGGTATCATCTAGGCAAGGCAAATGTGGTTGCCGATGCCTTATGCAGAAATCAGTTCATGTGTTTGAAGTGTTTGACATACCAAAAGTTAAGATCGAGCATTAGAGACCCGGTGGTTTGTTGCAGAGTATTAAGGTTCCCCAATGGAAGTGGGACAGCACCATGATGGATTTTGTAGTGGGATTGTCAATGACTTAGTCTGGCCATGATTCAATCTGGGTTATCGTGGACCATTTGCCTAAGTTTGCCCATTTCTTCCTATTCTAATCAGTTATCCATTATCGAGGTTGGCTCAGTTGTATGTAGATGAGATTGTTAAACTTCATGGGATTCCCAAGAGCATCATTTTGAATTGAGACCCGTGGTTTACTTTGGATTTTTAGAGGTCATTGCAAACAGCTTGGGGCATGTAGCTCAAGTTTAGTACCACATATCATCCTCAGACAGATGGACAGATCGAGAAGATGATTCAGACTTTGGAGGATATGATCCAAGCATGTGTTATTGAGTTGCCAAGCAGTTGGGATAGGCATCTTCTATTGACGAAATTTGCCTATAACAACAACTATCATTCAAGTATTCAGATGGCACCGTAAGAGCTTTGTTTGGCGAGAAGTGCCTATCACTAATTTGTTGGACCGAACTTAGTGATAGGATCATTATCAAGCCAGCTATTATGGATCAGATTACAAAGAATATTAGGATTATTAGGTAGAGATTGATGGCTTCCCAAGGTCGATAGAAGAGTTATGCGAACAAACGGCGGAGACATGGTAGAAAAAAAAGTGACCGTGTCATGAGGTGGATGCCATATGGCAGAGCCAACTCAACTTTTTTGGTCAACAATGTTGACCTTTATGACGAGTTAACAGAGAGGTTATATTGCCCCTCTTTTTAAACTTGCCCTTCAAAAACTTCATGATGCCCAGTATTCAAAATCGAAAACTTCCAGACAAACATGCCCTTTAACCCTTTTTATTCATAAAGTATAACTATTTTATAAATGTAAAGTGACCTTATATATTTTATCATGTATGACAAATATTCTCTTTTAAATTATAATGATAATAATTATTTCATTAATAAAAAGTGGCTGAAATTTTCTTTAAAACATATTTTGTTTTGAATAAATTAGCATATATTAATGTTATTGTGACATGTTTATTTTGTTTAACTTTACTTTTTTTTCTTTTAGTTTGTGTGGAAATGTATTTTTCTAAATATCTTGATTTTAAAATAAAATACAAAAAGTACTTTAATTTGAATTTAATCCTTAATTTTATGGTGTTGATTTTTTATTTGCGTTACTTGAAAAAATGAGTTAAAACTTAAATATAGGCATGATTTCAAGGTATAATGAAACTCAGTCTCGCAAATGAACCGGCCAGGATAGTGGGTTAATAGTTAATGGGTTAGACCAGAGTTGACTTGGAGTCAGACAAGTAACAATTAAAATGTATTATAATATTTATATTTTAATTATAAAAAATATTTTTAAATATATGTTTATCATTCATAACCATTCACCTATTCATCCATGTAAGACTTCTTCCTATTTTTACTTTATTCACTTTTTTATTCTCTTCTCTCAAGTTGGTTTATTAAAAAAATTTGGATTTTATTCTCTTCCTTATTCTCTGAGAAATTCTTATTTATTATGAGAGTACCATTGAGATTGTGCTCTGATCAATAAGAAGAAGCCAAATCACACAGTGGGACCCATAACTATAACAACTTTCATCACTCTTATTCCTTCCTCCACGTACTCTTCATTTTTTGCCAATCAACTAACACACACTCTCTCTCCACCTCAAGCTCTAACATGCATATAGTTTCTACTTTTTAAATTTCAGAGAGAGAGAGAGAGAGAGTCTGTGTGTGTGTGTGTGTGTGTTAGTTGATTAACAAAAAATGAAGAGTGCCTAGAGGAAGGAATGAGAGTGATAAAAGCTGTTATGAGTATAGGCCCCACCGTATGATTTGACTTCTTCTTGTTGATCAGAGCACAATATTAGTGGTACTCTGAGAATTTCTCTTATTTTCTTCTCTCCTCCACATGATGCCACTTTATTCTCTCAACAAAATAATCAATAAACCTTACACGCATTACGAAGCCATACAAAGATTACAAAAGAATATCCCTATTTCCTTCTTTTGTGTTAATCCTTCTTCTCTCCTCCACATGATGCTCCTCTATTCTCTCAACAATCAATAAACCTTACAAGCATTATGAAGCCATATAAAGATCACAAAAGAATATCCCTATTTCCTTCTTTTGTGTTATTCCTTCTTCTTCAATGAGCAAAAAAAAAGTTGTAGTGTCTTGAATTCTTTGGTGAGTGATAAAGGCGAGAAAGAAGTCTTGGCTTCTCTGCAAGCAATGAAGGTGAGAAAGAAGTAGCAGCGTCCAAGGCAACCCACTGATCTCATATCTCAGCAAACATGTTTCTTTTCCACCATCACTATCTTTTTGCTCCTCTCCTTCTTCATCCCTCATTTTTATCTTTTTTATCACTCATTGTTAATATAGATATGAGATTGTAAATACTTAACTCGAGTGACTCACCGCACTCGATGAGTCCCCCAACTTAGTCTGGGCCACTCCAAGTTTGTCAAGTCATGGTTGTGTCATTTAGACCTCAAGTCTTGTGCCAAACCGAATTGTTCTTGAGTCCAGTTTGGTGAGTTACAGTCCAAACCTACTGGTCTAGTCTAGATTTAATCACCATGATAAATATCATGCATTTTCTATCCTCCTCCTTTTCCCACTCTATACATACATAAGAAGGGATAATATCATATCTCTACTTTTCTTCCCCTATTCCCCCATTCTCTCACCTTCAAACACAATGTAAATTTCTTATTTATTTTCACACAAGCTCAATCATTTTATTCATAAGTCAATCACATCTACTTCTCCTTCTCCTTGATTTGTGTCACTCCCTCCCTATCATGGTTGGCAAAAGAATTGAAAACACTTAGTATCTAACCACAATAGAAAAGTTCAAATATAAAACAAACTCCTAACGCTATCATGCTTACAACTGAAAAAATCACTCTTTAGACTGCTCTATGATAGAAAAGAAAATTTCTAAACTTTGCAAAATGTTGTGGATAAATAAAAAAAAAGTTAAAAATGATTTCCCGTACTAACCATGTTAGAAAGAAATTAATATATAACATGGATATTAAATTAAAAGTCATTCTTTCACAAAATTATAATCTCAACACTTGGGCCCTGAACCTTTTGGAGCTCAAATTACAAAATCCAGCCATAAGCCCAGAAAATTGATATTATTAAAGACATTTCTTCTTTTCATTTATAACCAAAATATATAATCAACAACACATTTTTGTGAATGAGCCCTACCAAAATAACCATCAAAGTCATTTACTCAAAATACATTCAATTGTATAAAAACATGAGAGTTAATGAATGAGCCCTATACAACTATCAACTCATATAATTTCAAACTAAGACTTTACAAATCACAAGAGCATCTCTAAGCCTCTAGAGCTCTCCCTTACTGTCCCACATGGGAACTTTCACCTAAAAAATATTGAGCAATGGGGTGTGACAAAAGCCTTGGTAACAAACGATCCTACTTATTATACATGCAAGTGAGGTGTGAAGTGAGATAGTTCAATCTCATATTATAACATCAATTATTTCACAAATTATAAACAATATAACTTCAGAAAGTCTCTCAAGTAGGAGGATCTACAATCAACCAAACCCGTAAATCTATCTCTTTTGTCAAAGATATGTACAACTCAAGTCTCATGGACCTATTTCCTGTAAGAGGGAACGTATAGAAAGCCATCAAGGTCTATCATTTTCAATGAAGACATAGCCAAATAGGCTATCCCTTTTAGGACAACAAAGCCAGACTGTTCTATCCCTTTTGGGACAAATAACTTCCAATGAACCAATTTGGGGTCATATCATGTGATATAATGTCTCTCTTTATTTCTCAATTAACAACAACACCAACCCACGATCACTTTACAGCAATCAACCAATAACCATTAAGGTTATCTCATGACTAAATCATGGTATTAATCATGTAAACATATTATTCATTTCCAAATCCATTTTCCCACACATTTGACTTTACACATCACAATATTATCAATTCACGAAAATTAACAAATAACCACAATGGTTATATAATGTTTAAATCACGGTTTTCCACATATGCAAATAATTTTCTTTCCAAATCCCTTTTTCACAAATCAAATTTATTTCTCAAAATATAAATCTCACAAGACATTTTTCACAAATAGCATATTAATTCTCATATCAAAAATAACTTGAGACATTCTATTTATTTTATCTATACAAAAGTCTTTCACATGCAGGATATCAAACATATAAGATAAGTGAACAGTGGTTACCTCTCACTAAGAAAGTATATTACCACAATACGTTTCCGATGCTCAACACCAATGAAAATATATAATTGATCTACACAATGAAATATCACCACATACTAGTTCATCGACTAATTAAGAAGTAATAATAATAACTTAGGGACTTTATTCCCCTTTAGACTACCCATTTGTACTATATGCTACAACTAATCATCCCAACACTATCTTTAAGTTCACCTCAAACAATTCACATCAACTCAAGCATTCAATTCTCAACTCCAAAATTTCACTCCAACATATCAATTTCCCAAAATCAGGCTTATAAAACATTTTTAAACCAATTAAACGTCAAAATAATACAACCCAATTATTAAACCCCATTTCCAATCATCACTTTATCATAATTTAGAACATTTTTTCCTCTATAGTCAAACTCTAGGTCGAAAATCCATATAGCCTTAATTTAAACAAATCTCTAAATCGATTAAACATATTATCTAACTCATACAATCCATTTAACCTCCATATATCCAGTCAAAACTTTCACCATTTTGAAATTCATTGAACCCTAACTTTCGATTTCTCAAAATCTGACAATTCTAAAAGGGCAGGGTTAGAATCAAGATAGAATTTAACATATTTTGAGTTTGTTATCTCAAAAAAACACCCCAAGGACCAAAAATTGAAGCCCTAGTAGAGCTCTCCTTGATTCATCTTCTTCCTCTTCTAAGTTTTTAAAAATCTACGAAGTCATGCTATTTGTAGGTAATAGAAGTTGCCTTATAGTGAGTTCGCACTGGCAAGTCCACGAGTTTAGGCCTTTTTCAAGCCTTTTTTCATTGACATCTTGTCATGGCCTCATCCCCAAAAGCACCCCTTTCTACCATGAAAACGCATAGTGGCCTTGCTATGGTGAGCTCATGGTGATGTTACAGATAGTAAAAATAGGGCAACTTTAATAATTTATAACTAATTCTACATACCTCCAAAAATTTTGAATTAATACTCTACAAAAAGCTTAGGATGTGTACTTTATAATAAAAAATGAGTCATTCGAAACTAAGGTCATTTGAATCTTGAAAACCCTATATTTTCATCACTGCCCAAAATGATATCGAATCATAACATCCAATCATTAGTTTTGGTGATTCTAAGCAACCAGTCCCTTACATAGTTACTTATTATTTTTATTCCTTTTACAAATCACATTCTCAACCCATTATAAATCCTTAAATCATCATTCTCTCAAACTTTAACCTCCAATTATCAATCCTTAATCAATTTATAAAATCATTTACAACTTATCATCATTATCACTATTCACAAAACCCAAATATCCAAATAATCATTCTCAACAATGCCATCAATCATTCATCATTAGTATCACAAACCTCACTCAAGACATAGTTCACAAATCATTACTTAATTATTTAAATTAATTATTAGCCTCCAAATAAAATTTTGGATGTTACAGCTTGAATGTTGAAAGTGTAATCCATACTCAAAATCTTCATTGTATCCTATAGAAAATTTGCTGGTCAATCTAACTTGCACCTTATAATATAGAAATAGGTAGGGTGAATTAAGCTTAACGAAATGTGTTGCTCATGCTTTGAAGACATTGTGTATTACTTTCGATATCTTTTCTTCTCGAACTTCTCAAAGAACTAATCGAACCAAGATATAATTAAAGGTTAAGGTGCATCCATCACCCTTAAGTATTTCTTAGGTGCATTCTACACCCTGTTAGAATAATAAGTTTTGATGATAACTAAACATAACTTAGGCATAAAGATAGGTTGGGTAAAGATCAGAAATGACTTAGAGAAAATCTGGTAAGAAATCCTAAGTGTTGCCTAATCGATCAGGGATAGATTACAAGATAAGAACTTAAAGACTAATCGATTAGAGTCAGATCAGGTTCATATTAGAAGTTAACTTTGTAACCGCCTAATCAATCAGAGGCCCCTGTAATCGATCAAAGATTCTGTGTAATCAATTAAGAGGAATTAGTCTAATCGATCAGAGAGCAGTAATTGATTAAGAGGAATTAGTCTAATCGATCAGATAATAGTAATCGATTAAGAGGAATTAGCCCAATCGATTAGAGAGCATTAATCGATCAAAACATAATCCAAGCATAATTGATCAAAGAACAATAATTGATTAGAGCATATTGAGTGATCAATCAAAGAGTTCATGTAATCTGAGTATAATCTGTTTGCAATTGATTAAACATGCCTAATCGATCAGAGTTCCCCTGTAATCGATTAGGCGAGTATTTTTCTAACTTGAATATTCAGTGATGCAGGCTGTAATCTATGCATAATTGATCAGAAACCATTCCTTGTAATCGATCAGAGGTTATAATCGAAGTGGCGATAGGATTTACTCAAAACCAATGGTTAAGTCTATTTTAAGCTTTCAAAGTACAGATATGCACATGCCTACTTAAGGAAGTCTACGTTAGCACGCAATCTGTCTCAATAGAGCCGTTAGACTCACCAACCACTTCCAGTGATAAATGAAGAGAGATGAACTAAAGTAAAACAAGTACAATGGAGTTAATGCTTCTCAGAACACAATCTTAACTCTCCATATCAAATTAATCAAGTTCTGCTCATATAACGACAAAATCCTCTCAACGGGCAGGTTTCTAGAAGAGAATATAAAAGCCTCTTAGAAGAGAGTTGGTGATATTCATTGATTGCCAATATTGGTTATCTGTAACTACCGCATTCAATACTCACCAAACTTTAGAAAGCTTATTTCTTTGATATTCTTCAGTGTGCAACATAATCTGTTCAATAGAGTAAACAAGTCTTCTGTATTTATTACCAAGTGAGAATCACTCTTAAGATAGAGGGATCTTAAGAGTGGGGGTGTAATCTTACAAGTTGTAAGGGGGAGTGATCAGTGAAAAGAGTGGTCTCTTACTGTTACTTGTAAAGGCATTCAAGAGCCTGAGTTAATCTTGAAAAGTTAGTGGAACCCAACTGAAGGTTGGAGAATTGGACGTAGGCCAAAATTGGGCTAAACCAGTATAAATCTTGGGTTATTCAACTTTAGATTAAAAAAGGCACAATTCACCCCCTCTTGTGCATTCCTACCAAATTACATTTGGTATCAGGGCCTAGTCTTCTCAGAACTTACTGATCACACGATCAGGAGAAGTAAAGATCCATAATGGCAGGATATGATAGTTCTTCCAGAAGGCAGCTCAATCAACAAACCTCCTGGATTCAATGGTGAACATTACACTTTCTGGAAGATGAAAATGAAAGTTTTCATCAAATCAACTGGATATGATCTCTGGAGGATAGTTGAAGAAGGAAATATCATTCCTATGAAGATAGAAAATGGAACTCAAATGCCAAAGCTTCCCCAAGAACTCACTGATGATGACAAGGGAGATTTGGAACTAAACAACAAGGAAGTCTTGATTCTTCAGAATGCTCTAAGCCAAAAAGAATACTTTAGAGTATGTCATCTGGAGACTGCCAAAGAGATGTGGGATGCTCTAGCCATTGCTCATGAGGGAACCAGCGGAGTAAAAACAAGAAGAGTTGAGCAACTGGTCTCTAATTTCTATATGTTCAAAATGGAAGATGGGGAACCAATCAGGGAGCTAGAAATCAGGTTTACTCATCTGATTGAAAATCTTACTGCTCTTAGAAGAAGAATTTCTGAGACAGAATAAGTCTCAAAAATCTTGAATATTCTAACTCCTAAATGGCAGATGAAGGCTACTGCAATCCAAGAAATGAGAGGAGAATCCATGAGCTCCATCACATCATTATTTGGAAGTCTGGCTGAATATGAAACAACCATCAAAGTTCAAAAAGAACTCTATGGAGACAAGAAGAAAAAGAATCTTGCCTTGTCAGCTTCAACAAAAGATGATGAGGATAAGGAAGATGAAGAAGAGCTGGATGATGATGAGATGGCCTTTATGGCCAGAAAGTTCAGGAAATTCTTCAGAAATAGAGGAAGATTCGAAAGAGGTAGCTCAAGTAACAATAGAAGGGAATTTCCAGAAAAATGCTCATGTATGCTATGAGTGCAAGAAGCCTGGACACTTCAAATCAGAGTGTCCGAGTCTTCAAAGGTTTAAGGAGAAAGAAAAAAAGAAGGAGAAGTTTCAAGGCAAAAAGAAAGCCTACGTTTCCTCTATATGGGGAGATAGCTCAGATGAGGAAGCCAGTGATGCTGAAGAAGCATCCAATCTCTGTCTAGTAGCTCAAGAAGAATCATTAGATAGTGAGGTATATCCAACTGACCCATCTTTCCATGAACTTCAAAATGCATATAACGATATACATGTTGAATTTGTTAAATTGGCAAAAGAAGTGTCTGTATTGAGAAAGAAAAACAAAGAGCTTGAAAAGAAAATTGAAGAATCTGACTGCATTAAATGTAAACAACTTTCAGAAGAAGTTTTTCAATAGAAAGAAAGTATTGAGTGCATAAATTGTGAAAAACTTTTGAAAGAAAATGAGAAGATTTCAAGCGTTTTGAAGAAATTCACTAAGAACACTGAAACACTTGATATTATGCTAATGAATCAAAAGGCCTATAGGGATAAAACTGGGATAGGTTATGATCCAACTCCTAAACTCTTGAAAAAGAAAAGTTCTACACCTAAAGAGAAACCCTACTGGAAATTTT
Organism: Mimosa bimucronata; assembly: GCA_037074515.1. Taxonomy (NCBI): domain Eukaryota; kingdom Viridiplantae; phylum Streptophyta; class Magnoliopsida; order Fabales; family Fabaceae; genus Mimosa; species Mimosa bimucronata. The sequence goes on along the minus strand of CM073438.1, from coordinate 31,361,479 downwards.
TGAGAAAAGCTTCAGAATGTTTATCACCATTTAGTTTTTGCAATTTCTGTAACAAAAAAAGGCATATTGAATCAACCTGTTATCCAAAAAAACATGGAATATCTGGATTATACAAATGGGTCCCTAAAGGGACACATCAGCCTAAAGTCCATCAGGATAAAAGGCAATAAACTAATCCCAAAGAACCCAAGAAAATTTGGGTACCTAAATCTGTTTAGTCTATGCAGGTTTGTCTCAAGGCATCCAACAATAACAAATGGTATATAGATAGTGGATGCTCAAGACACATGACAGGAGATAAAAGGAAATTGGAAAATCTGATCATGAAGGAGGGAGCTAAAGTCAGTTATGGTGGAAACCAATCTGGAAAAATTGCCGGAAGAGGAGACATTGGATCAGTTAAAGACATTTACCTTGTGGAAGGTCTCTGCCACAATCTGTTAAGTGTCAACCAAAGCACTGATAGAGGTAACTGGGTAATCTTTGACTTGAATGAATGTCTCATAGTAGACAAGAAAGAATTGGCTATAGATAAATCAAATCTTAAATTTAGATTGAAAGCTAACAGAAATGGAAATCTGTATATAGTAAATCTGAATCAGCAATTTTCTGAAAAAATGCTTAATAAGCAATGCTGATAACTATTGGCTATAACATAAAAGATTAGCACATGTAAACATGGCTCAACTAGAAAAACTAATCAAAAAGGACCTTGTCATTGGCATACCTAATATGAAAGTAAAATCTGATTTATTGTGTGAAGCATGTCAAAAAGGGAAACAAACAAAGTTCTCTTTTAAACCTAAGAAGGAAGTTTCCACTACTAGACCCCTAGAACTAATTCATATGGATTTGGTTGGTCCAGCAAGAGTGAAAATTCTAGGAGGAAGTCTGTACACTCTTGTGATTGTGGATGACTATTCTAGGTTCACTTGGACTATGTTTCTTTCCTCTAAGCATGAAACTTTTGATGCCTTTTATCTGTTTGCTAAGAAAGTGCAGAATGAAAAAGACAAGAAAATCGATCAATTAGAACAGATCATGGAGGAGAATTTGAGAACCAAGACTTCTTGGAGTTGTGCGAAGAAAATGGCATAGATCACAACTTTTCAGCTCCCAGAACACCTCAACAAAATGGAGTGGTGGAGAGAAAGGATCGTGTACTCACTGAGATGGCCAGAACAATACTTAATGAAAAGGAAGTATCTCAAGTTTTCTGGGCAGATGCTATGAGTACAGCTTGCTACATCTCAAACAGAGCTTACATACGGAAATGAATGGATAAAACACCTTATGAACTTTACAAAGGGAGAAAGCCAAATGTAAGCCACCTCAAAGTGTTTGGTTCCAAATGCTTCATCCACAATAATGGAAAGGTAAATTTAGGAAAATTCGATCCTAAAGCTGATTCTGGAATTTTCATTGGTTATTCTAACAGAAGTAGAGTTTTCAACAAAAGAACTTCTACTGTCGAAGAATCAGTCCATGTAGTATTTGATGAAACTAACTCTGTATAGAATGATGTAACAGAAGAGGAATCAGATTTTCCAAAAAGGTCTAAAAATGCTGCACAATCATTACCATCACTAGATGAATCCCATGGGGAAGGCTAAGAGGATGATCCTCATGATGCATCAGCTGGACCCCCAGCATGGAGACATCACAGGGATCATCCACCTGAGCAAATCATTGGTGATGTTAATGGGGGTGTTAGAACCAGAAATCAGATCCAAAATAAAATGAACTTCTTAGCTTTTATCTCTGAAATTGAACCTTCTTGCATTGAAGAAGCACTAACAGACTGTGATTGGATAGTTGCTATGTAAGAAGAGCTCAACCAATTTGAAAGAAGTCAAGTTTGGGACTTGGTTCCTAGACCTTCAAATTACCCCATTATTAGAACCAAGTAGGTTTTCAAAAACAAACTTGATGAATCTAGATCTGTGGTCAGAAACAAAGCAAGACTTGTGGCCAAATGATATAACCAAGAAGAAGGCATAGATTATGAGGAGACTTTTGCCCCAGTTGCAAGACTGGAAGCAATAAGACTTCTGTTGGCCTTTGCATCCCTCAAAAACTTTAAACTTTATCAAATGGATGTAAAGAGTGCTTTTCTTAATGGATATATCATGAAAGAAGTGTATGTTGAACAACCCTCTGGTTTTCAAGATTCCTCTAAACCAGATCATGTTTTTAAACTCAAAAAGGCCTTATATGGACTTAAACAGGTACCAAGGGCTTGGTATGAAAGATTAAGTAACTTCTTATTAGAAAAAGGTTTTACAAGAGGAAAAGTAAATACCATTTTATTTATTCTGCATAAAAAGAAAAACATGCTTGTTGTACAAATTTATGTAGATGATATTATTTTTGGTGCTACTGATGAATCTCTCTGTGAGGAATTTTCTAAGACTATGTAGGGAGAGTTTGAAATGTCCATGATGGGAGAGCTGAACTTCTTCCTAGGTCTTCAAACTAAATAAAGCAAAGATGGGATATTCATCTCACAAACCAAGTATGTGAAGGAGGTCTTGAAGAAGTTTGGGATGGATTTATCCAAGGAAGAAGAGACTCCTATGAGCTCCATAGCATTACTGGATGCTGATGTGAAGGGAAAGGATTTTAATCAGTCCACATACAGAGACCTAATTGGTTCACTCCTATACTTAACTGCCAGCAGACCAGACATTCAATTTAGTATGGGGATTTGTGCCAGATATCAAGCTAAACCAAAGGAATCCCACCACACATGTGTAAAGAGAATCCTGAGGTACTTGGTTAGAACTCAGAATCTAGGATATGGTAGCCCAAAGGAACTCAGGAGTACCTCATGGCCTACTTGGATTCAAATCATGCTGGGTACAAAACTGATAGGAAAAGTACCAGTGGTCAATGCGAATTTCTTGGAGGATCTCTAATCTCCTGGGCTAGCAAGAAGTAGAACTGTGTTTCTTTGTCTTCTATAGAAGCTGAATATATTGCTGCTGTAAGTTGCTGTGCTCAAGTTCTATGGCTCAAGCATCAATTGAAGGATTTGGGAATGGAATTCTCAGAAGTTCCCATCCTCTGTGACAACACTAGTACAATCAGCCTGGCCAAGAATCCAGTTCATCACTTAAGGACTAAGCATATAGATGTCAGACATCACTTCATCAGAGACCATATATAAAAGATGTCAAAGTGAAATTTATTCCCACTCACTTGCAGCTAGCAAATATCTTTACCAAACTACTGGCAGCTAAACAATTTATGTTCATTAGAAGAGAATTGGGAATGGTAAATCCCAATGAGTTGTAACACTGTATCTAATCCTTAAATCCTTTGATTTCATTTCAATTATGCTATGTTTTGATGATAAGATACTAACTTAGGCATCGGAGTGTCAAATAAAATTTTGCAGGTATTTGTGTTCAAAGTAAAATGAAAAAAAACCATCGCCTAATCAATCAGGTAAGTCTGATCGATCACAGGACATGTTTTGTGATCGATTATGTTTCGATTAAAGAAGAATGAAGCATTGATTAGGGAGAAGGCTGTAATCAATCAGGACTGTCTGATCGATCACAAGGAAGAAGTAATCGATTGGGCATCAATTACTCAGTGTGGACCTATCGATCACAACAATCCCTAATCGATCATAGACATCCAATCGATCAGAGTCTACACCCTGTAATCGATTATAGGGCACATGTAATCAATCAGGCATCAATGGTAACATTGTAACGTACACTTTTTCTGATAGTTGCATGCCTTCTTACACTTACTCTCTCACATATATATTTGACACATGTAACTGTAGCATCATTTCGCACCATTTGCATTCATTCTTTACTTCATCTCTTCTTCTCACATCAAACCCTAATTGTTCGAATCATCAAACCCTTTCGGAACAGTCATAACTGAAGCCATTATTCGAATCATCATTTGACATAACTCCTCAGCCCAGTTACAACCTTTCGAATCACCAGACATAACCCTTAGTCCTTTATATAAACCTCTTAGATGGCACCCAATATGCGTATACCCAAAAACTACAGAGCACAAGTTGTTCCAGATACAGTTCCCTTGCCACCAGGAGACCTTGCACTCACCTATAGACACCCTTCACCACCTTTAAACCCTACACCCTTTACTTCTCAACCATCACCCTCAATGGCCAAAACCCGTGGAAGTGCATCCAAGTCCCAAGGCAAAAGTCCTTCTACAGTCAGAGTCAGAGAACTCATATCAGGGGATACTGAAGTCCCCATTGATTCATCATTTGCCCAGGGTCCTATTGAAGATGCATCAAAAGATATCCAAAGAAGGTCTCTGCAACAAAGATGTGGGTTCATGGATATTGACTATTTGGAAAAGAATGGCTATCCTGTCAAGGAATGGTTCGAGCCTTACGGAGAAAGGATAGGGCTCAAGAATCACTACCATGAGAGAGTCATCAAGGCCTTCTACTCCAACCTAAAGATCCAAGTTACTGAATCTGAGGGAAAAGTCATAGAGATCACTGTATCATCAAAGGTTAGAGAGAAGAATTTTTCCTTTGACTGGAAAAGTCTGAACCAATGGCTTCATATGGATGGCCCTGGGATGGAAGACTACAATACTTGGCAAGTAAGGGAGAAATATTCTGATGATGAACTCAAAAGGATTTACCAGCCAGACAGTCCAATTGAGGGAAATCTTAAGCCTGCTCAACTGCCCTCGACATTCAGAGCCATTCACTATGCTTACTCCAGATGCATGGTTAACAAGGCATGGAATTTCTCTCTAATCCTTGATATTGACAATCCTATCTTGCCTGTGCTGATCCACAAGACTCTAGTCAATCCCGGACAATTAATCTGTGAAGAGTTGTTGAGGTTTCAAAAGACCAAGTCTGTCAAGACTCTTCTCCCTTTTGCTCAACTGATCTCCTTCATCTTATGCAACAACAAGATCTTCTGGCTTGAGAGTGATCAGAATAAGGAGCCCCCTAGATGTGTCTGACCACACTGAAGAAAATGGGTTTGCATCCCTTTGGTAAGAGTCGCATCCCTTCCCTGCCTCAACCAGCAATTCATGTTAATGAGGGACACCCTCAGGATGCACCTGAACTAGGAGAAGTGCATTCCTCTGGTCATGAGGCACCAGAACCAATGGATCAGGAAGAAGTAGCACCTGCATCACCAGTTCATCCTGAACCTGCAGCACCTGTGCCAGAAGAAGGTGCTCCACTCCCTGCCAATATGGTTGATCAACTGGTTGAAAGAGTCTCAGAGAAGAGATTCAGTGTAACAACTACTGGAGAAAGCAGCCAAGTGCAAGAAAAGGCTGTGGAAGCTGCTGCCATTTTGTCCTCCATTGCTGCTGAAGCCTCTCATATCCCTGAGGATATCACAATGAGTCAGACTCTGGGAGAAATTCATGAACTGGTAGAGGCAATCAAGTTAAGCATGGCAGAAGAAAAAGTTATGGTGGAAGAAGCATCAAATTCAGTGGTTGAGGTCACAAATATTCCCCCAGCAGATGATGATGTTGTGTTAGAGGAAGATATTAGCATAGCCATGATGGTGTATGAAGGAGAGCCTCAACCTGTTGCCATTGATCTATTGCCCTATATTCATCACTAAGCAGAAGAACTTCACTCTCAGGTTGAAGAATTGACTGAGAGATTGACCAAGAGTCAGTAAGAAAGGGAAGCCAAGGACTTTGCAAAGGCAAAAGCTGAGAAAGAAAGTCTAGTTGAAAATACTAATCTGCCTCATCCTGTGTTTCCAAGTTGGGGTGTCAGAAGACAGGTAAAATTCAAGAAGACTGATCAGAAGAAAGTAGTGGATCCTATTCAGACTACCTCAGAGTTCCTGAAGTCTGATAAGGAAGAAGAAGGGCTAGAGGTACAGTCAGAAGCCAAGAAAAAGAGAGTAAAGATGACTGCTCCCAAGCCTCAATAAGGCAGTGGCTACAAGGAAAAGCTCCAGGGGGTCCAAAGGGATAAAAATAGAAGAGCCCAAGCCTGCTTCAAAGCATCACCTAAGAGGAAGGCTGCTCCCAAAGGCAAATCCACTAAGCCTCCTCCAAAGAAGCAGAGGCAACAATCTCTCCAGGACAGAATGCTATCTCATTTTCCTCCTCCATCTCCTCCTAAGAAGAAAGCTCTAGCAAAGAAAAAGAAGGCACCTGCTAAGGAGGAGAAAGAAGTTGAAATTGAATTTGAGGAATCTTCATATAGCTCTGGCAGAATTAGCAGTGAATATGGGGATTATGACTTGGACACATCAAACTGGAAGGATGACACAGATTCTGACTAGACCAGAAAGCCTCCACCATTCCTTAACCCTTTTCATATGCATCATTCATATTTCACATATTTTACTAGTTCATTTCTCTAATTTCAGATATTATCTTTTTCTACTGTAATTTATGAATTATGTCTCCAGAACATCTATGTTTTCAATATGCAATTTATGTCTAATTTTTCCAGACTGATCTATTGTCTTTTTAAATTGACACTAATGTTTTGTCATCATCAAAAAGGGGGAGAATGTTAGAATAATAAGTTTTGATGATAACTAAACATAACTTAGGCATAAAGATAGGTTGGGTAAAGATCATAAATGACTTAGAGAAAATATGGTAAGAAATCCTAAGTATTGCCTAATCGATCAGGGATAGTTACAAGATAAGAACTTAAAGGCTAATCGATTAGAGTCAGATCAGGTTCAGATTAGAAGTTAAGTTTGTAACCACCTAATCGATCAGAGGCCCCTATAATTGATCAAAGATTCTATGTAATCGATTAAGAGGAATTAGTCTAATCGATCAAAGAACAGTAATCGATTAAGAGGAATTAGTCTAATCGATCAGATAACAGTAATCGATTAAGATGAATTAGCCCAATCGATTAGAGAGCATTAATTGATCAAAACATAATCCAAGCATCATGGATCAGAGAACAATAATAGATTAGAGCATATTGAGTGATCGATCAAAGAGAACATGTAATCTGAGTATAATCTGTTTGCAATTGATTAAACATGCCTAATCGATCAGAGTTCCCCTGTAATCGATTAGGCGAGTATTTTTCTAACTTGAATATTCAGTGATGCATGCTGTAATCTATGCATAATCGATTAGAAACCATTCCCTGTAATCGATCAGAGGTTATAATCGAAGTGGCGATAGGATTTATTCAAAACAAATGGTTAAGTCTATTTTAAGCTTTCAAAGTACAGATATCACATGCCTACTTAAGGAATTTTACGTTAGCACGCAATCTGTCTCAATAGAGCCGTTAGACTCACCAACCACTTCCAACGATAAATGAAGAGAGATGAACTGAAGCAAAACAAGTACAATGGAGTTAATGCTTCTCAGAACACAATCTTAACTCTCCATATCAGATTAATCAAGTTCTGGTCATACAACGGCTAAATCCTCTCAACAGGTAGATTTCCAGAAGAGAATATAAAAGCCTCTCAGAAGAGAGTTGGTGATATTCATTGATTGCCAATATTGATTATCTGTAACTACCGCATTCAATACTAACCAAACTTTAGAAAGCTTATTTCTTTGATATTCTTCAGTGTTTAACATAATCTGTTCAATAGAGTGAACAAGTCTTCTGTATTTATTACCAAGTGAGAATCACTCTTAAGATAGAGGGATCTTAAGAGTAGGGGTGTAATCTTACAAGTTGTATGGGGGAGTAATCAGTGAAAAGAGTGGTCTCTTACTGTCACTTGTAAAGGAATTCAAGAGCCTGAGTTAATCTTGAAAAGTTAGTGGAACCCAACTGAAGGTTGGAGAACTGGATGTAGGTCAAAATTGGGCTGAACCAGTATAAATCTTGGGTCATTCAGCTTTACATTAACAAAAGGCACAATTCACCCCCCTTTTGTGCATTCCTGCCAAATTACACACCCTAAAGTATTGTAATGCATCCAGCTTCCTAAAGCATTTTTCAAGTATGTGGGTTTAATATAATGGGTATCGATATAGTTTCCTAATTTTTGTTTTGATCCCTGTAGTTTCATACTGTAGGTTTTGGTCCCTTAAGTTTTTCTCCATTTATAGTGTTGGTCCTTATGGTTTAAAAAGGACTTTAATGGTGTTAAATTTTGCTGTGGTGTCACTAACACTTTTTTTTTGCTGATTTAGCATCTAAATGGACTTGAGATTTTAATATTTTAAAAAAAATCATCTTCTTCCCAAAAGTCCCCTGTGAAATTTTTGATGGCACTCCCATACTTTCTTTTTCCTCCTTCATTTTAAACACCATGTTTGGTCTGAGCCCATAAAATAATAAAGAATTAATGAATTAAGAAATGTTGAGTAATTTTTGGAAGATCTTTTAGATGGAATTAAAAATTAGTTAAAAGATGAGAGATTTTAGGTTGGATTAGAAAATTAAAAGTAAAATCTAAAAATTAGTTGAAAGAGGAGAGATTTTAGGTAGGAAAAAAATAATAAAAAGTGGTCAGATATATTTTTGGAGATGGTTTCAAAAAATGAGATATTTGAGGTAAAAAAATAATAAATGAAATATATCTCTGATAAAATGGTTAACTAACCAAATTTGTAGGACATAAGTTAGAATAAAAAGTAGAGGATTCTATAAGAGATAAACTCTATTTAAAGAGTAGGAGGTAGCTCTCTAGGGGACTCTTTTTTTCTCTTTTGGGCTCTCTCTTAGGTAGAGACTTTCAGTCTCACACATACTTTAACTCCTCTCTCTCTCTCTCTCTCTCTCTCTCTCTCTCTCTCGTCTTTTTGCTTCTTCCATTCATCTCACCCCATACACCTAGCACCTTTTTCCATTCTCTCCTCCAATTCAAAAGCGCACACAAATGTTTATCAATCACCTCACACGGGCCCACACCCCACACACCAACAACCACCCATTGTAAGTTAATTTATGGTGTTGAGTAGACGCAAATTACTTTATGATACTATAAGCATATGAGAAAATACTTGGGGGGTATTAGATGCACCTTCAGCCTACACTTAATTATTTGTAAGTTTAGTATTAAAGATTGATATAGAACATACTCCCTTCGATTCTAAATATAGGACTTATTTACCTTATTTGATTAAATTGAGGATATTTGTTAGTTACTATGTCATGATTTTCCTAAAACCCATGTATAATAGTTCTTGTAAACTAGAGAACCAAAATAATTTCAAATTTATGTATATTGATATGTACAATAAGGTATATATACAAGAGGAGAGGAGCCTCAATATTAAATGACAATAAATGGAAATTAATTATAATATATTTATTTCCTAACACTCCCCCTCAAGTTGGAGCATAGATATTAATCATGCTCAACTTGTTATAAAGATAATCAACTCAAGTTCCATTCAAAGCCTTCGTTAATAAATCCCCCAATCGGTCATTAGACCGCACATGCCCTATAGAGATGAAGTTTTCCTTGAGCTTATCACGCACAAAATGGCAGTCAATCTCGATGTATTTTGTACACTCATAAAACACTGAATTAGAAGCTATGTGTAGAGCAGGTTTATTATCACCCCATACCTTGGTAGGTAAGGATGTGGCAAAACCAACTTCCTTCATTAATTGGTGAATCCACACAATCTCCTATACTGACTGAGCCATGGCTCTACATTCAACTTGTACACTAGAACGGGATACCACATCCTGCTTCTTGCTCTTCCAGGACACCAAGTTCCCACCTACAAACACATAATAACCTATGGTGGATCTCCTTGTAGATTTTGGCCCTGCATGATCTGCATCACAGAAACATTCAATCTCGGTACCAGATGACCCTTCAAGTAATGTAATACATGCTTCAATGCTTCCAATTGGACCACATTAGGGGCTGCTTAACTGGCTAAGTATACTAACATGAAAGGTCACATCAGGATTGGTCACCGTGAGATAGTTCAACTTCCCAATCAACCTGCGATATCTCTCAGGGAATTCAAAAGGCTTTATCTTCTCAGGATTAACCATATTCCTCACCTCCTCAGGTAGCTTATTATACGGTATTGTATCATCAAGTTCTAAGAAAGGATTAGGGACCATGGGAATGCTACTTGGTGCTGCACCCAGTTTCCCTGTTTCTTCTAACTAGTCAAGAACATACTTCGCTATGTTAATAGGATGCCTTTCTTACTTCTCATAACTTCAATTCCAAGAAAATACTTCAGTGGATGCAGATCCTTTGTCTGAACGTGAGAATTAAGAAAGGCATTAAGGGATAGATTACCAGATGTATTACTGTCTGCAATCATAATGTCATCAACATGAACCAGCAAAAGTATCATGCTTACGTTTTTGTAAGGCTTTACTATTGTCCTTTATTTGAATTATTTGGATTTGATACTTATCTTTTAACCTAAAGCCCGAAGAAACTGTTCTATCGTTGGACTTGAACGCTTTCTTTGATAATAAAGCCATTTGCTCTGATTATCTACAACTTTTCCTTCTCTAATAAGAGTGATCTAAGCCATAGACCCAAAAAGAATTAATCATTAAGTGCATCATTCTATATCAAGGTTATATAGTAAAACATGCTTTATTAAGGGAAATGTACATGACATATATATAACCATATTATGATCTTCTCAAGAAGCATGAATTAAAAACTTTGTAAAGCATTATATAACAAAACTTATGGATGACCATTTAAATAATTATTGCTAGATCCATTATTTACTAAGATCTTCAATAGAGTTTTAATTATGAGCACGGAGGACAGTTCAATATAGATTTTGTCTTAGCATGCATAACGAAAGTAAACTTATAGCACATTGTGATTGGTATATGCTAAATTGAACAGGAAAGAATAAAAATGCACTGGCAAAAGAACACTACCAGATCTCTCAAGTAACAATCTTAATAGCCAAGTAGGAGAATCCCTAAAGTACTGAAGTAATAGTTTATTTCACTCATATGTCAGCTTACAAGTCATCTAACATATACATAAAGCAGAAGTACAATAAGATAAACATGAAAGTAACCAAATATCCCTACTTTCTCAATACTAACAGCAAGACATTCTCATAATGAACCTTAACCAAAGTAGTGGACCTTTTATTCATCTGACAAACATAACTAAAATAATAAAACCAGCTGAAGAAATACTTGATCTAATGAGACTGGTTCAAACTTCAACTACTTTCCTTGCATGCTCATATGCCTTTGATAAGTGATCAAGAGCTGCTTAACTTTATAGGATGTAAACTTCCCAATCTAAGAGCTACTCAACTTTCCACAATCAAAATCAGCTGCCTTTAAAAGAATACCAGCGAGGAATGCAGCCAAAAGTTTGTCTCTGAAGAAGGAGACCAATTTGGAATCACCTTGCTGAATTATACCCATCACATAAGCTATAGAGACTATTTTTGCACATCTCCATCGTCTCTCATCTGCATATTTCTTTAAGCTTGCCGTAATCCTCCTATATTGTTCCTTTTCCTCTTCTTCTCCATTCTTCTTATTGATATCTTTGCCTAATTTTGTGGAGAAAACCTCTCCCAGACACCGAGCTAAAGTGACCCCATCTTCTAAAGCACAACACCCTCCTTGGCCAAGATCAGGGGTCACAGCATGGAATGCATCTCCAGCAACACAAACATTACTTTTATTGATGTTGCCAAACAATACCTCCCAAGGATGTCTGTATCGTAATGAAGATGATAAGAAATGATCCAAATCAGTATTTTCTACCAAGGTTCTCACATCACTTGGCATATTCTGTAGCTTTCCTAACAAACATTGCTTCATTTTAGCTGGGTTCTCTTCTAGCTTCTTTTCTGTAAGGCAAGTTAAGTGGATGAGTATACATTACCCTTGCATTTATAAACACAAACTTCAAACTACTAGGCATAGTAAATGCAAAGTCACACACAATAGATTACATATGAGGTAATGTCAATAGGACCTTTCACAAGTTCACAAGTGATCGTTGCTCAGTAATGAGTTAGCCAATGCCAAGCTCTAAGCTTTTCATATATTAATGTGGTAATGGATATGAATATTGGCATGCATAAATCATATGTGAAGTATTTAAAAACAAAAAAAAATCAAGAGTGATTTGGCATATCTTCATCTTGTTTTGTTATATCATTAGTGTCAAGTGACAAGATACATGCATAGTAAGAAAATAATTTTCCCTGTTAAGTTGATAGTAAATCTTGAGTGCTAATGAGAAGTTTCATGGTATAAACTATTTTATACCATGGAATCTTGTGCACTAGAAATAAATGTAACTTTTGGGAACAACAATAACAACAATAATGGTCTATTATTGTGTGAGGCAATGAGAGGATTCACCTTGTTCAGTGGGAGTCCAAGTGAAGAACCAATAAATAGTCTTGTCATCACAAGGCATAACACCATGTCTAAAACCTTTTCCAAAGAATTGCATGAACATAGGTTCAAGTGTGTGACTTCTATTTAATGTAATGCATCCTCTAAGTGCAGATCTGCCTGAGAATGCAGGCTTGTTCAAGCCAAGCCATTTTGCTACTATTGAGTTCACTCCATCACATCCAATCAGTACCTGCTCTCATTCATGAACAATAATATTATTGTCTGAGGTTTAAGGCCTTGTTCATCTCAGCTACTCTCTCTATGTTTAATTAATTAGCATATACTAAAAGACGTGGTTAAGTTATGTTTTTGTAACAAATTTTTGTTGGTTTCTCTAAAATACCCAATTTAATCATGTGTTCTATTGAAATTACTCTTTGATGAAAATTCCCTTAATATTGCAATCAATAGGATAAAAAAATGAGTAGCCTAATGTACAAGGCTCCAACCAAATGGGTCTAGGGGAGAGTTATATGTGTACACAACCTTACCCTCGCATGTGGAGAGGATGTTTCCAAGATTCAGACCCATGACTTCTGAATCACTTGGCAACAACCTTTGTTGTTATTCCAAGGCCTACCCTCCAATTAATTTGCATAAAAATAATTATAAATTTGGGAGACAAAGTGAGTTGGTGCAATATTAATCTGAAAGTCAACCCTTATTAGGCCCCATTATTTAGTACTAAAGGGAGTATTGTTAATAAACATAGTTTACCTTGGTTCTGATGACATTTCCATCAGCAAGATGAACAATTTTAGCAAAGTCCGATTCTTCAATAGCTACCACCTTTGAAGAGTACCTGATGGTGCCACTTGGAAGCTCCTTGGCAAGGGCTTCCAACAGTAAATTCCGTAGGACACAACGAATTTCATTGGACCCACTGTAAGATTTAAAATTTATGTCAATTAATCTAATATTAACTTTTTATTATTCTTCAAGTTGTATAAAATCATATTAACATTAAAGACATCACCTCTTGAAATTAATCAAGTCATCATTTAGAATGTTTCTATATTTTTTTTTATCATATATAAGTATATATAAGTGAGGTGGTAAGCTTTTTGCAATCCACATAATCAATAAATCTGTAAAGTAATAAGGGCAATTTTATCAACCTTTAATTAGCTCAACCCCCTCCCTCTTGAACTAAATAAGAAACTTCTCTTCCCCTCCAACCAAACAAAGCTCAAGACCTCCCCCCATCCCCCTTAGTTAACCTCCCCTCTACTGAACCAAACAAGGCCTATGAGAAAATGTAACAATTAATATAGTGAATGTGTGTTTAAGGAATACTCTCTCACTATACACTTGTCAGTTGTTACTTATTCTTCATTTTTCCCCTATGTGTGCATGATGCATTATATGTTAAAAACAGAGCATCTAGATCTCTAGGTGAACCATGTCTTCCTTGATAGGCCGTTTTACTTCTTTTTGTTGAGATATTCAATATGTTTTGACATGCATATTTTATCTTATATCTATTTAAGGAGTACAAATTATAGATATTATTCGATTTAATTAGATTAGATTATAGGTTTAGCCTATTAGTTTTTGGTTTGAAAGACTCATTTGTACTCCCAGTTAATTAAAAAGGATTTATAATATGTTATCTCCAATATTTCTTTCTTTTGTGGTACCCTTTTTTGGGGAACATTTTGCTAAATATGTATTGATATTCGAATAGATGTCTAAAAGCTTATGTCTTATTTCAATAAAAATACAGTGAATTAGCGAGGGCATTTAGCAATGGGACTTTTTAGGTAAAATAAAATTCTGTTTTTAAATAAGGAATTCAACAGTCACTAATTATTTATCAATATACTATGTTAAGACTAATTTTGTGGGTAATTCTATCTTTAATTCATTATTATTTTTTTCAGTGTTGACAGGTAATGCTAATAATAAGGTTATGTAGCACCAAGCCCAAGTCTCTAAAATTGAGATAAATTCCATATAAAACTTACAGTTTTCCTTTGGCGTTTTCAAGAGCGGTTGATGATGTTTGTTGTCCGGTAATCAAAGAAGTAGAGACATTTCTGCATTCAAATCAAAAAATGTTTAGTTTCAAGCCTTTAATCATTACCATAAAAACATTTCAGTTCTTGTTAGTCACCAATTGTTTAATAAACAGAGACGCTTGAAGGGATTATGGGGAAAAATAAATTATAAATAATAAAAATATATGTAAAAGTATGGCAGGTTACTCTGTTTCTCCATTGATTGTTCTTGAAGTAGTTTTTTTACTAAATAACATTTCCAACAACGAATATATGTACCTTATATAACCATATTATTTTTCTTGTACTATGACAAGAGCTTGCAAATTTTGTTTATGAATTGTTAGAAATTGTGAAAAGAAAATAATTGGATGTATATAAGTGTGCGATATTGATATGTATGTGTGTAGATTACCCGTGAAGCTGGAGGTGTTTTTGACGAAGGATGTCTCCAATGCCAAGAGCATCCAGAGCTCTCCAAGCATTTGTCCATATTGTGAGAGCAAATCCTGCAGCCCTTAGAGCATTCGAAGATTCTAAAACCAAACTTCGGACACCTAATCTGCAAGTTAACATTTTTTTGGACAAAAGAATCTACAAGTTAACATAATAATAATAATAATAAAAATACTTGTGCAATCATAAAAGCAATCTAATAGTTAAAATTCTTACAACAAGTAAGAAATGTGGGTTGACATGATGCAGTACAGGAAATGACAATATGTCATGACATATTGACAACTCAGGAGATTTCCTCGTAATTAATTTGTTTATGTAAACTATACAGTAATTCTTCCAATAAAAAATTATGTATGTATTTGTTGAATTTCGTCTAAATAACAGATTTTAAAAAAATTAAGATAAACTTCTTCCAAAGATCGGTATATTTATTTCAGTTTTAATTTTTAAAACTTAAACAAATCTCCTTGAAAAAAAAAAGTTCAAGTTACATGTACACAGCTTCACATGGTGAAAAGTACACTACAGATCACAGTGGTTGGTACCTGTGAAGTCCTAAGGAGGTTGCAAGGCCAGCAATTCCAGCTCCCACAATCACAATTTCTTCAACCCTTGATTCCATCTTCTTTCTAGTTCAGCTTTCTGCTTCCTCAATTTAAGATATATAGCTGTATATTGTGAGAGTGTGTGAGTGGTGAATGTATGTGTGTGTGTGTATCTATATATATTTAAACCAACGAGACCCAATGTTTCAAAATTGGAGAAAGAAGACAAAGACGGCGGCTACGGTATTCAATAATTGGATATATATATATATATATATATATATATTGGCTTTGTCTTTTTGTTGATGAAAGCTAATGCGTATTGCCTTCATGCACGTGTATCTATGTAATTATCTTATTTATTTTCTAGCATGCCCTTGATGAAATTTACCTTTTGATCTCTTATATTGGCTTCTCCAACTAATGTGTACTTTCCTAACACTTTCTTGAAAACATTTAAAATAAAAGGTTAAAGGTCAAAGTTAACATTTTAAACGGTGGAGATAAATTTGTTATGATTTAAACACTTGCGGGGTAAATATGCTTCTGAAGTTACTTCCAGATACTCAATGTTTCTTTGCCGTTACTTCCAAATACTCATTGTGCTACTAGCTTAGTAAAATTTGAGATGTTTGAGTGATAAGTAGTGTTAAATGTTATTTTTAGTTATAATAGAAACAAACATGGAGTCTAAGTTCATAAAGGAGCTAGAGCCTAATTCTTTTATTGGAGATCCAAGAATTGAAAGTAAGTGAAAGCATGGGGATGAAGGGCGTCGCTAACCATAATAAAGTTATTCCCTAAGGAATTAATTTAGGAGATTAATTCCAATTATGTCAAGAAATTGTCAAAAATCCTTATCATAAACTCGAAATTCATAAAAAATCAAGTCCAAGCCCGTTCGGAGGGATGAAGGGCGTCGCTAACCATAAATAAATATGGGAGTAAATATTTACTTAATTTGTGCCAAAATTAAAGATAAAAAATAGTGGCTAGAATTGATCAATTTTAAAAATTGTCAAGACTAAAGTACAGTTTTAGTCCTTTATCTTTGCATTAAACTTCTTTTTAGTCCCTTAACTTTGAAAGTGTACTTTTGGTCATTTTTCATTAACACCATTAGTTTTATTTAACGGAAAATGTCGACTCAGCAAATCTAAAAGGTAATTTTATAATTAAATATTAATAAAAATGATCAAATTTTAAAATATACGAATTATTATATTAGATATTACAATTTAAACATATTTTGTTAGTATATAACTATAAAATTATCGTTTAAATTTGTTGAGTCAACACTTTCCATTAAATGAAACTAATTGTGTTAATGAAAAAGGACTAAAAGTGCACTTTTTAAAGTTAAGGGACGAAAAGAAGACTTGATACAAACATAAAGGACCAAAAGTATACTTTAGCCAATTATCAAATATGGATAATAATTTTATTTTACTCAATTATCTTCATTTACTTTGGCTCATTTCGGCTCCAACCATAAAATAGAGAGAAACAAAAAGGAAGAAGAGGAAATTTTGGTTTGCACAAGTGAAATTTGTAAGTTTTCAAGCAAAATTTCTATCTAGGATTATGGTTATGTTTTAACACTTTAGTCAAGTTTTTGACACCTTGATCTCTCTCAAATCAGTTTTTGTTTGGTGGAAAGCAAGCTTGGAAGCATGGTAAGTGCAAACTTGGTTGTTTTTTGTTGTTGATTTTTAGGATGTGAAACCATAAAGGTAGGTGCTGCCCAAATTGAGTACATCCATGCAATTTAGTTTGAAAAAGAGTACATCATAATGTTTAAAATGGGTCTATATTATGAGATTTGGATGTGTGTGCTAAAAGATATTTTTTAATAAACTAAGGCTACAAAAAGAAAAAAAAGTAAATTACCCACGAGATTTAGCGACGGAATTCCATTGATAATGACAACATTCCGTGGTTATATGAGAGATTTCATAGCTAATTTTTTAGTAACGGCTTATTTTAGGACGGATTCTATAGCTAATTCACTGGTTTCTTTGGAATTTTTGTAGGTGAGACCATATTTTCTTCCATCTAGAAGAATTATAGAGATTAATAAGATACTCGAACAGCTTTGATATGATTTTACAGAATTAGGTATGAATTTCCAAAAATCATCAAAATTTCTGAAATTACTCCTTTTGTTTCCAAACATAAGATCTCCTTAAAAAATAGGGAAAATCACACTGAGATCCCACATAAAGCATTTAATCATAACCAAGTCCCAAACAATCATCAAATTATATTGAAGTCCCAAGGGACCTGGGTGTAAGTAAATGGCTTGTCATTGAGCTGTTAATAGCAACTATTTGAGTTGTCAATGCAAACTCAATAGTTGTCAATGAAAGAGATGCATTGACAACTCAAGAGCTGCTATTAACAACTATTTAGTTATGTATTGATAACTCAAATAGCTAGTATTGACAACTATTGATTGTCAACTATTGCGCTATACATTAATAACTCAATGAGCTGGTATTGACAACTCAATTTAATTACACTCAGGTCCCTTGGGACCTCAATGTAATTTGTTGATTGTTTGGGACCTGGTTGTAATTAAATAAATGTCTTATGTGGGACCTCAGTGTGATTTTCCCTAAAAAATAAACAAGCAAGAGAGGGAGGGTGGTAACAAAGGAATGCGACTAGAATGTTTTGATAATATTATGTGAGTTTAACCAACTTAACCAGCATCCTTAATCTAATCAAATTAAATAAATAGCTCTTATATTTAGGAAAGGAGGGAATACTAAATAAACAGTACGTCACTCAAAAAATCAGATTATGATATTTTTATTTTATTTTTTAGAATTTCTAACGACCAAATTTGATTCCGAGTAATAGTCTGAAGAGTTCTGGTATATGCATAAAGATGTGGTGGGACATATATAAATTCACAATATGCGAATGGTAAATATTCATCCTTGAATTGATAAATTTGATATATGATCAGAGATAAACTTACATTAATATTCATAGTTCAATTGCTAAATTTAAGATATGAGTGGTAAGTTTACCTTATATATCTGTTGTTTTTATTACTCCTATTTATTTTTAAAAATTTCACCTTAAACGTAAGTTCATTAATAAATATTTAAAATATATATTTTGTAAAAGACATATTTATATGTATCTTAAGTACAAACTTTGTCCCCCACTCACTTATTAATTCTTCTTTTGGGGTTGCCAAATTCCTCATTTAACAAGGCTGAGATAAATTTCGTACTAATGATATGAGCTCCCACAATCACAAGAACAAAATCACCAACAATTGACTCCATCTTGTGTCTATTTACTTCATTATGTAAAAAGTTTGTTTATTTTCGCTTTTTTTTTTCCTTTTTAAAAACATGTTTTGTCTTGTTTTCCTCACATATATAAACCTTTTTATTTAAAAATTATTAGCTTGTGTGATAAATGCTTCTGAGGCTGATAGAAGACACAACAGGTGTAGTAATTAGTAAAGTCAATTACTTTCTACATTGGTTGTGCTTATTTGAAAATGTGCGTACAAATATCTTTTAAATTGTATTTAAAGATATTTTTGCACTGGTAATATGATTGGTTTGTGGTGAATTTTTTTAGTTTTTCAATTTTTTTATAATTACATAATTTATCATCTAATAAAAGTTTGGCGTCTACATACTGATCATCCTAGCTCTGTACTCCATAAAATTATTAAATATATATAGAGACAAAGACAATTTTGTGACTGTTTATGGTGCAAAATAAATTAAAGAATACTGACAGTTACGTGACACCAAATTTTAACAAAATGGCCCATAATATTGATAAATTATGTGAGTGAAAATAGTTTATTTAACAAGCTTTTGCTGAGACGACCAATTATGAGTTGAAACTTGTTACCACCACAATCTTATATGCATTGTATGTGGAAATATTATCTGGCAAGAAAAAAAAAAGTAACGTTAATCTTTTTTGTGGGGACCCCATAAATTATTGGGGGATAATAGTTTAGATCACCAATTTTCCATATTAAATTAATTACTCCTCCTCATCAACTCTTACATGTAAATCTAATTTCGCGGGCAAAAGAAAAAAAAATCTAATTTCAGATGAACCTTGGTCTTATATATAATTTAAGGTTATATAAAAGTTATTTAAAGAGAATACATCTTATATGTTACTATTAAGTACTCCCTCCGGTCCTAAATATAAGACAACTTTGACTTTTTTTGTGGAAGTTAAGGAAGCAAATTAGACCACTAAATTATAACATATATCACATAAAATTAGATTATAGGTTAGTTTATAAGTAGAATAAATTAGTTTTGAGGAAAAAAGATTTTTTTGGGACTGAAACTACCTTTTTTTTGCACTAAAAAAAGTCAAAGTGGTCTTATAATTAGGATCGGAGAAGTAATATATTTAACATTTTTAATCTTGTCAAATTGAATAGATATTTTTATATTAAAGACTATAAGAGTATACCTTTATAATCAAAGTATTTTAAATTTTTATTAATAAAAAAACTCCATAATTGGAATATTACAAGTCATCTTTCATTACTTATTCAGCATGTTAGGTTTTTTTTTTTTTCCAAAAGCATGTTAGGTTGAATTAACTTATTTTTAGTCATTTTCTAATGTGTGAAATATATATATACATATATATATATATATGAGAAGAATTATTTTAGTCATAGAATGACTTGTTTTAAGTGCTCCCAAACAAATACGGTTCTTTTCTCCCCATAACGGGAAAATGTTTTGGAGAGATATATAGCTACTGACTTAATTTACAAAATTTTTACTCTTACTAATTACTCATGATAAAATATTCATTCTTTGTAAATTTGCTAAATATTGGTAATCTACATGGTAAATAGTCATAGTTGATCGTTCAGTTGTTGGATGGAAGTGTTTTTTTTTTTTTTTTTCTCCAAAGGATGGAATTGTTTTATTTGAAGGGAAAAATGACAGAAAAATACTTTTAGAATTTTACAAATCTAATGCAGAAGATTTTAACTCATTAAGTAATGGTATCAACAAGTTGACTATATATATTAACAATTGTAAATTACCTATATAAGATTTTAAAATTTAAAAGGTATTTTTCTGTCATTTTCTTTATTTAATGTCCTCATGTATATCTCATTTATGAATTTGGTCAATCACTGCAATTCTCGCAATATTTTGTTACATGAGAATTGAACGCTGACAGTCGAACTGCACATTATTGATCCTTAGCGCGTTCGCTATTCGAATTTTATATGAATTGATTTCCTTTATAAGCCTATTATTTATAAAACACTTCCAACACATTTTACATAGACCAAAGAAAATCTTAAACCTCATTAATTCTACCTTGAATATCAACAACTTTCCAAATTTACCCCTATTTAGTATCCATTACACCACATGAAGACAAAATCAACACATAATCAATTAAGGGTAAATTGTACATTCACATACAAAATTTAATGACATGAATTATAAATAGTACCAAATAAAATCTTCACTCTCTGTACTATAAATAGGACCAGAGAAGTAATATAATATATAATATATTGAGATTTTATTTTATATATATATAATATTTTCTTATTTTTTTTTATAAAAATGAAAATTATATTAATAAGAATATATATACTACAAAGTCTTAATCATTAAAGGACAACAAGAAAATAAATCAGAAAAATATGAAGGAAAAGATCTAATAACATCAACATTAGTATGAGAAAATTGCTGTAAAAAAGCATGAATATCCTCTGATAGGGTCTCTGATGAGAATGGTGTCATTGTGAGTTGAGCAATCTGTTTCATTGTAACTATAAATTTCAATGAAGTGCCAGATGAGAAAAAAAAAGGAATGCACAATCCAATTTAATGAAGATCGTAAGCTCTTGAAGTTGAAAAAAATATCACCCCTACTTTTATGAATCCATTGGAGAGACTCGAACAGTTGACCCTGAAATGAAATCTATGCAGAACATGACACTAATTTATCATGGTGCATTCATCCATGGATCATCTTGTTATATGGTTGGGTCTCGTATCTATTTCTCCAACTTGATTTTCCATTTTATCATTTATTTTTTGATACAAGTGGAATTGTAAATTGGCCTATGGGGGATCGAACTCCCTTACCTCCACTAGCCTCACAAGGAGGCATATGCCACTTGATCTAAGTGATCACTGGTTCCATTTTATCATATTTTGAGAGATTAAAGATTTTAAAAGTCATTATTTAATTAATGAAATAACATTAAAATATTTTTTCAATGACAACATGGTAAATGATGAGGTAACGTCATATTTTTTTATAAAACTTATTTCCAGTTCCTATGTTCGTGGCGATCTCCAACTACAAAATGCCACATGAATTTATTAAACACATCAACATCAAACGTCGTTAGCCGCTGGTCGTGGTCATCAATTGGAATCGAAGGGTATTGAGTTTCTCTTTTTCGATCGAAAGAAATTTGAACTTCTTGAATAATGTCAATCGTCATACCAGAGGGAATAAAAATCAGGAAGGGAAGGAAGTAATGGAGGATGGTGGAGGATGAAATCATCATCCTGATACACAACCTTATTCATTCTTAAATAATGAATCTACATTGCGTTTTGTCATTGGAGAACTCGACGAATTTGACTCAGAACTGAACATAAATTTTCTCCTATGTTTTTTTAGATTATAAAAGGGTTAAGGATAAAAAATACACATAAAGGGTTAAGGATCAAAAATACATATGTGATTTTGTCAAAAGTTCGTCCAAGTGCTTTTTTTGGAACCAAAAATTAACTCTAAACTTCTAAATTAGGATTAAAAGTCACACTTATCGTTAAATTAGAGTAAAAAAAATATATGTGATTTGTCAAAAAGTTCGTCCAGCACCAAGCGCTTCTTTTTGGACTATAACTATAAGTGTGACTTTTGATCATAATTTGGAAATTCAATGTTACTTTTGGTCCAAAAAAAGCACTTGGTGTTGGACAAACTTTTGACAAAATCACATGTGTATTTTTGACCCTTAACCCATTGAAAAATTCCGAAATAATAATTTTAATATAACTTACAAAAAATAAAGAATTTTAATTAAAATAATGAATGTATATTTGTCAACTTATAATTAGCCCCTTTCATCCTATGCTAAACCAAATAAAAAATCTCTCCTTATTTTCCATTTCTTTTCTCTGCAACCACACAAAGTTATAATCACCCCTCCCCTCCCTTAAGCAAAACTAAACAAGGCCTATAGGGGCAACTGCGCCCATAAAAAAAAAAAAAATCTGCTCCCATAAAAAATTGCATGCTGTGAGCCTAACAAGTATCATTTGTGTACTTTAAATAGTTTCAATTGTCTCCAAAAAAAAAAAAAGTTTAGTCCCCTTACTAAAAATATAGGCTAACGCGGTGCCACAATCCTGGTGCTTAAAAAAATAAACACTGGGTTTATAATCGCCGGGATAGACATTTGGTTTTCTATTTTTTACTTTTCTTATTTTTGAAAGCCTATCCCGACGATTCTAATAATAAGCACTGGGATAGGGTATTTTTTTTTTAATTTTTTTGTTTCTATTCTGGCGCTAATATAAGCCCTGAGTTAGGCTTTTTTTAAAAAACTTTTTTTTTGAGACTTTTGAATATATCCCTACACTTGTTATTATAAGCGCCGGGATAGGTTATATTGTTTTTTTTAAAATATTTATGGCCTACGTGAAGACCAGGACCCTTTCCCATGGCTACGTGAAGAAATGGAAATCTGGAAGATTCAGCAAAGGTGGAAGAAGAAGAAGCTTACAGTCTAACAGACAAAGCGGTGAATAAACTACTGACCCGGTCATATAGCTGCCAAAACCCTATTTTTGTCTCTCTTTTTTCGAGTGGTTATTGTGAGTTTGAGCTTGGATTTAAATATTTTATAAAAATATAGTCTTGTAGGAAAGAAAAAAAAAATATATATATATATATAAAAACAGATTTTCATTTACATCCTCTATTTCAATGACTTTTTAGTTTTTTGTTATCAGATAAATCATTTTTAAGATCAAATTCTCTCTGCAAATGGGTTTTAATTTCTATAAGGAGTTGGTTAGAGTGGATTTTTGGGGGATTTCAGGTTTGATTGTTGTTGTTGAGGTTATTTTGAAACCGAATTTCGTCGCTTTCTTCTGTGCAAATTTTTTGGGTTGTTAATTCCAGTGTTTAAATTTCAATTTCTTTGGGAATAAGATCCAGACTAACTCAAACTCATGAATGTTACAGTTCAAGTTTGATTATTGTTGTAGTGGGTGATTTCTTTTTATTCTCAAATTTCTGCTTTGTTTTGCTCTTATTTTTCTTGCATTGAGCTTTAATTATGTGGGTAGAAGTTACATAAATATGGGAAGTGGTTGTTAATAAGTAGCTGAGTCTCAAAGAGCATTTGCAGTAAAATAAGATGATGTAGACAATGCTGTCTAAACCACCCCCCCCCCCAATAAAATGTGTATAATAGTTTAAACCTCTGGATTCTAACATTACATTTAAAATGCTGTTACAAGTATGTTCTTTTTCTTGATGGTAGGATGATAATATTCTTGAAAAAGTTAGTGCAAGAAATCAGGCAAGTACTCTCCAATTCACAGAAAATGCAAGTATTGATGGAACAGTATTTGAAAGGAAAGCAATCTAAGGTGGCATATCTTTTAAGAACTTAGTTCATCTAAGGCTAATTATTGGCATTGAGGTCTTTCATATAGAAATGCTATCTGCTTAAACAAAGTCATCTCTTCTGCATTTTGTGTTTTAGGTGTTGAATGAAACACTGGGATCTATTACACATGTTTACTTAACATATTGCTGTTGTAATGTCAACTTTTCTCATAACTTGATATCAAGCGAATGTTAAATTGTTGAAAGCAAGTTTACATACATGAAACTATCATACATAGGACATGATGAGATTAAAGTTAGTCCCATGCTTATACTCTATTCTTCATCCTACACACTAATCCCTCATTCCCAAAATATTCCTTATTTATGTCTCTTTACCCTCTCTTCTCTCTCTTGAGAATTTACTTTCCTGTTTTATTCTCTATTTTGTATTTCTTACATAATGTAGATAATTATCAAGATTACTGCTGGCAATGGTGTAGGAAATATTTTAGTTGGCAAGTAAATATTTTGTTTTGTGATTCTTTTCAAATGTTTTTGCTTTGAGTTATAGGAAGAAAGATGTAAATAAAGAGATACTGGTGAATAGGAGTACATTGTCATCTATCAGTTATCATGAAGGCAAAGCATCAGTTCTCAAAACTTTTAGAGCATGATATCAGCTGCTAATATGTTCTTTAACTTATTTTCTTAAACTGTTACACAGGCAAATGGTGGATTTATTATGAGTGCAAGCCATAATCCTGGCGGGCCAGAATATGATTGCGGTATTCATTTGTAGGTATTGCTTTTTAATTGTGATATTCATTTGTCAATATTTTCAATGTCTTGTTCCTACTTTTTCTTGTTAGAATACCAATGATCGTATTAATAATTTGTGTGCTCTCTTTTTGTAAAATTTGTCATGATAGATAAAGTAAATTTTTAGCAGAGTCCTAACACTTCCTTTATGAACCCTGCAATTGTTTACTTACAGTTTGCCTTCCCTTTGACTAGATTGAGTATTTAATAGTTAGATTTCAAGCGATTTTGATTGTGTAATTTCAAGTATATGTTATTAGTATATAGTGAATATATCTGAGAGAGACTAATTGATTTTTAAAATGTTTAATGAACTTATATGTTTTAATTTATTTAGTTGTTTATTTTTCTTTAAGTTTATAGTAGTTAATTTGTAGTATCTAGTAGTTAATTCATTAGAATGCTCCCATTAAATTCTCAGAAATGTATGTAATTTTTAAACTGATGCAGAGATGGGATAGTATGAAAAATTAAAAATATTTTTTTTAAAAAAAATAATCTAACATGGCGTTTTGTTGAGAAAGTGCCGTGATAGGTTGCTTTTTTTTTTTTTTTTCAAAAAACCCTATCGCGGCGCTTTTATAAATAAGCGCTGTGGTAGGTGTGGCCTAACACAACACTTAGTGTAGATAGGCCTACCTATCGCGGCGTTTATTTAAAAAAGTGCTGTGATAGGCCGACTATTGTAGCGATTTTATCAATGGTCTAATGCAGCAGCCGTAATTAAGCCAAAAAAAGTGCCGCGATAGGCCTTTTATGTAGTAGTGCCCCCAACAAAAAAAATTCTATGGTCTTCTAACAAATTTATTGTGACCACAATCTTGTGTATGCAATGTAATTTTAATAAAAAAAATAGTTTTAAAATGGACTGAGTAATAACTTAAAAATGTACCTTTTAATTATTTTAGTAAACAAAATAACTTCAACAAAAATTTCTATACTCCACAAAAGGTGTAAATAAATATTTTAAAAATAAAAAATAAAAAACCATTAATTTCATATTATTAATTATATTTTCTTTAGACATCACATCAATATTTATTTTAATTATAAACCTCGCCCCCACACACTAATTTTTGTTTTTGGATTGTCGAATTCTGTCTTTTAATAAGGTTCAAATAAATTTCATGTTAATGATATGAACTCCAATAACCACAAAATCATCAACCCTTGACTCCATCTTGTGTCTAGATATATCGCTTTAGTAGTAAATATATCTTATTAAGTTAGTCTTATGAATATATCCCATTTATCAGTTCAAAAAAAATCTCCCATTTTGCTTCTTAGATATTACATTCAGTTTTTAATATAAGAGCTACTTGAGGATTGTTGTTTTATCCAAAATAATGCGATCTCATCAATTCATTTTATTTTTGTCTTTGATAATTATATCTTTTTCTCAGAACAATTTACCAAGTTATAAAATGATACAAAACATAAAGAAGCACTAAGTATTTTAGTGATGTTAAGACATATTTTACTACCACTAGTCCTTAATATAAGACCCAATTAATTAATTTGGAGAGATTAAGAAACCAAAATTTTAATTATAACATATATTGCATGATATTTCTGAAAATCTCATTAGTATTATTAGATAATATATCAATTTATAAGTCATGCAAATTAGTTTCCAGAAATATAATAACTATAAAAGATCGCTAATTTAAAGTCAAAAGTCAACTCAGCTGGCTTTTAAATTTAAAACTACATGTAGTGTAAGTATTTTTTAATTTTCCATGATGTAGTTTATAAGTAATTAAATAATTTACTTTTATTTTTTAATCTACCTAGATGGCTAAATTAGTACTCATTCCGTCCCAAAATATAAGTTTCACTTTTGAGAATAGGTGTCCCAAAATATAAGCTTCACTTCTTGTTTGTCTCAGCATTTATTATGTTTTTTTTTTCAGTTTTGCCCTTTGTTGACAATATATATTACAACTATGTTTTTTCATTTTTTTGTCTCAAAATCTATGAATGGGTGGAGTATTTTTTTTTTTTTTTACCAAGCACTAATTGCATTGAGGGAAGCAACAGCTGGGAATTATAGTCACGAGAGAGGGAGATGAAATTTTCTTTAAATGCTTTGAACAATAAAGAGTCACTAAGGAGAGAGGGACGGACGCTTCGTGATAATCCCTTCCATTTACAATTGTTTGATATCCACGAGGGAGGGAGATGAAATTTGCTTAGATGCATTGTCATATAGGCAAAACTTCTAAGAAAAAAAACATCTTCACAACTGTTTTTGACTTTTTTCTCTCCACACACTCTCGTCTTATTTTCCCTATACACTCTTTCTCATCTTTTTTCTCATTAATTTACCATCTCATTTATCCTTTTCATAAATAGGGGTAAAGTTCGAAAAAAATATACATTTCTGACATATTAATTGTTTTTAACTACTTTTAACAGTTTTTTGAAAACAACAGTGGTTTTTTTTAAGCTTATATTTTGTTAAAGAGGGAGTATCTCTGAAACAAAGTACCAGAGAGAATAAATTTAGTGCCCGCGCCGCCTGTGTAATTGATCGAAGACGTAAGCAGTGATGACTATGGTGAGACTTGAGAGATACATTTTTTTTAAGAACTTAGGTGAGAAATTAATAAATTGATAATTGTGGATTGTAATACTGGTGAAAAAAGCCAATACGTTTCTATTGGATGGCCAAGTAATAATATTAATAAGGGTACGCGTAACAAGTTTGGCTCAAGAAACTACTATTATTTTTGCCAAAACAGTTTTGGCCTGTTCCAATTTTTTCCTCATGCAGTTTTTTTAAGTACTCAGCATTATTGATTGATAGAATCCCAGAGGAAAAGACAATGGTTAGTTTCCGTCACCAAGATCCACATTATGTGAAATTAGCTAGATAATAAGCTAAAAACTAAGGTCTTCCTTAGGAGTGTGGTAAATAGAAACCTGCTAATTCCTATAGAAAAACCATTGAAAGTATAAAGAGTCATTTGCAATGTGACCTCTAGACCAACACAAATGGAGACCGTTCAAGATTCCTAGCAGATTCCAATTGAGGCTATAAATAGTTTTGTTCGCGTCAGCGCCTTAATTGCCATACAGCATGGTAAATCTTTCAACTACATTCTATCTCTATGCAAATCCTATTGCAGTAGCACATATAGATAACAAAATTGTATTGTTTGAGTCGCACTCTCAGGGGCACTATCTTAAGGAGATATTCCATAACCCCCTAGTAAGTTAGGAAGCGGTACTCCCTAAGATTAAACAAACCTTTCTGCGTAGAGCAGGTTGACATAACAGTAGGAAGATAAACCATGTTAGGCGGTGCCTGTTTAACATAGTTATCTATTGTTATATGAGGTTGTTATCATTAACCATATTAGGTGAAACCTTTTCTAACATGGTTGAGTGTTTAATATCTATGATAAGGATTATACTGGGTTAAAGTTTGTTCTTTCTATCGTGGATAAAGACTTGTAGTATTAGGAAAACATTTTTTCTAACTATGATACTGATTGCTTTGATTGAATGAAAATCATTTTTCCAATCATAATTAGCACCAAAGTTTATGTGGCAGATTAATTAGCGAGAGTTATTGGAGTATTAGTAAGTAGGATTTTACACAAAAAATGTAACGTTAGGGGGTCTTTAATTTAAACATTCAAAGGTTAAGGATGTTATGTTCAACTGACCCAAAATTCAGGGGATAATATGTAATTTAGCCATAGAAAAATTTGTAGCTTGTGTGATAAATGCTTTTGAGGTTGATAGAAGACACAACAGGTGTAGTAATTAGTGAAGTCATTACTTTCTCCGTCCCAATATATAAGGTCCATTTTTTTTGAAATGATGTCTCATTTTATAAGGTCCTGTTTGACTTTGTTTGAGAATTAAATGCCCTTTTTCCAATTTTGACCATACATTAATTTCTCCCACATACTCTCTTTCATCTTTTTTTTATATTTACTCTTAAAATCTCACTCATCATAAATAAGGGCACTTTTAGAAAAACAGTATATGTTCTACATATTAATTGTTTTTAACTAACTTTAACTTACTTTGTAGGAACCCGCAATTATGTTAAAAGGACCTTATATATTGGTACGGAGTGAGTACTTTCTAGTTTCTACATTGGTTGTGCTTATTGGAAAATGGGCGTACAAATATCTTTTAAATTGTATTTAAAGATATTTTTTGGACTAGTGATATGATTGTTTTGTGGTGAATTTTTTTAGTTTTTCAATTTTTTATAATTACATAAGTTATCATCTAATAAAAGTTTGGCGTCTGCATACTGATCATCCCAGCTCTGTACTCCATAGAATTGTTAAATATATAAATACAAAAACAATTTTGTGACTGTTTATGGTGCAAGAGAAATTAAAGAATACTGACAGTTACGTGACACCAAACCCATAATATTGATAAATTATGTGAGTGAAAATAGTTTATTTAACAAGCTTTTGCTGAGACCAATTATGAGTTGAAACTTGTTATTACCACCACAATCTTATATGCATTGTATATTTGTATGTGGAAAGAAAAGTAACGTACGTCAATCTTCTTTGTGGTGACCCCATACATTATGGGGGATGAAAGTTAAGATCACTAATTCACCATATTAAATTAATTACTCCTCCTCATCAACTCCTACATTTAAATCTAATTTGAAGATGAATTTCGGTCTTAAATATAATTTCAGGTTATATAAAAGTTATTTGAAGAGATTACATTATACTCCCTCTCTCTGTTTCTAACTATAAGACCTATTTAATTAATTTGATTAGATTAAGGATGTTAGTTAAATTAGATAAAATCACATGACATAATCAAAGCACCCTAACAACTTGCCTTTATTCCAACCCTCCCTTACTTGTTTTTTTTTTTATTGAAGAGCATCAGTAAGGATAATTTGAGGAAAATTTTAGATAAATTAGAAATATATCTTATATTTAGGAACAAACTCATC
This sequence comes from Mimosa bimucronata, assembly GCA_037074515.1. Lineage (NCBI taxonomy): Eukaryota > Viridiplantae > Streptophyta > Magnoliopsida > Fabales > Fabaceae > Mimosa > Mimosa bimucronata. The sequence goes on along the minus strand of CM073438.1, from coordinate 31,331,758 downwards.
TTCCAAAAAGGTCTTATATTTAGGAACGAAGGGAATATATGTTACTATTAAGCAATTTATTTAACATTTTTAATCTTCTCAAATTGGATAAATATGACTTACATTAAAGACTATAAGAGTATAACTTTATAATCAAAGTATTTTAAACTTTTAATAATAAAATAAACTCCATAATTGGAATATTACAAGTCATCTTTGATTACCTATTCGGCATGTTAGGTTGAATTAACTTATTTTATGTAATTTTGTAATGTGTGAAATATATATATATATATATATAAAAGAAGAATTTTATTCATAGAATGACTTGTTTTGCTCCCAAACAAATATGGTCCTTTTCTCCCCATAACGGGAAAATGTTTTGGAGAGATATGTAGGTATTGACTTAATTTACAAATTTTTTACTCTTACTAATTACTCACTTAATTTACAAATTTTTTACTCTTACTAATTACTCATGATAAAATATTCATTCTTTGTAAATTTGCTAAATATTGTTAATTTACGTGGTAAATGAAAAATGATAGGAAATACACAAAGGGGTGAATTGTGTATCTCTAAAAATTTGTTAGAACTGAAAAATAAAGTACACAAGGATTTATACTGATTTGGTCCTAACTTTGACTTACTTCCAGTTCTCCAACTTTAGTTGGGTTCTACTAGTGAGTCAAGATTCCAACAAGTTCTAAGTACCTTTACACCACAAAGAATTTACTCATTAAGACCTCTCTATCTCACCAAATTCTCGACCCCTTGCATTTTGTAAGATTACAGCTCTTTCCCCTAGGATATCACCATCCCAAGGAAATCACTCAATTATAATGAAAGAGTTTTCAGAATTACAAAACTTGCTCACATAATTGAGTTGATAGGATTAGAGTTTGAAGAACAACTGAGAGAACTCAGACTTGAATTGATTGCAGTAGGATGTTGTAGTTGAATAGCACTTAATTTTCTCTACCAACCAAGTCTAGGCTTCAAATGCTTTTATATCGTGTTATGAAAATCTGCCCGTTGAGTCTTTGTTAGCTGTTGCTTGATCTTAAGTGAGAGGTGATTAATTTGATGGAGTGTTGAGATGTAAATGCTCTGTTGATGCATTTACTCCTTGTACTTGGTTAGCTTCATCTTCTCTATCTTCATTAAATGCAAAAAAAAAAGAATCCAGTTTCAAACGGCTCAATTCTTGAGTCTGTGTGTGTAATGTTAACTTCCCAAAATAGGCCTGATAGACTTTGCACAAAAAATGCTTAAACATTCAAATCCATCGGTAGATCGATCATAAGATTCCATTCGATCACTGCTTCTGTTTTCTGATCGATCACACATAGATCATGCTTAGATTAGGACCCGCATCACTTGAACATGAGATTAGATAAAAGTCACGCCTGATCAATCACAGGGTATCCTGATCGATGATGCTTCATTGATCGAATAAGCTTAGATTATGTTTGCCTTGTTTCAATTAATCCTAATCTTTCATAATAAATCACAAGACCTTCCTCAATACTCTTTGATAAATCAAACAGTCAGAATCGAATAAGCTAAGATTAGGACTTGAATTACAGCTGAGAAGTCTTGATTGATCACAGGGTGTCCTGATCGATCATATCCTTTCATTCGATCACACTAAAATTATTAAGTTTGATTTCCAATTTTTTCTGATCGATCACAGGGCCTCCTAATTGATCAGGCGACCATACCTATAACTTATATTCACTCTAACCTTATCATGATCGATTGTAACATTACATTCTTTTTTGATTATCTCTTCCTGATCGATTAAGCAATGACTTAGGATTTCTATCAGATTATTCTAAGTTTATTCCATGTTCATTCAAGTTCTAAGTCCAATCTTTCTTTATGCCTAAGTTATATTTAGTTATCATCAAAACTCATTATTTTAACAGTAAATACTCAGTTGATATTTCAATTGGATGGAAGTGTTATATTTGAAGGGGAAAATGATAGGAAAATACCTTTTGAATTTCAAAATATCATATAAGAGATTTTAAGTAGTTGAGTAACGGTATTAACTAGTTAAATATAGTTATTAACAACTATAAATCACCTATATGGAATTTTGAAATTTATAAGGTATTTTTCTGTTATTTTGCCTATTTAAAGACCTTATTTATAACTAATTTATTAATTTGGTCTGTTACTGCAGTTCTCACAACATTTTGTTACTTGAGTATTGAACATTGATACTTGTACTGCACATTATTGTTCCCTTGCACGTTCGCTATTCGAATTTTCTATGAATTGATTTTTTTTTTTTTATAAAAAGACAAAAAGATATTAATAATATTAAAGTGTTCTACAATACATTAAAGAAATTGAACTAAAATGCACTAAATTAAGGCTACTTAAAAAGCTATAAACAACTGTGACTATATCATAACTAGGAAATTATTTAAATAAAACTTGAATGTCTTGAATCACCACATTGATGATATTTGAATGGATGGTAACTGTCAGTCCAAAAAAAATGGATGGTAACTGCGGAGATGAAAGATTTGTCTGAACATCATATTGATAATCTACAATAACCCCTATAAAAGCACATTTTGTGCTTTGTAATCCAATGAATGGATGCTCGAAAACATTTGTAGTAGAACCATGAGTCGCTCTGAAATTGTTTCCTCTAAATGAATTGATGAAGAACAGAACTCTCTAAGCAAATTTATTCATAACAACCTTTGGTCTTTCTTTGATCCTTGAATTTGCACATAATAATTGTCCAATCTTCAATGTGATAATTATACACAACCATTGGCAAAGCCTTCTGCACAGAAATCTTCTTGACCTGCATCTGATTCGTAAAACCAAGCATTAAAAAGCATATATAAATCTATATAAGTCTAAAAATATTTAATATAATATATTATAGATTGAGATTTTATTATATATACAATATTTTCTTATTTCATTATCCATATGGAATATCTTGTTATATGGTTGGGTCTCGTATCTATTTCTCTAACTTGATTTTCATTTTATCATATTTTGAGAGGGAAAAGATTTTAAAAGTCATTATTTAATAAATGAAATAACATGAAAATATTTTTTTTCAATGACAACATGGTAAATGAGGAAACGTCATATTTTTTTAATAAAACTTATTTCCAGTTCCTAAGTTCGTGGCGCTCTCCAACTACAAAATGCCACATGAATTTATTAAACACATCAACATCAAACGTCGTTAGCCGCTCGTCGTACGTGGTCATCAATTAGAATAGAAGGGTATTAGGTGTCTCTTCCTCGAAACAAGTTTGACCTTCATGAATAATGTCAGTCATCATACCATAGGCCAGAGGGAATAAAAATCAGGAAGGGAAGGAAGTGATGGAGGATGAAAGCATGATCCTGATACACAGCCGTATTCATTCTTAAATAATGAATCTACATTGCATTTTGTCATTGGAGAATTGGACGAATTTGATTTAAAGAACTGAAGATAAATTTTCTCCTATCTTTTTTAGATTGACAAATTCAAAAATAATAATTCTAATATAATTAAAAGAATAAAGAATTCTACATAAAATGATGAATATATATTTGTTAACTTATATATAATTATACACAGCTCTCCCTATCCTAAAGAAACCAAATTAAAACAAAATTATCTTCTTTTCCTCCAACCAAACAAAGTCATAATCACCCCTCCCCTACCCCTATGTAATCTAAAATAATAAAAAGTTACATGATGTGACCCTAACAAGTATCATTTTCCTCCTTTAAATAGATTCCATTGTCTCTAAAAAAGTTCATTCCCTCCCCCCTCCCCTCCAAAAAAAAAAAAAAAAAAATCTCTGGTCTTCTAACAAATTTATTTTACCCTCAATCTTGTGTATGCAATGTAAATTTTAAGTAAAAATTAATTTCAAAATGGACTAATTAATAACTTAAAAATGTATCTTTTAATCATTTAAATAAAATAAATCAACAAAAATTTCTATACTCTACAAAAGGTGTACATAAATATTCTTAAAAATAAAAAATAAAAAACCATTAATTTCATGTTATTATATTTTCTTAAGAAAACACATTAATATTTATTTTAAATACAAACCTGGCCTCCACACACTGATTTTTTTAGGTTGTCGAATTCTGTATTTAATTTAATAAGGTTCAAATAAATTTCATGTTAATGATATGAACTCCCACAACAATCACAAAATCATCAACCATTGACTTCATCTTGTGTCTAGATATATCGCCTAACTAGTAAATATACTCCCTCCAGTCCAAATTATAAGAGGTAGTCAGCCTTTTTACACATACCAATAAAACATGTTAGAATCATTTGTTATGAGTATATTTAATAAACTATTTTTACCTTTACTCATTTATTATACACATTTTCTCTCTCATTCTTTCATTATTCAATATACAAAGGCATAAATAGAAAACATACATTTATTACTCTGACTTTTGCATGTTACATCTTATATTTTGAAAAAATAAATTTGCCATGTTACCTCTATATTTTGGTTAAGAGGGAGTATCTTATTAAGTTCAGTCCTGTGAATATCTCCCATTCTTCTTCCTAGATACTACACATCTAGTCTTTAATATAAGAGCTACTTGAGGATTGTATTTGGTCAAAATAATATGGTCTCAATTCATTTTATTTTTATCTTCCATAATTATACCATTTTTCTCATATCGATTTACCAAGTTATAAAATGTTACAAAATATAAAAAAGCACTAAGTATTTTAGGGGCGTTAAGTCATATTTTACTACCACTAGTCATTAATATAAAACCCACTTAACTAATTTGTAGAGATTACGGAAACCAAATAAAATCTTTAATTATAACATATATGCATGATATTTCTGAAAATCTTATGAGTATTATTTGATAATATATCAATTTATAAGTCTTGAAAATTAGTTTACAGAAAAATAATAACGATAAAAGATCAATAATTTAAAGTCAAAAGTCAACTCAGCTAGCTTTTATATTTAAAACTAAATGTAGTATAATTATTTTTCTTTTCCATGATGTAGTATATAAGTAATTTAATAATTTATTTTTATTTTTTAATCTAACTAGATGGCTAAATTAGTACTCCCTCAGGTCCTAAATGTAAGATATATTTGGAGAGTTGATCTTGGTCTTAAATATATGACTTAATTCTAATTTTTGTCAACGTTTTCACAATTTATCCCTATTAGTGCTCCTCCAACAATAATCAAATAAGAGATGTGATAGGCGACAATGAACAAAAAACCGGACCGGACCGGGCGGCCTCTAAAACCGGGAGGGACGTTGATCCGGTCAAGAACCGGGTTGACCCTTTTTTTAAAAAAAAATAATTTTATTTTATTATAATTCACCTAATTACTAACTTTCACTCCACTCAATTTTAGAAATTAGGAAATTATAATACTTTAAATGCTATTTTACTTGCATATACTTAATATTTAATTATTGTTACTTTTAATATTTATATTTTAGTTTGTGGATTGTAGAATAATATTTATTTTCACGTGTAATCAACTAATATTTTCTTTTTTTCCCTATATAGAAACATTAAAATATTCATATTCGATAAATCATGTATACCTATCTACATTTACATTTTGATATTAGTGATTATTAATGTTAATATCAATAAAATTTTATTATTTTAATATTTGGTTTGACCCGGTCCGACCCCTGTTGGACCTTTGACCCTTGAACCAGTGCCTCGTCCGATTCGATACCCGGTCCGGTTTTTTGAACCTTGATAGGCAATAAGGAAAGATCATTGGGGTATTTTAGAAAAAGTACAACATACTAACTATCATAACTAACATCCACAATTTAATTAAAGTAGTTAAATAAGTATGATATTTAGGATTGAAGGGAGTATATCCGAAATAAAGTACCGGAGAGATAATAATTAGATTATATTGTGAATCCTTCATGTGAGACACATATTTAGTGCCCGCGCCGCCTGTGTAGTTGAACTTTTGAAGACGTAATCAGTGATGACTATGTCGAGAGTTTTTTTTTTTGGGTAAGAACTAAGGTGAGAGATTAAAAAATTGATAATTGTGGGTTCTAATTCTGGTGGAAAAAGCGAATACGTTTCTATTTGATGGCCAAGTAATATGTGCAATTGTCCCTATTAATAAGGGTACGCGTAACAAGTTTGGTTTAAGCAACTACTCATTATTTTTCCAAAACAGTTTTGGCCTGTTCCAAATTTTTCCTAATGCAATTCTTTTTAAGTAGTTATTATTATATTGATTGATAAAGAATCCAAAACGAAAAGACAATGGTCAGCTTACCTCACCAAGATCCACATTATATGAATTTAGCTAGATTATCAGATAAAAAGTAGGGTCTTCCTTAGGAGTATATGATTAATTAAAACCTACCAATTCCTATTGAAAAACCATTTAAAGTATAAAGAGCTATTTGCTGTATATGTGACCTCTAGACGACTAGACCAACACAAATTGAGACCGTTCAAGATTCCAAACTGATTCCAATTGAGGCTATAAATGGTTTTCTATATAGGAATGGCCAGGTTATTAATAAGCTTTATAGTATAAATTAAGGGAGGATCACTGCTGTGACACCCCCCTAGTGGTGAAAATGATCGCTTCTATATCATTAAAATAAATACTCCTTCCATCCCTTATTATAATAGTTTAAAATTTGAATGGTTTTGTTCCTTATTATAAGAGTCTGCACAGGGTTGTTAGAATATTTAATAACCTTTTTCCCATTTTGCCGCTAATTATTTCTGAATATTCAATGCTAATTCTTGTCATTATTACTGTATATTTCTCTCTCTTATATACCTCATAAATAAGGGTAAACTTTAGAAAACAAATTTGTTTAGACATATTTATCTCTCTCAACTACTTTCTTAATATGTGTAATTTTACCTTCCAAGCTTTTATGATAAGGGAAGGAGGGAATAGCTATTTGCTCTATAGCCTCTAGAACAACACAAGTTGAGACCGGTAAAGATTTTTAAATATGTGAGCAATAACATGAGGGAGATTTGTGAGTTTATGTCTATATCTACAGTCCACATATCCCCTTGTCGTTGATTTGTGTGCATCTCCCTAGGTAATCAATATATATAGAAACTATCCCGTCGACTACAACAGGCACATAGGTACTCCATCCTCACTATATGTAAGAGTTCAACTAGCAAAATCATGTAAAATAAGAAAGTAGTCGGAAATGATAATTATGTCTAAAATATTTTTTTTTTAAGTTTACCCTTATTTAAGATGGGGAATATAAAAGAGAGAAATATGCAAATAATGATATAAATGAGTAGGAAAGATAATATCAATAGAGAGAATATTGATGGGTAAAATGGGCAAAATCTCATTAAATGCTCTAACAAATATAGGCAAACTCTTATATGAAAGGGACAAACCTATTTAAATTTCAAGTTCTAATATAAATGAAAGGGGTAATATTATTCTCAACTATAAGAGTGATTTCTCATATTTAAAATTACTTTTTTGGGGATCCAACAAAGGCGTAACAGTGCATTAATTATGCAGCAACGATTCATTGGGCTTTTAGTCAGCTTCATATCCCTTGCCTATGCATCCTTTGTTACAAAATCATCATTTTTCCAGCTCATGCAAATACACATCACATTAACACTTCGAGAATCAGAGTCAAGAATTCAGCCGAACCCATTAGACCGGCCCATTTAAGTTTGTTTTAGTGAGGGCCGAAGTTTAATTTTGGAGCCTTCAGAAGGAGGCAGGCCTAAAAGAGGTAACTCGTTCGGACACGTGCTTAAATGGGCGAGGTCATTTTAAGCCCACCTATTTTTCTTGTACAACTATGTTGTTACCTAATAGTATGAAAAAACAAAAAATAAGAAAAGGCTTGATATTTTTGCTACAAAAGAAGAGGAGTCTACTACTAATAGTGAAGCACAATCAAATACATGTCCTTAATATTGATGATAATGATGATGGAGAAGAAAATGACAATGGTGCATTGTTCGCACCGCAAGTGCATGGGTCGCGCCAAGTAATAAAATGATAAGAAAGTATCGTTCCCACAATGATTTGGTTACAAATGCGATCAAACAGAAGGCTTAGCGAATTGAATTAAGTTGAGCTAAAGCAAAGTTTGGGTTGAAGATTTAACATGTAAAAAAAATTACCATTTAAAAATCTACTTCTAGTTAAGGTTTTAGACATAAAGGTTATAAAATAGAGAGGTGATTTAGAAAACACTTGTCAAGACAAATAAAAAGAGCTAGGGTTACTTATCCCCATTTAACTTCATGAACTTATAAATTCCTTTCCTTTTTATCATTTTAATGAATTAATGTGTGAGTCCAAGGTTCAATTTTCATTTGAAGAAGCTTTCTCAAGTCAAAATCAAATTTATACATGCATTAATTGCACAACCTCTTGCCACAATTAATGCAAGTCATAAATACTCCACCAACCTCTTATGAACAATGTTAGGTTAGTAATTATATCTCTATATTACCAACTAACCATCGATTTAAAACCATAAACTTCAAGTCTAACATGATTTCACCCAAGTTCTAAAATAAAATACTCTCTCTCAAGCCATATTTCATTTAACAAATCAAGTGGTGATCAAGCACTTGTATGAATGAGAGCAAGATGAAAATCCACACATAAAACTTCATTTAATGCATCAAAGAAAAGAAATACAAGGTTCAATCCATCAAGAGGTTCAAAGTAACCCTAGAAAAGGGATTTAGTTACACATGGAGAAATAAAAAACAAAAATGAAGATTAAGACAAAATTCATGACAGAAAAATAGAGAAGGAAGAAGAAAGGAAACCAAGATTAATGAACTTGAATCTCTCCAAGATCCTGCAAGCTTCCTAGCACTTTCCCACTCTCTCTTGAAGCTCCAAAAGTCCCAAAAATATGCCCTAAGTCCGTTCTGCCCGTCATTACTCCAGAATAAATCCTTTTATCCCATTTCAGTCAGCTCTTTTAATAAAACGCGCAGCATTTGGCATTTTTGCCGTGGCGAAGTCACGGCGAACTATCTGGTCTAGGAGGCCGAATTGTCATACACTCACCGTGATCTCGCCGTGGCGAAGCCACAGCGAAGTCACTTTGTTTTTGGTTCTTTGGTCTTCTTCTCAGCTAGTCTTCAGTTCCAATGTTGTTTGTGTTTCCTCTGGGCTTTTTCACTTGATCAACTCTTCCTATACAAGAAAGGAAGATGGTTGATGAGTTTTACAAGTGACTAAAGTACATAAAATCGTTAAGCTCCAAATTTCATACAAATCACAAATATTTCTTTGCCCTCTTTTTCATTCAGCTTTTGTTTTATTTTTCACCATTTTATTCACAAAATTATTCACAAGTGCGAGGTAAAACATGATGATTTTGTTATGAAATTTAGGAGCTTATCATGCATTCCACGAGTTCCACGAACATGGGTCTTTTTCCGCAAAACGACATGGCTAACCTCCTGGCCGTTTTGCCTATACCCACGTTTTCTAAATAATAGAGGACTTGGAAGTCGTTGCTAGGGCATAGTCCAACCTTGTACGGACCTTACCCGCACTTTTCCCGGACCTAGTCCAAGCTTGCCACTCCTTGCCCCTTATAGTGCAATCCAGGGAATTCCAAGAGTTCCACAAATGGGAATCTTTTTCCGCGAAGTGACACGGCTAACCTCGCGGCCATTTTGCCCATACCCACTTTTTCTAAATAAGAAAGGACTTGCAAGTCCTTGCCAGGACACATTCGAACCTTGCCTACACTTTTCCCGGACCTAGTCCAATCTTGCCACACTTTGACCCCCATAGTGCAATCCAAGAAATTCCAGGAGTTCCACTAACAGGGGTCTTTTTCCGTGAAACAACATAGCTAACCTCGCGACCATTTTGCCCATACCCACGTTATCTAAATAAGAGAGGACTCGCAAGTCCTTGCAAGGACACAATCCAACCTTGCACAGACATTGCCCGCACTTTTCCTGAACCTAGTCTAAGCTTGTTACTCATTGCCCCCCATAGTGTAATCCATGAAATTCCAGGAGTTCCACGAACGGGGGTATTTTTCCGTGAAGCAACACGGCTAACCTCTTGGCCATTTTGCCCATACCCATGTTTTCTAAATAAGAGAGGACTCACAAGTCCTTGCAAGGGTACAATCCAACCTTGCACGGACCATGGCCACGCTTGCTCGGACATAGTTCAACTTGCACCATCTTGCCCACGGTTTGGTAGGACATAGTTCAGGCTCAACCCACCTTGCATGGACCTGCCCAAGGGTCCACACACATTCCACCCTTGGTCCTTCCCGGACTTAGTCCAACCTTGCCCATACTTGCTCAAATATAGTCCAAGCTTAGCCTACTTTGCACGGTGCTTGCTCGGTCCTTTGCCCAAACTTGCCACACCTCACATGAGCCTTGCCCTCACTTACTTGGGAATAGACCAAGCTCAACCCACCTCACACAGACCTTACCCAAGGGTCCATACACATCCCACCCTTTAGTCCCTACAAGGACCCGCCCAAGGTTCGCTGTCAAACCTCCAACCGGTCGTAGGGCGGGTTTTGAGTGTTGTGGAGTCGGGGAGGTCGAATCTGAGTGACTTGGGCTGAATCTCAGTGGATCATGGCAGCAAGGACACTCTGCCACTTACAATACCCAGTCGCATATTTTAACCGTCTGCAAAGGATTCTATTCGCCGCTTGGTGGGAATTTCTACAAGGCATCCCTTGCGGCTCATCTACCGTAAGGGTTTTGCTAACGACCCGTACCTTTGGGGTTTGAGGCCCCTACTGCTAGTCGGCAAATGGGTGGCGGGCGCATGCGTCACCTCTAACCTAGATTCTGACTTAGAGGCATTCATTCAATAATCCAACGCACAGTAGCTTCGCGCCACTGGCCTTTCAACTAAGTGCGATATCCAATTGAGTGAATCAACGGTTCCTCTCGTACTAGGTTGAATTACTATTATGGCATTGTCATCAGTATGGTAAAACTAACCTGTCTCGCGACAACTAAACCCAGCTCACATTCCCCTATTGGTGGGTGAACAATCCAACACTTGGTGAATTCTGCTTCACAATAATAGGAAGAGCCGACATCGAAGGATCATAGAGCAACATCACTATGAGCGCTTGCTGCCATAAGCCAATTATTCCTATGGTAACTTTTCTGACACCTCTGGCTTTCAAATTTCGAAGGACTAAAGGATCGATAGGCCATGCTTTAACGATTTGTATTAGTACTGGAACTCAGAATCAAACGAGCTTTTACCCTTTTGTTCCACACAAGATTTTTGTTCTCGTTGAGCTCATCTTAGGACACCTACGTTATCTTTTAATAGATATGCCGCCCCAGCTAAACTCCCTACCTGGTAATGTCTTCTGCCCGGATCGGCTTGCAAGGTGGGCCTTGGGTCCAAAAGGAGGGGCCATGCCCCTCTTCCAATTCACGAAGTAAAATAACGTTAAAAGTAGTGGTATTTCACTTTCGTTGTTTCCGCCTCCCACCTATCCTACACCTCGTAAGTCATTTCACAAAGTTGGACTACAGTCAAGCTTAACAAGGTCTTATTTCCCCGTTGGTTCTGCCAAGCCCATTCCATTGGCTGTGGTTTCGCTAGATAGTGGACAGGGAAAATCCATTCATGCACGTCACTAATTAGATGACGAGGCATTTGGCTACCTTAAGAGAGTCATAGTTACTTCCGTCGTTTACCTGCGATTGGTTTAATTTCTTCACTTTGATATTCAGAGCTTTAGGCAGAAATCATATTACGTCAGCATCTGCAAAGACCATCACAATGCTTTGTTTTAATTAAATAGTCAGATTCCCCTTATCCGTACTAGTTCTGTGTCGACTGTTCGACGCCCAAGGAAGGGACCCCGAAGGGCCCATTCCCAGTCCGTCCCCTGGCTGGCACACAGCAACCCGCTCTCGCCATGGGAGTAGCTCGAGCAGTCCACTGACTACCGACGGGTTCTGGGCTAGGAACCCCCGTGCCCAGCCCTTAGAGCCAATCATTTTCCCGAGCTTACGGATTAATTTTACTAATTTCCCTTACTACATTGTTCCATTGACCAGAGGTTGTTCACCTTGGAGACATGATGCACTTATGAGTACGACCGGGTGTGGAGGCTCTCAGTCCTCCATATTTTTAAGGGCCTTCAGGGGCGCATCGAACACCATGCGACATGCGGTGCTCTTCCAGCTGCTGGACCTTACCTCTGGCTGAGCCTTTTCCAGGGTGGATAGGCTGTTAATTAGAAAAGAGAAGTCTTCCTGAAGCCCCCGCTGACATCTCCATACCCCCTAACCTTGCCGTCAACTGCTACGTCCCCGGTTTAGGAATTTTAACCCGATTCCCTTTCGAAGTATGCGTACTGATGCTATCAGACGGGCTTCCCTTGTTTCTTAGGATGACTAACCCATGTGCAAGTGTCGTTCACATGGAACCTTTCTCCTCTTCAGCCTTCAAAGTTCACATTTGAATATTTGCTACTACCACCAAGATTTGCACTAATGGCCACTCCACCCGAGCTCGTGCCCCAGGTTTTGTAGCGCCATGCATTTTCGGGGCTACTTGATTTGGCAGGTGAGTTGTTACACACTCCTTAACAGATTTCGACTTCTATGACCATCCTCTTGTTGTCTTAATTTGACCAACACCCTTTATGGGATCTAGGTTAGCACACAGTTGGGCATCGTAACCCGACTTCTGGTTCATCCCGCATCGCCAGTTCTGCTTACCAAAAATGGCCCACTTGGAGCTCTGGAATCTGTGGCACAGCTGAATAGAGCAGTCGCGCCATCATACCTATTTAAAGTTTGAGAATAGGTCGAGGGCATTATGCCCCTGATGCCTCTAATCATTGGCTTTACCCGATAAAACTCGCACTTGAGCTCCAACTATCCTGAGGGAAACTTCAAAGGGAACCAGGTACTAGACAGTTTGATTAGTCTTTCGCTCCTATACCCAAGTCGGACGAATGATTTGCATGTTAGTATAGCTGCGGGCCTCCACCAGAGTTTCCTCTAGCTTCACCCCCACACATTCTAATGTTTATGTAGTTTATGACTTTCAATTTTCTTATTTATGATGAAGAAGAATATTCACAAATTAACCAGGAATGAGCCTCACCCTAGGCTAACTGACACTTCTTGATACCATACCCTTAATGATCCCAAGAGAAAGATCCTACCTGAAAAGGATTAAGCAATGAGCATGAGACAAATGTCTCAGAAATACACAGTAAAAATACTCTTCTAAAACCTTTTCCCAAACCCTTTACTAATACTATTCAAATATTTGTAATAATATAATATACTAACCATGATTGAAAAGGGTTAAAGTCACAAAACATTGAAAACACAATCATGGTTATAAAAGCATTTTCTTTCCTTTGTAAAGTCTATCCATGATAGAAAGAAACTTTCTAAAGTTATTAAATTATCATAGATATTAAAAACTCTTCTACAAAATAGCTAGCTATGTTAGAAAAGGATTCTACTAACATAGTTATTAAAATTCTTTTAAATGGTTTTCTAGAATCTAACCATGTTAAAAAAGGCATGACCTAACATGGATAATTAAAACTCAACTAAAATCTTTACAACCACCACTAAGCATAATCATTCACCATCCATAGTATTAACACATACCACAAAGCGATGGACTTCCACATCCAACCAAAATTACCCATCAAATCACTTACCAATATCATATGGCTCACATAGCCAATTCCCACAATGTGGTTCATACCACCATTTCCATTCGTACATTCACAATGCTTAACATAGCATTCCAATATCATCATATTCACACATAAAATATCAAGTACTGAGTATTTCGGAATACCATAATTCTCATTTATAAGCCAAACATGTGCAACACTAGTCTAATCCATCGAAATTCACGTCAGCTTCACCACACAGTATAATAGTAATTAAGCAACAGTTATCCAAGGAAACATAACAAAGTATCTTAAAGTATGCAGAAACAGAAATGTGTCTAAATGTTGGCAAATATACGATCTATTACATATAACTGAGCTAGCTTGGCAGCCCTTTCCCTGCTTCACCGATAACTGATCCATCACTTAGACAAAAGCAGTAAATAACAGGAGTGAGACATAGATGTCTTTGTAACGACTTGTTAGAATAATAAGTTTTGATGATAACCAAACATAACTTAGGCATAAGGAGAGGGTATGATAAGATCAGAAATAACTTAGAGATAATCTGATAGAAAATTCTAAGATGTTTCCTAACCGATCAGGGAAAGATTACAAGACAAAGAACTAAAAGCCTAATCGATTAGAGTTAGATCAAGTTCAGATTAGAAGTTAAGAATATGGGCGCCTAATCGATCAGAGAAACCTGTAATCGATGAGAGTAATTAGTATAATCGATTAAAGACATATAATCGATTAAGGGATTCTAGCATAATCGATCAGAGAGCAATAATCAATTGAGAAGAATTAGCCTAATCAATTAGAGAGCTATAATCGATCAAGACATAATAGATCAGAGGACTATAATCGATTAGAGGATACTGTGTGATCGATCAAAGAGTCATGTAATCTAAATTGCAATCGATTAGATATGCCTAATCGATCAGGGATTCCTGTAATCGATTAGGCAAATGATTTTCTAACTTGATATTCAGTGATGCAGAATGTAATCTATGTGTAATCGATATGTGATCGATCAGAAACCATTCCCTGTGATCGATGAGAGACTGTAATCGAAATTGCGATGGGAATTATTCAAAATCAATGGCTAAGTCTATATTAAGCTTTCCAAGTACAGAATTGCACAGACCTACTTAAGGAAGTTAACGTTAGCACGCAATCTGATCCTTAGAGCCGTTGGAACTCACCTACCACTTCCAGCGATTAATGAAGAGAGATGAGAAAAAGCAAGACAAGCACAATGGAGTTAATGATTCACAGAATACAATCAAAAGCACTCCATACCAGATTATCCAACTCTCTGAACAAACATACAATGGCTATATCATTCACAACGGGCAAATCTCCAAGAGACTATAAAAGCTTCTGTGAAGAAGTTGGTAGAGAGATTAATTGCTTACATTGATTATCTGTGTTAGTTGCACTTACTGCATTCAATACTCTTTCAATCACAAAGGTTCATTAAGTGCCTATTGTACTTCAGTGTGTAACATCATCAGTTCATTAAGTGAACAAGCTTTTTCTGTAATCATCTCTAAGTGAGGCATACTCTTAAGACAGTGGGATCTTAAGAGTAGGGTGTAATCTTACAAGTTGTAAGGGGGAGCGATTAGTAAAGAGAGTAGCTTCTTGCTGTCACTTGTAAAGGCTGTCAAGAGCCTGGTTTAATCTTGAAGTATTAGTGGAACCCAACTAAAAGTTAGAGAACTGGAGGTACGCCAAGTTTGGGCTGAACCAATATAAATTGTGTTGTCATTCAAGTGAAATTTTAAAAGCACAATTCACCCCCCTCTTGTGCATTCCTGCCTATTACACGACTCGCCTACTCTACATATATATAAGCATGTGACAATATAGCGTCAAGTGTGAGTTAATAAATAATAACTTTCACAATAATGTATAATAACAAAATGCTAACTTTATCTTATAATCCACATAGGTACTAATATCATATTCCAATATATCTTCGAAAAACCATTTCATAGTAAGAATCTCATCTCATGACATAACATTATGATTCACAAACATATTTAAGCCTTACAAGGCAAGTAATTTCCCTTACTTTGGGGACAAGGTATCTTCCCTCGCTTGGGAGGATAAATGGTTCCTCACTCTGAGGAACAACATTAACACCTATCCAATCCCAAGCTCCTCTCCTTAGAGAACCATAAAGTGACTTGGAGGCGTACCTATTTTGATCTCATGCCCTCTCAATAACCTATTGAGTGGCACGCATCACGTGATTGTGAAACTCTTGTATCCATTCTACATGATAACACATACATTATGCTCAGCAATGCTCATACCATTCCAAAAAAAGATATTCACCATCTAAACATTTATACTCTTTACAAGGTATGACACTAGGTTATTTCTCTCTTTCGAAACCTATCAAGTTCAGAAGGGATGACAGCCCTTCTTCATGCTATTCTTCTAAACTAAAATGGCTTCAAGAGGTTCTTCAAGAGCATATTCAAATTTAGCTTGAGTGAGCTTTTGCTTCACAGCAACCTTTGAACATCGTTTCACTTCATTTGGAGGCTTCATCACTTTTTCCATACTGAATGTAATATGCTCATCACCAAGTCGAAGGACTACCTTTCCTTTTTCAACATCCAACCGAACTCTTGTAGTAATTAGAAATGTCCTTCAAAAAATTAGTGGGATCTCTTTACCCTCTGCAATGTCAAGGTCAATGAAATCAGTAGGATAGGTAAATGACCCAACTTTCACCAGAACATCCTTAATTATGCCATAAGGATAAGAAAGACTTCAATTAGCTAACTGAAGCATAATAGTGGTAAGATTAACCTCTCCTAGCTGAAGCTTCTTAAAAATTGACAGAGCATAATATTCATAGTGGAACCCAAATCACATAAAGCACGGCATTCAAATTTGTCATTAATCAAACATGGAATATTGAAAGATCCAGGATCCTTACACTTAAAAGGGACATTAGGCTTAATGACACTGGTGATCTCTTTAGTCAGTGCTACAGTTGTAAACTCAGTAAAATGTTTCTTCTTACTCAACATCTCTTTTAGAATCTTAAAATATTTTGGCGTTTGTTCCAAAGCTTCTATGAAAGGAATGTTAATGTGTAAATGCTTTAATATCTTCAAGAATTTCTTGTATTACCCATCCATTGCCTTTTTTTGGAATCTTTGAGAAAAAGGTACAGGTGGCATCCATTTACTATTTTCATCCGTTGCCTTCTTCAGTGTACTCTCCTTTTTAGATTCATTATTTGCTTTCTCCGCATATGCTTCTTTAGCCATTTGTGTAGTATTTTCTTCATCACCATTAGAATCTGACAGCTTCTTTGAAGATTGTTGACTCTCCGATAACTCTTTACCACTTCTAAGAGTAATAGCTTTACACTCATCTTTTCCATCTCTACAAGGATTAAGCATTGTATTACTTGGCAGATCCCTTTGTTGTAAAGCATTTACAATTGTGGCAATTTGTCCCATCTTCACCCGGAGATTCTTGATGGAAGAATTAAATGCTACATTAGTAGCAGCTTGACCTTGAGCACTCTTTCCTTTTATCACTCAAGCTTGCCTCATAAAGTATTCTTAATTGAAACTCAACAAAAAATCAAGAGACAAAGTTGTATGTGGCAATCTTCACAACCAAAGTTGTAAGAACTAGAATTTTTTTCCTGTAATGATGGAATAATGAAAGGGAAAAATGTAAAATTTCAAGGAAAAGGGGGGAAATGTGAAAAATTAAGAAGGAAAGGATAAGGGAATGAGGTGCAGAAGGAATTCAAAATAGGAAACTAGAAAGATAAGGATATTAGAAAAAAGAAGAATAGGAAAGGAGTACTCTTATCAGCCCCAAGTTTGAAATTTAGGAAACTAATTGTGACTTGCAATGGATGCACTCTCAAATTAGGAAACATTTTCCTAATCTTGGAATTCTCCAACCTGCAACTTTATTTTTTTTAAATATTCGTTTTGTTTCTTCTTCTTCTTCTTTTTATTTTGCTCAGTTTTTTTCAATAACACAAACTTTTTTCTTGGGCTTTTTTTGAACGAATTTTTTTCTTACAAACCAATATTAGAGAAACAAACAAGGGATTGAGGAAGATAATGAAAAGAAAGAGCAATGATGGAAACAAGGAAGAATAAAGGGTGAAACAAAAAAGAAAGAAACAAGGAACATAGAAGCAAAAGGACTAATGAGACACAGGAAAAAAAACAAATGATAGAACTTGAAATCTAGCAACCCTTAGCTTTGATACCAATTGATGGAATAAGGGGAGGGATTGGCTAGAAAACAAGTAAAAAGACAAGATAAGGCAGCACAAATAATCAATGGGAGGAAGAGTACCAGCCTCTTACAACCCTAGCCACAAGACACCACAAGGATGATCAATCCTTGATACAGTCAAGTATTCTCTTAAGAGTACAATGTGCAGTACAACTCACACAAGAGATTAAAAAATCTCTCTAAGAACAATGCTCTTATGTCAAATCATCTTCATTCTCTAATCTTAATCTCAATTAAGTGCATGTTGAACTGTGAACTGTTTATAAGCTAAGACTCTTGAAAGACCCTAATATGAAAACCCTAATTGGTAACCTAAGCCCAAAAGCCCATTATAAGCCATTTGAGCATAAAACACTAACTAAATAAAATACATAAAAAATAAGTCCGAAAATACAAGAAAATTAGAAAATAACCAAAAGACCTTCTAAAATACTCTAGCTAATCAAAATAGAATAATCTAGATGACTCACTACCTCGAGCGATCCCATCGTTAATGAAAAATAAAAATGATCTTATTTGACTCTCTACTAAGTAATGCAATACATAATAGGTAATTCTTTGCCTTCAAGGAGCAATCAATACAAAATAGGAAATTGACTATAGCAAATAGTATCCTAATTAATTAATTCCATATAAGACCATTCTTGATGCTTCTTGGATCTTCAAAAGAAGTCTTTATTTTAATATTTTCGTCCAAAACAATGCTTAGGGCTTTAAGACAACCATTTGGTCTTGAATGTGGTTGAATCACATTCTGAAACTCTCTTGGTCTACTATAATATGCATCTGGGACCCAATTTGAAATATTAAAGCACCATTGGACTCCTTCATGCCATGGTGGCTTTAGGAGTGCTCTGCCATGTGTCACATTTAACTCCGCACATGTAGTCATCTATGTAATTACCCATGCAATAATCTATGTCATCCTCCATGTAAGCCAACATGTGCTAAAAGTTCTTTTAACACCTTGGTGGGTTTGTTGGACCTCTAAATGGATGACTTCTTGGTCTTTTAGACTTTGATATCGAATGACCTTAAATGATGTAATAAGGGGAAGGATTGGCTAGAAAAAAAGTATAAAGAAAAAATAAGGCTTTGATATCATTCTCCCTCTCTTGAAGAAGAGTCTTCCTCGACTCTTGAGGGTCATACTCGCCATGTGGAAGAATTTTTGTTGAATCATCATTAGAACTCTAAGTATAAAAACACAAGAGTCGATCAATTTCTTATGAAAGGATAATGATCTAGAAACTAGAACCCAATAAACACTCATTCTAGAAATCACTAGGTATATGAAACCCAGCACCTAAAGGAAATCTGGCTCAGGAACTCTAAGCACATCAACACAAGAGTCAATCAATCATTATTCCTGCGTTCTTTCAAGAACACATAACCAACAAGTAAACACTTGTCAAATGAGAATCATTACTCATATTTTAATATTAATTCTTCATTCTAATCTTCAGATTCAAGTACAAATGAAGCATATAAATGGCAATAAGAGAACACTCTGGAACCAAAAGATGAAAACATAAATGCTATGAATGATGTCTTAATGATGATTGATTGACTTGATTGGCACCATTCGATCCTTAAAAAAGTAGGAAATTACTTAAACTTGAAGTAAAAGTCATTTACCTAAAAATAGGAAACAAAAATAAGCTACTTAAATATAAGAAACTAAATCAGTCTTCTAGAATAAGCAATAACCAAAAAGGCCTTATTCAAATCGGTTAACAAAGGTGGAAGCAAATAATTAAAAATAAAAATATAGGATAGGGATCTTGCGACAAGGAACCCAATGAACACTTGGCCCGGAAAACACTAAATATACAAAACCTAGCACCCAATGGAAACATGGCTCATGAACTCGAAGTAAAAAAAAAATAGTTGATCAATCTCTTATGAAAGGATAATGATCTAGAAACTAGGAACCCAATAAACACTCGTTCCAGAAAACATTAGGTATATAAAATCCAGCACCCAAAGGAAACACGTCTCAAGAACTCCAAGTATAACAATACAAGAGTTGATCAATCTATTGTGCCTGCGTTCTTTAAAGAACACATAACTAACAAGTAAAAACTTGTCAAATGAGAATTAATTCTCATAAATTCATATTCATTCTTCATTTTAATCCTCAAATTCAAGTACAAATGAATCCTATAAATAGGCAATAAGAGAACACTCTAGAAACAAAAGCTTAAAATATAAATGCTATGAATGTTGCCTTGATGATGATTGATTGACTTCATTGGCACCATTCGATCTTAAAGAAAATATTAAATTACTTAAACTTGAAGTAATAATCATCTACCTAAAAATAAGAAACAAAGTTAAGCTACTTCAAAATAGGAAACTAAAATAGTATTCTAGGACAAGCAATGACCAAAAAAGGTTTTATTCAATGGAAATAAAATAGGAAACTTCTTGAAAATGAAAATCAATCAAACTAAATTCATAATGACACCTTCTTGATGCTTCTTTAAAATTCTTGAACGTCACTCATGCTCATCCTCCAAGGCACATGCTTGTCACATAGTATTTTAAGTGAATTCTTCAATTTGGACTGAGCAGGGGCCTTGTACATCATGTTATTGGGCTTGTTTATCTACGTGACACCAATTTCATGGATTTTCATGCTTGGCCATGTGTTCAAATTCTTATGGGTAGTAAAAGTATGCATATGGGTCTGAATACTCATGGTTAGAGCCCTATTTACATCATTAACATGTATATTAACATAATGCACATTTGATATAGCAAATTGAAGCCCAAATGTTGTCTCTAAAGTCTTGAACATCCCACCATTCATGAAGCTTCTATCATTCTCCCCCTCTTGAAGAAGAGTCATCCTCGACTCTTGAGTGTCATCATATATATTGATTTCAATCATCTATCTTGAGGTAAAACAACCACATAGTAGTTAACAAGTAAATAAATAAATTCTGCAATTTTTTTTGTTTTATCATTTTTTTCTCAATTCAATATAATATCCTAGCAAGTCTGATTCTCTCTTTGTTGATTTTTTTTTCACAATTTTTTTGTGTTTTTTTGCAACCAATCTTTGATGCCAATCTGATGTGGACCCAATAGGAACCTATCCTAGAAAACCTAGAAATTACAAATAAGTTAAAAAAGGTGGAAGCGAATAAGTAAAAATAAAAATAAAAGATAAGGATCTTGCGACAAGAAACCCAATGAACACTCATTCCAGAAAACACTAAGTATACAAAACCTAGCACCCAATGAAAACACAACTTAAGAACTCCAAGTATAAAAACAAAAGAGTCGATCAATCTCTTATGAAAGAATAATGATCTAGAAACTAAGAACCCCACAAACACTCATCCCAGAAAACACTAGATATATGAAACTGATTGCACCAGATTTTTATACACTTTTCATGGTTAAAGTCATTCGATTATTGCATGTTCTAGGAGAAATTGTTCCTAATTAGCATTAATTCTAACTTTTGCATACTTTGTAAGAGCTTATACTAATCAAGGGCAATTTAGGGATAATTAGCATAATTTTTTGTTTAACCAATCTTGAAGAACATTTTGATGTTACCATGAGTTAAAATCTAATGTAGGTCATGGAAGAAATTGACCGAATCGAAGAGCGAGTCGTGGAGAAGGAAATGGGCGAATAGTGCGAAATTCAGCCACAAAGTTTTGTGTAGCGAGCAAAAGTGCTCACTACAATGGGCTCTATGTGACAACAATTTTACTATCACGATTTTCAGGGTTCCTATCAGTTTTTAAGGGGTACCCAAGCCCAAAAATCATTTCCCGAGCCTCCTTCAAGCTTGAAAACAAAATTTTCTCTTAGGTTTTTCATCATTCTCTTCCATTCCCACTCAAATCCTCACATTCCTACTCACTTTCACCACAAATCTTGCAAGTTTTCTTGTTCTTCCTCCTTTCACCCTCCATTTCCACCTCATTTCTTCTCCATTCATCTTCATTCATGGATGCAGCTGTTATGGACATTCTTGGCCATGAATTTGAGAAATGAGAGGCTAAATTCTTGGAGCTTTAGGGGGTGCGGAGGTGGCTATAGCTTCATGGACCAACAAAGGGGAGTTTCTGGTTCACAATTTCTTATTTCCTTTGTATTTGACTTCTACTCTTTTGTATTGGTCTTGTATTTGGATTTGAGCCATTGGATATGTTATTGCTATCTATTTGCTATCTATGTTTGTGAACCATTTTGTGTATGCTTTGATTTAAATGCAATTGAGATACAATTTTCTATCTACTTGTGGTTGTATTCTTGTTTGTAGCCATTTTAGTGGTTGCTAGTGATTATAGTCAATTTCTTCCACCCATGAATGTTGTGGTTGCACTTCATGAGAGTTAAATTGCATTTGTTTCAAAGTATTTCACAAGCCAAGCTGATTTTAACAATAGTTCTAGTTGAGAATTATGAATGCGATTGTTTGATTAATTTTTTACTAGAGTAGTTGGACCCTAGTGGTTGCCTGGGGTTTTTTTACTAGACTTGGTAAATTAAACCCTCATTCATCATTTTTAAAGAAGCGTTTGAGTCACCTAAGCACAACCAAAGCCCCTTTTATAAAATTCCCCCAATCCAAACACCCTTCACTGTTTAATCCAAAATTACCAAAAACAAGTACCTTGCATTTTTACTAGTTTCATTAAATGATGAATTTCCAAAACCCCATGCATTTTATTGTTTTAATTGCATTTAGCTAGTTTAGGTAGAATAATAGACTCCTCAAGTGAAATGACCAAATGACCCAGGGTTGCAACCTATATTGCAATCCTTGGATTTAAGTTTGATTTCAACCCCCAATGTGCATTAGGCAAAGGTTGAATCAGAAGCCCAACATCTAAAAGGAAACATGGCTCAAGAACTTCAAGTATAATAACACAAGAGTCGATCAACCTCTTATGCATGGGTTCTTTCAAAAACACTTAACCAACACGTACACACTTATCAAATGAGAATTATTACTCATAATTTCATGTTCATTCTTCATTAATTCAAGTACAAATGAAGCCTATAAATAGGCAAAAAGAGAACACCCTAGAATAAAAAAATTAAAACATAAATGCTATGAATGATGCCTTAATGATGACTGATTGACTTGATTGACAGCATTCAATCCTAAAGAAAATTGGAAACTACTAAACTTGAAGTAAAAGTTATCGACTTAAAAATAGGAAACTTAAATAAGATATTTCGAAATAGGAAACTAAAACAGTCCTCTAGAATAAGTAATGACCAAGAAAAAATCTTATTCAATAGAAATAAAATAGGAAACTTCCTAAAACAAAATTAAATCAAATTAAATGCATGATGTCACCTTCTTGTTGCTTCTTGAAGAGTCTTGGACGTCACTCCTACTCCTCCTCCAAGGCACATTGTAACATCCCAAAAACCCAACTAGTAAATAAAATTTACCCAAGGAAGACAAGAAATGTCATTTACCAAATAGGAACAATATGTAATAATGTTGTTAAAAATATATATATATATAAGAGTAAAAGAGTCAATTAGGTAAATTAGGGAGATGACTAGATTATTATTATTATTATTATTATTATTATTATTATTTTTTACTCAAATAGCAAACAATTAAAATAAACTCCCTCATGCTTCAGCCGAGACACCTCCCTCATTTGCTCTTCTTTTTTTTTTAATTGTCGGTCTCTCTCTCTCTTGCTCTCTAAAATGCTCCAACTTCTGCCCAAACTCCAGCAGCTTCCTTGGACGAATTTGGAGGAAGATTGAGGTGGAATTCACATGCAAAACAAGATTCAAACTCAGGTGAAGATTCTCTACCCATCTATGCCAAATTTTCTTCAATCAAGAGGTGATTTAAGTGAGATGCATGTCGGGTTTGAGGGGGAATTTGGGGCTCTTCGAACCTGATTTTCTGTAGCTAAATGGGAGATTGTTAAAGGTGTTTTATGTGAGTGAAAAGTTGGGGTTGCATGTGTATTTATTTAACTTTGATGCTCTGTTTTTGTTAAACCGAAGGAGCCATGAAATCTGTCTGAAATTTGGGTGATTCTGGTCAGTTTTTTTTATCGATTAAAGGGGGATAGTTGGCTCTAACATTTCCATCTTTTATCTATGAAAGTCACGAATAAAATTGGGGAAGTATCTTGTTAAGAATTGGCTGCAAATGGATGCAAGTTTTTGCTGAAAGTTGCTGTCCATTTGTGCTGTCATAGGTATAGAAATTTTGATTCTTCATGGGCCTAAAAGAATCTAGTATTGCTGTAGCAAGGGCAATTCGGTTCAGCCATTAAGTTTACTTGTGTGTGTGCAGATTTTCTTTTATAATTCACACAAGTTTAATATAACTTAGTTACTTTATTGATGATTTAAGTTACTGTAAAGTGGTAAGGAAATATAAAGTTATGGTTTGTGCATATTGCTGCAATTTGTGACAGCAATTTTGATTAAATTGATTAGATTGTGCTTTGAGGAAATAGTAGATGAAAATTGGTTCTGTTTTGGCCTAGAACGAATGGGACTAATGGAATTAATAAGGGGTGACTTGTTTTGACTAAAAACAATGTGAATGGCATTATAATGTGCCCAATTTTACTGCTGCACAATTGTAATGCAAATAAAGATAATGTGACATAGACTTTCCTTGTATTACATTACAAGATGTTTGATAATTTTGAGTACAAGTTGCTGCTGCCCTATTGTAAGTGGTTTTAATTAAATTAGGTTCAAAAGTTTTGGACAATTGTGCTATAACAAGTGTTTAAAGTGTGATGCTTCTTGTACATAAATGAACTTAATTGTTATTGTTGAATTGGCAATTAAATCCAGCCATAAGTAGTGCTATATTAAACATTGATTGTGGAATTTCTTTCTTTAATAGAAATACCAACTTTTAGAGTTGGAGAATGAGACTTGTTGTTCTAATTAGAGATGTGAATGTGTTTCACCTAGTAAGAACTATCACTAAGGGGTGGGTAGTATACTAGGACCGAGAGCGAGATATCTAATATGTATAATATGAGTACTGACCTCTATTATTACATGATGTAATAATAGGAGGACCAAGTGGTGATAAATCTGATAGGCAGCGAGAAGGAAAGGCTCCAGTGAAGTAGTACGTGGTTGTCACAGGTGAGGGTTTACTTCATACACACCTAGAACAATGCATGATTTGATTGTATGATAATTAATCCTGATTACTGTTACAGATATTTGATAAATGATTATTGCTCGTATGTTCTTATTACTTTTAAATTTGGAGTACTCCCAGGCATACGGTGGGTCGCTCCTCCTATGTCAGATTTTCTATCTATATGATATATCCGTATTATATTATTAAAACCCTGCAGGTATAGTCACTACTAATAGGGTATGTATCCTTATTAATAGGTGGCAGGTGCTATATGCACATTGAGATAATCAATTAGTCTCCAAGTGAATGAATATATCATTACTCGGATGACCGGCGTCAGAGACGCGAAATATGAGAATAACATTATCATTATTTGTATAGCTTAAATAAATTGTGATGGTGTGACTGTATGAATTTAGAGTGTATGAGGTAAACCTGAGAAAATTTTGGTTGTAGGGAAAGATAGGCCGGACTGCTTTTGGTAAGGCTGGTTTTAGCGAGGGCATATGTAGCCTGAGGATGTAGCATAAAATTGCTTAGGCAGTTTGTATATATTTTTGAGTATATTAATGTTGAGCAATACGAAGTACTTGCTATGTATGTATATTTTGTAAACACTATGGTGGGAAGAAGTTGTCACATGTAAGTGAATATGGGGTAAAGTTTGTAGTAAATATCAACAGGGGTATGAGCCTCGATATATATGTATTACTCTGATGTACTTATCGTAGGAGATGGTGTGATGTTTGGGTCGACGTGTAAATGATAGCTTATATATATGTTAGTGAAGCTTGAAGATTAAGTACTAAATATAAAATTTAAATTTGATAAGGGATTAAATGATAAATTGTTTTGACAATAACAAGGGTTCAATAAAAGTTTTAATCAGGACAATTTTTGAACTACTTAAAGAGGCTTTCTATAAGTTTTAGTTAGTTAAACATTGATCAAACATTAAGCAAAACTACATAGTAGGTAAGAATTTGTCAAGAAGGTAAAACAAAGACTAGGTGTTACACACATGTTGTCACATGATATTTTAAGTGAATTCTTCAATTTAGACTGCACACGAGCCTTGTACATCATCTTGTTGGGCTTGTTTCTTTAAGTTACATCAATTTCATGGATCTTCATGCTTTTCCATGTGCTCAAACTCCTATGCGTTGTAAAAGCATGTATATGGCCCGAAATACTCATGGTTAGAGCCCTATTTACATCCTCAATATGTATACTAACATAATGGATAGTTGATGTAGCCAATTGCAGCCCAAATGTTGTCTCTAGAGTCTTGAACATCCCACCATTTATGAAACTTCTATCAGAAGCAAGATAAGAGAATGCAAATACATGAAAAGCACAAGTGAATTTCTTCTCCAATCTCGGGTTTCCAAAAAAACATGAATAAAGATATGTGTAACACCTCAAAATTTGGAAAATAAGAAATAAAGAATTGTTTGAAGTCTTGAGGTATTAATTGAGAGATAAAAAGGCTTATAAATAATTTTATAAAGTTTGAGATATTTTTTAGGATTATTTAAGGCTTATTTTCTTCAGAAATTGAAGAAAATAGGTAGAAGATAAATTTAAAACTGGTAATTTTAGGAAAAATTATTTTAGACTCAAGTATTTTATGGTGGAGGAAAATATCTATTTTTGATAAAAAAATCCATTTTTAGGAATTTATTTTCACGAAAGGACGAAATTGCCCTTGATTGGAAATTCTATCTAGTTATAAGCGAAAGGGCACAATGGTACTTTGCCTTAAATAAATTCTTATACCCCTTTTTACCTTCTTCGTTTTCGTCTTCTTTTTCATGCATCATCATCATCATCTTATTGGAAATTGCATGCAACACCTGATTTGGCTTAGGGTGGGCTCCCCTTTCACGATTCTAACCTCTGTTTCTTCTATTACAGTTGTTTTCGAGAGAGGGATTCAACCTAAGTTTGGGTTCCAGGGATTTTCACCGATTAAGTGGATTTAAAAGAGGTTTAAACGGCGATTTGAGCATGAGATCAGTATCGCATGCTTTTTAAGCTCGGATGTTTCGAAGGATTTAAGAATGTTTACCGCTCACTAATGTTTTCTTCATGTTTCGGCTTGAATCTAAGCTTTAGAATGTTTAAATGATGTGAGGATTTAATTAGGGTCGAATTTTTTTTGTATGATGATTGTATTATGGGGTTTAGAGTTCGGGTTGAATTCTCATTTAGTCTTGCTTCTATCTGTCTGTTGAGTTTCTCTAGAATTTTGATTTACAAGGCTGTGAGGTTAAAATGCATTTCATAAACTTAAACAGAAGCATTAGAGTATAA
This sequence comes from Mimosa bimucronata, assembly GCA_037074515.1. Taxonomy (NCBI): domain Eukaryota; kingdom Viridiplantae; phylum Streptophyta; class Magnoliopsida; order Fabales; family Fabaceae; genus Mimosa; species Mimosa bimucronata. The sequence goes on along the minus strand of CM073438.1, from coordinate 31,304,361 downwards.
TCTGAAGCTGAGAAGGTTTACGAACCCTAATATGATTAACTTTTCAAATTTATATTAGTTTAAACATGGAAACCTCTATGCTATGTTATGCCTTAATGAATTTGTGTTTCAGCCGTAATTCAGCCCTGTTTTCTATGAAATCAAATCTTTGGAATTTGATTTCCTTATGTCATCATTAAGGCTCTCTATTTTCTTAAGGTTGATCGAGACAAGAAATTAATGATTTGGATTTCTATCATAGTCTTTGGATGTTTCAATATTGAGGACTAAGATGAATTCTAAGATGTAGGTGTTGGATAGGTCTCTGATGCGAATGTTTATTTTGCTGTTCATAGAAATTTAGTTGAAAAATCGGAAAATCAATAAGAGGATGTAACATATTTGAGTTTAGAATTCTGAAGTTGTGAGCGCTTAAAGATTTGGTCTTGGAACTAACAAATAAGAAGAAGGAAGTTGTTATTGACAAATTTAAATCTTGTATACATAATTTCTTTTTCTGATTATAGGTATTAAGATGATGGTTATGGATTTCATGATTAGAAGCCATTTGTAAATTGTTATTCTGGCTGATTAAAGTGGGATCCTAGGTTAGAGGATCTTTGGATAGAGAGGTGCTGTACAAGAAATACAGCAAAAGGAAATTGTTTTATTTTAATAATATGGGACATTTGAAATTGTTTTGATTATGTGGAGATTCTAAAATGCTAACTCGCTAATTTAGCGATAAGTGTTAATTATTGTGATGAAAGTTTTATGAGATTGTAGGTTAAAAACGGTCTGAGCTAGAGTTTGATCGTTCTTGAGTGTCCAATGTTAGAATAATAAGTTTTGATGATAACTAAACATAACTTAGGCATAAAGATAGGTTGGATAAAGATTAGAAATGACTTAGAGATAATCTGATAAGAAATCCTAAATGTTGCCTAATTGATCAGGGATAGATTTCAAGATAAGAACTTAAAGCCTAATCGATTAGAGTCAAATCATGTTCAGATTAGAAATTAAGTTTGTAGCCGCCTAATCGATTAGAGGCCCCTATAATCGATCAAGGATTCTGTGTAATCGATTAAGAGGAATTAGACTAATCAATCAGAGAGCAGTAATCGATTAAGAGAAATTAGCCTAATTGACTAGAGACATCAATTGGTTAAAAGAAATTAGCCTAATCAACTAGAGAGCATCAATTGATTAAAAGAAATTAGCTTAATCGACTAGAGAGCATTAATCGATCAAAACATAATCCAAGCATAATCGATCAGAGAACAATAATTGATTAGAGCATATTGAGTGAACAATTAATCTGTTTGCAATCGATTAGACATGCCTAATCAATCAGGGTTCCCCTGTAATCGATTAGGCAAGTTTCTTTCTAACTTGAATATTCAGTGATGCATGCTATAATCTATGTGTAATCGATCAGACACCATTCCCTGTGATCGATGAGAAGTTATAATCAAAGTGGCGATAGGATTTATTCAAAACCAATGGTTAAGTCTATTTTAAGCTTTCAAAGTACATATATGCATAGGCCTGCTTAAGGAAGTTTACGTTAGCACGCAATCTGTCTCAATAGAGCCGTTAGACTCACCAACCACTTCCAGCGATAAATGAAGAGAGATGAACTGAAGCAAAACAAGTACAATGGAGTTAATGCTTCCCAGAACTCAATCCTAACACTCCATATCAGATTAATCAAGTTCTGGTCATACAACGGCTATAAACTGTCAACGGTCAGATTTCCAGAAGAGAATATAAAAGCCTCAAAAGAAAGTTGGTGGTATTCATTCATTGCAAAAATTAATTGTTGTAACTACTGCATTCAATACTCACCAATCTTTAGAAAGCTTATTCTTTTGATATTCTTCAGTGTGTAACATAATCAGTTCAATAGAGTGAACAAGTCTTCTGTATTTACTACCAAGTGAGGATCACTCTTAAGATAGTGGGATCTTAAGAGTGGGGGTGTAATCTTACAAGTTGTAAGGGGGAGTGATCAGTGAAAAGAGTAGTCTCTTACTGTCACTTGTAAAGGCATTCAAGAGCTTGAGTTAATCTTGACAAGTTAGTGGAACCCAGCTGAAGGTTGGAGAACTGGACGTAGGCCAAGATTGGGCTGAACCGGTATAAATCTTGAGTCATTCAGTTTTAAATTGAAAAAGCACAATTCACCCCCCTCTTGTGCATTCCTGCCAAGTTACATCCAAGTTTTGATTTAAGTGAAATTAGGAATTGATTAAAGCTATGACCTCTTAATTATTTACATGAGGATGTATGAAGATTATTTGGAATTATATGATATTTGGTTGCTGATACAGAGGCAATTAATTCAGGGAGAATGGTGTCTGGCTCCTAAATTGTAAAATGCTAAAGGAAGTGTAAATGCTTAAGAGATGTACAAGTGTTTTGTGCATTTTTTAGATGAATATAGCATGATTGCCTGTTAGAATGGAAACATCTGAAGCTAAAAAATGATTTGGGCATGTTGGTTTATGTTTCAAAGTGCTGAATCATATTCGTAGCTGTTTAAACCAGTCTGTTTTAAGGCTTATGAGTTCGAAATTATAGTTGGAAAATTGATTTCAAAGTTCTGTTTTCAGTCTCAAAATTGGCAAGTAATGATCTTAGATAATTATAGTTTTGAACTGTAAAATGGAGGCCCAACTCTTTTGGAAATTAAAGACAAAAGATGTTTCTTGACTTTTGATGATTTAGTGAGTGTAAAGAAAGAGTTTTAAAACTAGCCATAAAAGGGATTTTGATTGAATCTGAATTTTAAAAGCACTTGAGAAGTAAAAGAGTATATAGGTATAAAGTAACGAGGCTAATATTACAAAGAGACCAAAGTTTTTGGTTGTTTTGTAAATTTTAGTATGGATTGTTGATAATTAGTAATGGAGATTGCCTGAACTGATTCATAATCACTGTCTTGAGATTTTTCAAAGGTATATATGAGTATTGAAGTGATAAATTAACGTTTTAGGCTCTCAAACCCATGACTATTTTGAAGTAGGAGTTTTCAAATAGAGATTGTTACTTGGCAGATTATATCATAAAGAACTATGAAGGTTACATAATGTTTAGAAGCTCTGAAGTGATGACTTTTATTTAGTAATCAACGATGGAAATTTCCAGACTTTATTGAAGGATGTGATCTATTTATGATACTTTGTGAGTGATGTTTGAATCTGTTATGTTTGTTATTCAATGTCTACCTAGAGTAAGTGATTTCCTAGCTATCTAAACTATGTTTAGGTTGCTTTAATTATGGCAAGAGAGACATCATGAAAGCTGAACTTAAGAAGCTATAAACTAAAGGAAACTTTGTTTCATAGTATTAAAGTTTTAAGTTTGATTATGACCCCATAATAGAAAAGATCCCTAAATATTTATTAGTCAAACATTGAGAACAAAAAAAATCAATTAGAGTATATTATTTAAAAAGTGACCCCTTCTATTTTAAAAAGTTCAAGAAAATTTTAGGCAAATTATAAATTGTCTGAGATAAAAGTTGGATAACAAAAAGTGAATTAGGCGATCCAAGAGAAAGATGCAAAGTATAAATATATGATTATATGTATTAATTTACTTTATTATTCAAATGATGTAAATATAGGTATTGATAGTGGTGTAGGCTCCTCAAAGCGAGAAGGAAAAGAGCAAGCCCAGATTTAAGTTTTGAGTAGAGGTAGTTGTTTTATTCCATATTATCTATTATGCATGAATATAATTGCATAACATCTATTATAGATATATGATAAGCTTTTAATCCTTTAAGTTTATTTATAGAGTATTCCATGCTAGGTACGTCATTACCCTTAGCGAGATTATTTATCATAACTATTATGAAAGAGAAACTTTGCAGGTATAGTTACTATTACTACTAACAAACATGTTGTTACTAGTGGATGGGAGGTGCATAATACGCAGTTTATAAGGATAATTGTTATCATTATTTGTATAGGTTTATGAATTGTTATGCATAGTAATGGATGAAATAAACTGCTATTGAGATTCTATGAATCTCACAGTTTTTGATATATGTTTATACAAAGAAGCAGGAAAGATGAAGTGCTTTTGACTTGTGGTAGTAAGGTGAAGGGCATGGATGCCTGAATCATTTCGTACTAATATATTTCTATATTTTGAAATCTTTGTCTGTATATGTTATGAATTTATGATTGGAAATGCATACCCAAGATTTAGTTATTATGGTAGTAGATATAAGTATGTGATGCATGTTAGGTATAATAGAAGTATTATAAGCTTTTACCTTCTCAAGCACTATTAGATAGAGTTAGAATTAAAGGATCGAACCCCGACAATTTAATTGATTTATAAACCACTTGAGTTTTAAGAAGAGTTTGAAATGATTCCAATTTGCCGGAAAAGCACATTACTTTAAAGGATCATTTTCATCCAAGTATTTGAAAGATTTTTTTTTTAATTTTTCACATTTTTGGGCATATGATAAAGTCTAAGTGGTTATAAAGCGGTTAAATTGTCTTAGTATAATATATAGAATTTGTGTTACCATATGAATTAGAAAGTTACTCCACACTAACCTTTGTCACTCATACTATGACTAAAAATATGCCTTGGGTTGAATTTTGAACATGTGCCTTGATTTATGTTAAATTGTGTTTGAATGTGAAATATAGTGGATTTGATTAAAGACTTGAAGTCTTGTGTCATGAATTGATAAATCTCATGGTTGAGTCTATTGTCATACAATTTAGCTTTGGGAAGTGGATTAAGAGTGAGTAAGCTTGTCATGAGGAATAAAGCCTCTAACCATTTTCCATAATATTGTGTAATACTATCTAGTTGTGAAACTTCTTAGAACTTGTAACAATCCTTACTTGACGCCACATGTGCACTTGGACATGTGAAAGCGATAAGGACATTCGTTTCTAAACCTTTTAACCCAAACACAAGTCTAAACATATTTAACCCTTGTTTAACCACTATGAGACCTTAATTGTTCTTTATTACATCTTTGATCAATGAAATTTGCTTAGTTTCAACATGTTTAAACCTGTGGGTGAATGATCAACTAGATGCAAAAGAGGGAATGATGTATATTTGGATGAAGTTGTAATTATGAGTAATTGATTTGTTGTTTTTGTGATCTACTTGATTACATTTTTCTTGTAATTCTTGCCACTTATGACTTTCAAATGAAAAACAAGAAGAAAAACGATAAACAAGAGAAAAAAGCAAAAAGAAAAAGGAAAAAGCTAAGCATAAAAATGAAAACGCATGAATAAGATTCTTGAAAATAAAATCTGGAAAAAGAAGAGAAAAGAGAAGGAAAAAGAAGTTTGAGGAAAGGGCATGTTAGGTGGCACACTTCAATAGAAAGTCATACAAATGAGTTTGTATGTGTAAAAATTTAAATTGAGCTTGTAATGTGTAAGAGTCAATTCTAATGTCATTTTGTCTAAATATGTTGAAGGATGCAAATTTTCATTTCTCATTGACATTTATTCCATTCCATCATTTAGCATTTCCAACATTACAACCCTTAAATGTCCCTTTGATTCATATGGCCTTGTAGCATGAGTAATGGAGATGTAGGATAGTTACAAGCTTATGGTGAGGTTTGCACTAGCTAGTTAAGAGAGAAAAAATCTCATTGATGAGAGAGAGTGATACTCTTTACTTTGTGAGAAATATCATTCTTAATTGCTTTCCAAGATTAGGTTGCACCTTGTAAATTTACTTTTAGTATGGGAATTTTCTTGGATTGATGCTATGATTGAAAGGAAGGATTGATGACACTAGCTTTCACTTTTGAGTATAACTTGATATTATTCATTGAAGTATGTTTGAAATTCAATCTCATTATGTAACTTTGCTAGGGAGTGTAAATAGTAAGTGTAAGGGAATTTGATACGTCATATTTTTAATACTCTTAAATATACAATTGTGGATTTAATTAGTGGACTTATTTGAAAAATTTCTCAATTTGACACATTTATTTGACATTGCACATGGTTTAAAAATATTGTGATTTAATTGTCAATTTAATTGATTTTGATGAAAAATCTCACATTTGTGATTACTTCTTGTGTTTTCATTTCTCTCTATGTAGGGGCAAAATGATAATTGACCAATGAAAGGAAGGAAATACAAATAAAACCACATTTCATGTGAATTTACTCTATTTGGGTGCCACTTTCCTCATATGGAAAAGAGGAAAAATTTCAATTACCACTCCAAAATAATTTGCCAAAAGAGAAAATGAGGTAAATTAGATTTTCTAGATGAAATTGGAGGGCATTTTGGGCAAAGCAAGATGGGTTTTCTCACCTCTCTCATGCTCATTTTCGTCCAGAGAAAGAGACAAGGGAAGACAGTACAAATACATGAAGAACTCAAGCCAATTCCTTCTCTAATCTCTGCCAACAACTCTTATGGGAAGAACAATTCATTTTAAGCCAAGTTACATGCTGAATTAGTGAGTGAATCTGCTCAGAATCTTGGGAATTAGAGGGATGCAAGCAAGATGAAGGATTGTATGAAGAGTATAAATAGATCTTGGCATGACTTTTTTAGAGACCTCATTCATTCCATTTTTGAAATTCCAAATTTCATTTGGAGGGCTCTCTCCCATTTTCGTTTTCCTTCTTCTGCCCTTCCATTCCACTCCATTTTCCACTTCCTCCACCTTCCATTTCCTTCCATCTTCTTCATTTCCGCATGGATTCGCCATCTCTTTCTAGATTCGGATCCATCACCATGAGATGCTGATTTCTTGTGGTTTCTCCTTGAGTTGAAGCTGAATCTGAACCTCCATGTCTCTGCAAATGAGTTTCAATCATCTTCCATTAAATTCTTAGTTCCTATGTGATTATTTAGTTGAATTCATATAGGAATTGTTATGAACATGAGTATTGCTCTGAAATTTCAGTTTTGGAAGCTGACTTTCAAATTGTTTCATGTTATATTCAAATTTGGCAATGCTTTAATTCTTGCAATCCATTATTTTATGATCCTATCTAGTTGTTTAGATTGTGAATTTGGATGAATGTTTCATAGTAGACTAGTTAGAGACTATCGAACTTCATGAATGCAATTGAATCAATCTTTGTGTTGCTTTATATTAAATATGTTTGGCTTAATTAGTTGACGCATGTTCATAGTGAAGTGACACTATTCTTATCCTTTTTCAAAACTCCAAATCAATTCATGAGTAGGCAAGGAAGGGTAGGTGGATAGGTGAAGGAGAAATCAATCTCATCTTAATTCTTAATCATCATACATCATCATTCTGTTCTTAAAATAAATAAAAACACAACTAAAAATTAGGTTAGATTATAAATTATTCTCACTTTCATTTAATCAAATTTGTATCCATCTTAATTTGAGTTAAATTCTCTCAAACTAAATTCCTAAGAAACTAGAAACCAAGAGATTGACCTAGGGTTACTCCTACTACCTATAGTATTGATTCTAGAAACTTTGAGGCTTATACGACAAGGTAAATCATCCATTGTGAGGTAAATTAGACTTTTCTCTTCTTCTATATCACACTCAAATCCTTGATCCAATTCAAACCTGAATTAATTCATATCTTATTCAATCATAATCATTCCATAAACTTACTCAAACAATTTAAATTAACCATTGAACCTCATTTTAGAATTTGGAATGCTATAATTACATTCTCCAACTCTTTTCATAACTCAACTTAGAGATTTTCATAATAATCTCTATTCTGCCATGTTGAATGGCTCTCGTTATACTATCTAAGTAGTTTAATAACTTATTTTTTCTTCCTTCTATATTGCCAAAAACCTTATTGGTCCATTTTCTAAAAGCATCAACAAATTGGTTAATGTTTGGAACCCGCCTATTTCTGGATGCAAGTCCTTTTTCACAAAGTTTCCAAAGTGTTAATCCAAAATCGATGAAGCAATAAACTAGAATGGTTTGTTGAGGCTTTCCAATGGGAAGATCTAGTTTAAGAACTACATGACGATGGTCTAATTTGAAGAAACTAAATGAGAAACCTTAAAATTAGGGAACAATCAACACCATACTTGATTAGCCAAGAAATAGTCTAGACAAGCTTTCGTATAACCCCGCTGCCAGGTAAATTCACACCTAACAAAATAAAGGTTTACATAGTTGATACCTTGAGCCACCAAAAAGGCTAGTAATCAAGAAAATTTTGATGAATAACATCATATCGTTTTTCGTCATCATACAAGGTTGCATTGAATCCCCACTACAAACCCATTATAGCGACATATCCATGCTAACCACGTAATTTGTAGAGAACCTATGGGGGAATTGATGGCATATTATGGTCTTCCACCTGGATAATATCCAAGATGATCATATCATTCACTTCAAGAATGCTATCTATGTGAATCTCATGCCTATGTATGTTTCTCCTCCGTAATTGTGTTTGATGCAGGGTTTTTGAAGTTGGGCTCAGCCCCCTTTAAATTCCCAAGGGAATTGTAAAACTATCAAATTTTGTCTTGAACTAAAAATGTGATTGTTAGGATTATGATTTATGAAGCACCACAACCTATTTGCATGAAGATAGACCAAAGAAAATAAGCTAAAAACATGGTATGAATTTATTTGATTTTTATTTGTTTCAATACCCAGTTAACTAAAATGATTTGAAGCTACCCATCATCTGTGGGTTCACCTAGCGAAAGGGTTGGACATTCAACCATCTTGGTTAGTGTTCGATTACGGGGCCGTACCACTTAGTTTTCGTTCTAGTCGCAGCGCTTGGGGAGGTATCTTCACAGCTAAATAAAGCTGGGCATAACTTATTATGCAGGTAGAAGAAAGGGCTTATTTGTCATGCTCAAGAGACCACAGGAACAGGTCCCAATGGATTTCCTTGGATTGTAGGTGAGTCCAACCCTTTTCCTAAAATTTGTTTATAAAAAATTGATATGAAGATGTGCTATTAACTATTTATTTATTTACATTTACATTTCCATTTTCTTCTTCTATTTCCTTTAAAAGCTTTGAAATATGTGTACATATTTGTTCATTTTCTTTTTGAAGGTTTTCGGGCGTACCTGGAATCCAGTAGACTCGCTTGGTACCCACACGAAATCGGAGCATCGATTTGGACTCCGAATACGTATACAACAGATGCACAGAGAAGGATGGAAGAGTCAGAGAGAAAAGGGAATATGTTACGGGAGTTTTCTTTTGTTCTCATAGTTACTTTGGAAAGACAGAAACTTCTCCCGTATATAAAGATATGAAAAGTCATATCTTTTCAATTCAAATTATTAAGGGAAAAATTACTTATTTTATCCCAAGTCTTTCCATAATTATATATTAGCCCCAATTCTCATTGGGCCTTACATATTAGCCCTAATTCTCATTGGGCTTAGGCCCTAACCCACCAAGGGTGGATTAGGTGTATTCCTACATCTCCCACTCACACTTGGTGGGTTAGATGTTATGGGTCAAGTCTCTTTCTCTTCTTCCCTTCTTTCATACTAAGTGCTCTGTCATAACCGCGTGGGCACGACGTCTCCTTTTAGGTGTCTTGTACTAGAAATCCCTTTTACAAAGATCAGCACAAAACAACCCTCTAGTGCAACTTGATCATTTTGATATAGTGCCTCAGATATCCTAGATTTACACAAATACACTTCTCTCATGGCCAATCTAATCCCTTTAGAGTCAAGATAAAACTCAGATTGCCTTTGTCATATGCGGTGTCCACACTTATGAAATTAGCACACTAATATCATAATGGACCGGTCTCAGACACAGCATAAGTGTGTGTATTTCAGGTAATCTTTCTTTCACCCAAATATCACTTCAATATGAATCAATCGCTTTCCTAACGTAACACCTTTAGATCGTATTTATCATGACCATAGGAATATACGCTAAGGCAGCAGACACTAAAACATATTTCCATGACATTGTCAAAGTCAAAGGACATCAAGAAAGTATGGAACCTTTCTTGGACTCACACAGCAATGAAACAGGGATCCATTCACTACTTCTAGTTTGCGATAATCTTAGCACATACGGTATGAATCGCATGCTACGGTGTTACTCTTTTTCTATAAGAGCGTACGTCAATTTGATTCTATCATTAACACCGTACAGACTTCAGTATAGAAACACACAGTATCTAAACCCAAAATTCTTCAACTCTTCTCACATTGTATGACGTCAATTTTGAAGAATTTTGTTGTCTGGCTACAGGTATTACGGATGTGAGTATCCATAATTCGATCCATATGTGTGTAATCACGGATCTCATCTCGACTTGCTGCACTTTTGAGTCGAGGCGACATATAGTTTGTGTTTCTTCTCTACCATATCAATATTTTCACTGCTTTGCTGGTGAACACATTGTCTCATCTTTGCACACTACTCCTGAGTGTCAAAGGCGGTCACTCGTGTGAGAGAGCCGACCTCATAAACTGCACGACATACTAGACATTGTATACTATCACATACACATGTAAAGCCTTAATGAAGTATCCATTACTTCATATCATATGCTTGCCGAAGGACTTATCATGTCTCTCATGTATATCCTTGGCCAAAGGCTCAATTAGGGGACTTTACATAGGAACTTGTTGTTTAGTAACAACCTTATGTGCTACAACACATCTCACATATTTCATCTTTGTATTTTACTAATGCTATGATACTTAGGGTCTTTTATTTAGGCAACGGTCGTAGTGTTTTCACAATGCATTAATACTAGGTTTGAATTCTCATTTCAAATCCAAGATGTTCTTCTAGACATCATCGACCATATAGCCATATGTACTACCACAATAAGTACTTTTAAATGCGCATAACTATCATGCCCTTTAAAGTATCTATAAGCATTTTTGTGGAGCCATCAAATGCCTCTCACAATGGTTGGATTAGTACCGACTTACAAAGTCCTACCACAATGGATATCTGATATTTTATACACCACTGTGTCATCAAACTACCAATAACGTTTATATGGAAACTCTTTTCCATTTTGAGTTTAAAGTTGATTCAATTTAGGGATATCTATAATCAAGACCCAAACTCACTCTAGAAGTCACTAGGGTATCTCTGGGATCACAATTGTTTACCTTGGACCGCTCAAGAATTTCCATAATATAACTCTCTTATGACAGAGAATGGAGTCTGCTTGAGCTATATCTTTGGATTTCAACTCCAAAAATACACAATGATTTACCCATGTTCTTAGTACCTTTCCTTAATAGACACTATCAAAATCAAACTATTTTGGTCAATAGTATATCATCCACTTAAAGGATAATATCACAAACTATTTAGTTATGGTTTCTTCAACCATAAAAATAAAATTATAATAGGTTACCACTTATACGGAACCTTAAATATCATCATTTGGATGATTGCTTTAGTCCATAAATTGACTTATGCAAAAAATATGTAATATGAGGTCATGACTTTGTAAACCTCAAACATCTATTGTAGTGAAATCTAATAGCCAAAGCACATAGATTTCTTCATTTAAATCACAACTCAAAAATGCAAGTTTCACATCCACTTGATGTAAACCTAAAAAACAAACAGTCGGCTATTTCCAAAATGACTATGATTTTAAGCACATAATATATGAGAAGGTATTCTCACAATATATGCCTATGTATACCCTCTGTAACCGAAAGAGTCTTGTGTTGTTAATTGATCTAACCAACTTGTTTTTAATCTTAAGAATTTATTTGCTTACAAATGATCTCTCGTCTTTGTGGTAGATCAACTAACTCTCAGACTTGATTCTTTCTCAAAGAATCTAGGTCCTTTAATATTGCTTTATTCCATTCCTTCTAAGAAGTAGGTAAGGCCTCTAGAAGGCCTCTTATACAGAACACTTTTAGGTCTCTTTAATGACCTTTCACAAGCTCCCACTTACATGGGCAATTAAGGACTTTAGAGCTTGTTCCGTATTGCTTTGTCACTGTGTCTCATAAAGAGATACAGAGAAACACAATGTGAAGAGCTTCACCATTGTTTGGAAAAACTTACTCATAATAAATATGATTCCTTTCAATTCTTTTCAGATACAAATCCATCTTCATTTTCACTTGTGAAAATGTCATCAATAAGCTCCCACTTACAACGACTAAGAGATCGTGTAATCGACCTTTCTGGCCTATGGGAACTAAAAAAAACTTGATTTGCTCTTTGACCATGATTCATGTGGTTTGGAAAAGACCACTTAGGAGGGCACATGGTTAAGTATAAAGTTTGTATCTCCCTTAAAGAGAAAACCATACTTGATCAATCAAATATGTGTACTAATCCACCAAAGGTGGACTAGACAACACTCTCCCACTCACTTTTGGTGGGTTAGCTTGAACCATTTTATACATGACCATATTTAGTAGCATTTCATTACGCCTCCTAACAACTCCATCTGGTGACGGAGTACGAATGATCATTTAACTGAATAAATATCCCTTTCTCTTCACAGAGCTCACTGAAACTAGTCAGGAACAACCTCTATTAGTGCGTAGAATTCTTAAATTCTGTATGCACTTTATTTTCAACTTTATTCACTTATCGTCTAAAGCACTTGAGCTTCAAACTTGTGTGAAATAAAGTAATGATAATTACGTGAGTAATCATCAACTATGATAATTAATCTAAGCTCTGTGTCATGCCCTCACATTCATTGAACCATATATAGTCGGATGGAAGAAATGCAATATTTTCTCTATCTCAATTCCCTTATTGAAAAAACTTTTCTTATTGCTTTACCTACTAGACATTTCCCTATTGGGTGATAAACATAGCATTCTTGAAAATGCCAATTCAAATTATGTGTCCTAGTCCACCATGACATATATTCAAGTCAACACTTTAATTAGGGTGGTAAAGCAGTCATGCACACAAAGATTACCAACAATATTAGAAAACACAAAGAAATGTCAAGGAAGATTGTATCGCAAACAACTAATTTTGTCATGAAAGTCAATATGGTTCATTTAGAACCCATGAGCCTGGTGCATGAAACAATGAACTTGTAGGTTCTGATGCCTTTCACCTCAATCCTCACGTCATTACCAATTTAAAGCCTTATGCTTGAATTTGATAAATGACAACAGTTAATAAAGGATCTTTGATCCTTATTCGTTCAATGTATGGAGCTTGAGTCCTTTCTTGATCACTATTGACAGAAAAGAAAATCCATCTAAAAATGGTTTATTCTTTAGTAGGAAAAGCATTTGACCTTACTTAGGTCATTCTCCTCCTTAAAGAGTTTATTACTCATGTGATGTCAGGGTAGTCCTCACATTCCCTTTTGTAGAACCTCTTACCCTTGTCTCATTTAGGTTTAAGGTATTAAGAACATGCTACCTCTATAGTATGCTAGCCCAAAAGGTTTGCACACCTCTAGACATCCATGTTCAAGCTTCAGGTACTTTGATATATCATTAAAAAGGTAACAAAGTTTTCACTTTGGTTTAACCTGACTTTCATGTGCTCCTAACAGGAAAGAAGCTCCCTTATGAACAACTTGCACTCATTGTTCATTGGACAATATACAATAAACTTCTTTCAATCTCTTTGTATTGTTGGTTATCTAATGTAGACGTTGTCTCAAAAAAGGTGTTAAGCCTCAAGTTATATGTGTCAAACTTAATTGACAACCTTTTTCATCTTGTGTAATGAAAGTTTTGCGAAAAAATTTTCTTTTACACAATTCACATGGCTCTTTGTTGTTGGATTTCTATCATGTTGACACTCTAAGGGTAGTTTATACTACATTGTTTCCTTTTTCGAGCCATGCAGGTCTCATGTCCTCTCATAAGTTTAATCGAGATGAATTTTCAACTTTAACTTCATTATGACTCTTGGTCAATGACATGACAACATCTTCTATTAAATCATGAGACATTTCAATATCAGATATCACATTTGTCCCCATTAAGTTTATAGTTGTGTTGTTGTTCTTGGCAGCCTTTCTTGGCGTAATTATTTCAAATCATCCCACTTATTTGGCTATTCACAATCTGATTTGATCCAAGAACTTATTAGTAGCACATTGAAGTATACAATGTCATGTACTTGTATTATTCTTGACTAGAAAAAATAATAACACTATTGGGTCTATGATCAAGAGAATACGTTTAAACCTCCCATCACACATATTCCAGTAATAATATTATCATCTATCAAAAATTTTATACAAGCACTTCTACAATATGCTCAGTTATGTCCCTCAGAAAACTTAGTTTCTGAAAGCTCCCACTTAGACAGAGCAATGTCATTAGCTCCCACTCAGATAGAATATTTGACATCGGCTCCCACTTAGATAAAGCATATGAAACACCAAGAAGACTTATTTTCTAAGAGCTCCTACTTAGATAGAGCATATAACACTCTTAGAAGATACATTTTCCAAGAGTTCCCATTCAGATAGAGCATTTGACATTTTGCTCCCACTCACAAAATGTATTTTGACATTTACTTCTTCATGTCTCTCTTTACATTATTTCCATAATGTCTTATTAACTTCTTATTTAGGTGACTTAAGAGTTTTCTTAATTTCTACTATGTTCTTATGATTTTGTGAAGTTAATTTCAGCCGAATATAACATCAAAAATGGAAGGTGAAGTCTATCTACTTCCCCAAACCAAATTTGATAGGTTCACAGTAACCATTATTCAGCAAGGTTTTAGGAATCTCATATTCCTAAGTGACACGATAGAAGTTGTGCTATGTTGCTTTGGTGATTTCTAAGAGGTTCTCTATTTTCTCAAAGAAATATTCCAAATGTCTTATGCAATTAATCTATGTTTTTTCTCAGAAAACTTTACTCTTTACTCTTAAGTCTTTTATTGGTTCAATCATTGGTGGTTGGACTAGGTTTAGGATACTTTTTCTCTTAAGGTAAGCTTTCAAGTCATACTTGAGGTGTATTTTATTCCTGAATTTCACCATGATCCGGAGTTAAGATGTGGAAATTTCTCCATCTGAAATTTCCTCTCGCATTGATATGATACTATTTCTTTAATATCTGATCGTCATTTTAACCTACCTGAGGTTTTTCCAGATCCCAATCCTAAACTTTAGGATTTTGGTTATTCAGGTTCCTCCTCTAGTGCATCATCAATATTTTCTTCCTATTACACCTCTTATTGCATTTCAAGTTCAAATGAACTTTACTCTAAATTATCTCTCTCTTGATCCTCTTAAGGATCTTCTTCTTTGAGGTTTTATTTTAGAGTCTCATACTCTAATACAAAAATCCCTACTTTATACATCACTTAGAGGCTCACATTTCTCCAAGTAATTTATGTTTGGATCAATACTTAGAGGCAATATCCAATTACTTATTCCTTTTCTGATTTACCATTATGTAAATCATACTTATTAGGATTAAGTTTCTCTACTTACATGTCATTCAAAAGGGTGAAATTCTTTTGGTATGGTGCTCTTAGAACACTCTAGGTTCATATTTGACTCAAATAAAATTTTTATGAATTATTGTGAATATTTTAGGATTTTTAAACTAATAAAAATCACAAAAATAGCACCAATCAGCCTCCATGCAGATCCAAAAAATGCCTCAAAAATAGACAAATAATATGTCTAAATGTAGGTCTTGAATTTAGGGATTTTTAGAAACAAACCACGTCTCAATCGGTGCTAAAATGCCCCTTCAAGTACCCCTAGAAGGAGAGAAAGAAAAAATATTCTGGAATTTTTTTTTTCATTTTTTTAATTTTTTTTAAATCAGGCCCCAAAAAAACGTATTGGGCTCAACCATTTAGAGCCCACTTCATTTTTATGACAAGGGCCCAAACAAATTTGATTTTTTTTATATTTCATCTGGGCCACATCAGGCAGGCCCAAAATTTTTTTTTTAAAGGAAACGGTGTGTTTTGGTCATCCCTGACCTTCAGCCGGGTCGCTCCAGACCCGGATGGACACGCGAGTCGGGTTTGACGGACCCGACCCTTCTTTCTCCATAACTTCTTCGTCCGGCGTCCGTTTCTCACGTTCTAGTAGTCGATTTTTATCGTTTTTTCGTGCTCTACACAATGGTATATTTTTCATGGCCTAAAACGTTCGTTTTCTAATGATCCAATCCCAAAAACAAAAAAACATACGGTTTCGGTGTTTTTTTTCTTTAAATATTGCTGGGTTCTAGTTCCTACATCCGCATCTTATTTCTCAAGCATATGTAGATATAGGCACAAACCCATAATTCTAAACCATACCCAATGAATCCATAAATACCGAACTGGAAGGGAAAAGAAATATATATATATAAACATATATATACGCACAGTCGCACACCAAACGCACATAAGAAACACACACATATATGTCCTCATAATTGAATTTATCAAGGAGTAAAAACATATATAAATTCATATCTGTCCACACATATGCAGAAGCAAATGGCAGAAAAATAGGTTCAGTAAAAAATGCACTTTCAACCCAGATTTTTATTTAATCATACGTATGATTTGATCGCATATAAAAAACCAAACTAATAATCAAGATTTGATGAATTGATAAAGCAAATCATCATCAAACATATTTCAGATCAAACCTTAAATCATAAATCTAAAATCCTGCAGCGGAAATCAAAGACTCATCTTTGACAGAGAAGGAAAATAAATAACACAGAATAATCATATTCCACACAGCCATAGAATCTAAATGCTCTGATACCACTGAAGGTTTTCGGGGGTACCTGGAATCCGGTAGACTCGCTTGGTACCTACACGAAATCAGAGCACCAATTTGGACTCCGAATACGTATACAACAGATGCACAGAGAAAGATGGAAGAGTCAGAGAGAAAAGGGAATATGTTACGGGAGTTTTCTTTTGTTCGCATGGTTACTCTGGAAAGACAGAAACTTCTCCCGTATATAAAGATATGAAAAGTCATATCTTTTCAATTCAAATTATTAAGGGAAAATTACTTATTTTATCCCAAGTCTTTCCATAATTATATATTAGCTCCAATTCTCATTGGGCCTTACATATTAGCCCTAATTCTCATTGGGCTTAGGCCCTAACCCACCAAGGGTGGATTAGGTGTATTCCTACACTTTTTCTATTTGGTAAATCAAGTTCTTTTTGTAATCCTGATAGAGATGGGTGGCTGACTTCGCTATGTGACTTGTGTTTGAAAGATAAATAGGAATTTATAGTTTGTGTGTGTATGTGTGTGTTTGTCAAGTAGTGCTATAAAGTGTTATTGTATCAAAAGATACAAGAAATTGCTTTATTAAGGCCTGAAAGCAACGAAAATTGATTGATATCATATAGAAATATATATATATACACACATAGAGAGAGAAAGATATGATGATCTTCTCAAGAATCACGCCTGAATAAACTTTATAAGCCACAGTGTAAGCAAGCTTACGGATGCCCATTTTATACTATTATTGCTGGATTCATTAATAATATAATTCAGATCTTCTAAAGTTTTCTTTTTATACATTTAGATCATTTGAAATTGAAGATATGTAAGGCTGGCAAAGATGAATGTAGAGTACCGAATTTATTAGTGCAATGTAGATTTTGTCTTGCGTACATAAAGAAGGGAGTTTATAGTACCAATACATTGTTTTCGAGAAATGCTTGAATGAACCCCATTTATCACATCACTTATGATCTAACCAATAAAACATAACATTACTTTGGTGAATTTTAATCCTTTGGCACCCAATAATATTAAGTTGAAAATCAAAATAACTCTTTTCTTTTAATTTTTCTCCTTGAATTTGAATTGATTTTTCACCTAATATAATTGCGTGCTAGTAAGGATTAAAATTTGTTGAAGTGTTTCTTTTTATTGATTCAACCACAAGTAAATCTTCAAACTAGGTTCGTACACAAGAATTTCTTCATTGTGTTCAACTTCAACAACACAAATGACCAACTTTAGAGGATCAAATGTTTCCATCTAAGAGTTGCTTAGCGTTCCACAATCAAAGTCAGCCAGCTTTGACTGAAAACCAGCTATGAATGCATCAAAAAAAATTTCTTTGAATAAGGAGACCAATTTGGATTCACTCAGAAGAATAGTTCCTGTTAAATAAGCTCCAAAGACAATTTTAATGCTTCTCCATCGTCTCTCAGTAGCATATTTCTTCAAGCTTGCCTCAATCCTTTTATATTGTTCCTCTTCTTCTACATTATTGTTTATAATATCTCCACCTGCTTTTGTGGAGAAAACCTCACCAAGAAGCCGTGCTAAAATAATTGCATCTTCTAAAGCACAACACCCACCTTGGGCAAGATCAGGGGGCATAGGGTGGAATGCATCTCCAGCAACACACACATTGCCTTTACTGATATTACCAAACACTAGTTTCCAAGGATATCTATATTTCGTTGGATATGATATGAAATGATCCAAATCAGCATTTTCTAAGAGTGTTCTATACTCGCTTGGCATATTCTCTAGCCTCTCTAACAAAAGTTCCTTCATTTTAGTTGGATTCTTTTCTATCTTCTTTTCTGCATAGCAGGTTAAGTGGATGAGTACGTAATTTACACTTGCATTTATCAGCACAAACTTCAAACTACTATTAAGCATAGTGAGTGAAATGTTACACATAATAGATTATTAGTAGGATAAATTCAATACCACGTTTCACAAGTGATCATTGGTCAGTTATGAGCTACTCTATGCCAAGATCTAAGCTTTAATTTTCTTATATTGATGTGGTATTGGATATGACCGTTGGTATAAATCATATGTGCTGCATATTTTTTAAAAAAGAAATCAAGAGAGATTTGCCATATCTTTTAAATCATATGACCGTTGGTATGTCAGTGTCAAGAGGCAAGATAAATGTACACTAGTACAAACTATTTTTTCCCTAATAAATTGATAAGAAATCTTGATTGCGAATGTGCTATTACAAGGCAGAAATGATTTTATACCATGTAATCATGTATACTAGAAAATATTCTAGAAAAATATCTATATCAGTTTACAATTTGGGGTAATTAATTACAAGTCCCGTGTAAGGGACTTAATTAAGATGAAGTCCCACGAAATCACCTAATTAATATGAGATCCCACGAAGTTGTTATTGCAGGTCAAAAAGTTGTTATCGCAAGGTCACAAGTTGTTACAGACCAAGAGTGATTTTCAGGCCACAAGTTGTTATGGCAAGCCAAAAAGTTGTTATTGCAGGCCGAAAAGTTGTTATTGAAGGCTTAGTCACTAACAACTTTTTGGCCTGCAATAACAACTTTTCGGCCTGCAATAACCATTTTTTGGCCTGCCATAATAACTTTCTGGTAGGGACCTTAGATTAATTAGGTGATTTCATGGGTCCTCATCTTAATTAAATCCCTTATATGGGACCTATAATTAATTACCCCTTATAATTTAATTAATTTAGTTTTGACAAAAATGATAAATATAAGAGATAAAATGGAAAAAAGAGCCTTATATTTTAAGAGTAAAAATCAAACACAACTAACTCTTATATTTAGAAAATGAGCAACTTTAACATTTGAAATAATAATAATCTATTATTGTGTGAGGCAATAGAGGATTCACCTTGTTCATTGGGAGCCCAAGTGAAGAACCAAAAAATAGTCTTGTCATCACAGGGTAGAAAACCATATCTAATACCTTTTCCAAAGAATTGTACAAACTTAGGTTCAAGCTTGTGATTGCTCTTTGATATAATGCATCCTCTAAGTGACGATCTTCCGGTTAAGGCAGCTTTGCTCAAGCCAAGCCACTTTGCTACTTCTGAGTTCACTCCATCACACCCAATTAGTACCTGCTCTCACTCATGGACAAAAAATGATATATTGTTTGATGTTAAGGCCTTGGTTGATATTAGATACTCTATCCAATCCTTAATGCAGGAGATGGATACTAATTTGCACTTGTGAAGAAAAGTAATTAAGTTAATTATTTGTAACAAATTTATGTTTATTTGTTTGAAATACCCTTTTTAATTTGGTGCTGCATTTAAACTAGTCTTTAATAATAATCTTCTTAATATATGCAATCAATAGGGGTAAACTTTTTTTTTTTAAAAAAAAAAGCGGCCTTGTCCACAAAGCTCCAAACAAGGGAGGTTTGAGAAATGTTAGATGTACATGACTTTACCCAAAAGCGGAGAGGTTATTTCTAAGATTTGAGTTTGTAATGTTGTAGCCATGTTTATGGTTGCTCCAAGCTCATCCTCTAATCAATGGAGATACTTTGTATGCACAAAGATTTATAAATTTGAGAGACAAAGTGGATTAAAATCTTAAATTTAGAATCAAAATAAACCTTTGTTTAGCTCCGAATTTGGGACGAACGGGATTACTATTGTTAATGAGCATAGTGTTACCTTGGTTCTGATGGCAGTTCCATCTGCAAGATGAACAAGTTTAGTAAAGCCCGATTCCTCAATAGCTACCACCTTTGAAGAGTACTTAATGGTGCCACTTGGAAGCTCCTTGGCAAGGGCTTCCAACAGTTTTTGCCGCCGTACAGAACGAAGTTCAAGGGCTTCCCTGTAACGTGTAAAGTCTCAGTCAATTATCTATCGTGGAATTTAGAGATAATGTAAAACTGAATAATGGACGTGTGTATAAGGTATATTTTAGCGCTATCCACTGGCCATTTATTCTCAATTCTTTTCCCTATATGCACTTGGCGAATTTATATGTTTATTTAAAAATTGAGGATTTAGATCGCAATATTCCTATTATATGAACATAAAATATTCCAAACCAAGTGAACTATGTCTTGCTTGATAACTGACTAATTTTTTATGTGTTTGGGAAAATTTTTGGTGCATGAGTATTGTTACTGGAAGTGTTGTTCAATAACACATATCAAATTTGCAGGTCATGCTTATAATAAATTACTGGTATCTAAGCTTTTATATCTATACCTCTGTGTGTATTTTCATAATTAAAGACAGTATCATAAAGAGAGAGTGTGTCTACATTAAGGAGGGAGTATTTACATATTGCACTTACTGTTTTCCCGCGCTTACCGAACCAGTTGAAGATGTTTGTTGTCCCATAACCAAAGAAGTAGTGACCATTCTGCACACAAATCCAGAAAGATGTCAAGTTTCAAGCTCTTAGTCATTACGAGAAAACCATTTCATTTCTTACTTAGTCACCAATTGTTTAATAAGAGGAATGGGGGCAGAGATTAATTATGGGAAGCATCAATTATAGTTGTTCAAATACCGGGACTACACAGGAAGACGTACAGGGACTACACAGGGACACCTCTATCTCATGTTCTAAAGTACAAAAATCATCATCGCTTAACTGATTATGTATGTGTGAACAAAGAGAAAAAAGAATGTTTGGATTAGGGAAATTAAAATTAACTAAGTAAAAAGTAAGAGAAGAAATGAATATTTGGGTTGAAGAAAAAATTAAAAAAAAAGGCAAAAAGAGAAATGAATATTTAAGTTGGGTAAAATTCAAAACAAAGTAATTGCATCTATAGTAATGGGAGTGGGAGTCCGGGAACTGTGACTAGATCCTGGCATTATCCAGATAATTAACATTTCCAACAACCAACATGTCTACCTTTTATTTATATAGATCCATATTATTCAACTCGTACAATGGCAGGAGCTTGCAAATTTCGTTTAGTGATGGTCAAAAGTTGTAAAAAAGACGATAACTTGATATGTATACTCTCTCCAATCAAACAAACAAAACAAACTGTTGTTGTTGTATAATGTATGCCCCCCTCTCGGTCCTATGCCATTCGAACTCGCGACTTCCTAGATGGGAGGGTCGCACCATTAGTCGACCAGCAAGCCACAAGTCCCCAAGGCACACATAAAAGTAATATTAATGTATAAGGAATAAATTTTTTTTATTAAACATACTCATATTTTTATGAAAATGATATGTGAGTGGAAGAGAACGAGTGGGAAAAAATATATGAAAGCGACATGCAATTAATTAGAAATAAAAAATGAAAACATGCATGGTTTTTAATAAAACCTAAATTGTTACTTATATAAAGGACCAAGTCTTAGAAAAATATTCCTTATAAATAAAACTGTGTAGATTACCCACGAATCCGGAGGTGTTGTTCACGAAGGTTGTCTCCAATGCCAAGAGCATCCAAGGCTTTCCAAGCATTTGGCCAAAGAGTGAGGGCAAATCCTGCGGCCCTTATAGTATTTGACGATTCTAAAACTAAACTTCGGACGCCTAATCTGCAAGTTTACGTTAATAGAGAAACACTTGGTCATATGATTTAAATAGATATAAAAAAAATTAATTTGCGGTTTAAAATCTTAAGATAAGATGACAATTTGCGATGCAAAAAATGATAACATATCTTGATATATGGACATAACTCAGAACTTTTTAACAATAAAATTATTTATCCGGGCTATACAATAATTGTGATAATAAAAAAAATAGAATTATGAAAATATTTCATGAATTTCATCAAAATAACATATTTTGATTTTGGAATTTTATATAAATTCTTCTATAAATTACTTCATTTTTTTATTTTTACAACTTATATATAAATCTCCTTCATGATAAATTTTAAAATACGCATCTTCACATGATGAAAGGAAAAAAAAACAAAAGAAAATATTCCAGATAAGGACATTAAAAATGATAAAGGACAGAAATGTGCTCCCAATGTGCATAATAATATTTGACTGAATAGCATTCATGTAATTTCCTTTTAATTTAGAAAAGGATGATCTAAAGTGTAATATCTCTCTATTATTATGCAAATTGGGAATACATTTATGCCTTTTTACAATTTTTAAATATTTTTACTTGAGATTCGTTCTAAAAAATCCCACACACAAAAGAGATCGTAGTGGATTCTAACATATAACACCAAAAAAAAAAAAAAAAAAAAAATCATAGTGGCTGGTACCTATGAAGTCCCAAGGACGTTGCAAGGCCAGCAATGCCAGCTCCCACTATCACAATATCTTCAACCCTTGTTTCCATCTTCTGTCTGTCTGCAGGTTCAACTTTTCTGCTTCCTCAATCCTCTCCTCTGTATATATATATATATAGCTTTATATTGTGAGTGAGAAGGGGGGGGGGGGATTTGAGAAGAGAATAAATGCTCAAAATTGAGAAAGAAAGAATACGTTGACTTGGAAATAGTGATATGAGATTAGAATTTAAAAATAAATTAAAAAATATAGTTTTTTTAATAAAATATATTGACCTCCCTTTTGTTCTAACTTCATTATATTGACCTCTCATGTGTTTTGAAAACATACAATTTAATCCAATCCTTTCACATCTTTATGAATATTCTAAACAGATTTTAAAAACATAATTTAACTTAAAATTATATTTTATTTAATATTTTAATCTTCATTCTAAAATTTTGATTTATTAATTTAAATGAATTATATAAACTCAAAAATTCATATAATTTGCATCTTACTATAAATAAAAATGTATCCGGAATATATTTTCAAAATTTTAAAAGATCTTAGAAAGTTTGAAGTTATGTGTGTTCTGTTTATAAAATGTGTGCTACAATTATTTTTTTAATTAATATAAATACTTTTGATAAATTGTAATGTTTAAATAATTATTCTCTTAAAAATGGATATTTGATCTAAACAAATTTTAAAGTCAAACATAACTGTCAATGAACATTTCATGTTAATGGAAATGAAATCTCAAAGTCATTTAAAAAGTTTGTGAAACATATATTTTTGATTTTGATGGGTTTACATACGTTTTAAAAGTAGAGGGATTCTTTTAATAATTAGGATAAAATAGAGGAAGGTGAGAAACCGAAATTGCAGAGAAGACCAGATTGGAATTATGCCAGAAAATTTATTCTGCAAGAGCAAGAAAGTGTCAATGTGATTCCCCCAGTTTCGAAGCCAAGCAAGCAAAAGTCCATGAAACCGGATCCTTTAACCTATGAGGAATTTAGTGCCTAACAGTTTTCAAATTAATGGATGTTTAACCAAAATTAATGTCATTGTTGAAAAATTGTTATATTTTATCAAGTTTATTGCTATTTTTACACCTTTATAAACTTAATGATGCCAGATGTTCTTCACAGAAAACTTCATTGTTAGAATTGTACCTCTACACTTGTGTAAACTATAAGGATTAAAAATTGGTTTAATCCCAAAAAAATTAAATATAATACAGTCCTTTTAGGCTACGTAAGTCAACTTCCACATGATTTAACTTTTACAGAGATTTTTTTTATTAGGGATGAGCAAGTGGGCTGATGATACATGTGATCATAATTAATGCCAACCTATATATTAAAAGCTTAAACAATAAGAAAATGAAATATGAGAGTATAGATTCAAGAAAAAAAAAACTCCAAAATAATTATTTTAGATAAAGCTGTAAATCTAACAATAAAATGTTTTGCTATGTGCACCAATCTTAATAATGTATTTGGGGTAAAAAATACATATAGTTTTTTTAATACTGGACAAAAACATTTAAGTTGTTGATTTGAGTAAAATGTTTGTTAAATCAAACTTTATGTATATAATTCAAAAGTAACAAATGTATGTTTCACTCGAATTAATGTCATTACTATTTTTATCGTGTTTTAAATAGTCTATTCTGCTCATTCCAAAAAATCATAATCATCATTATTGGTAGTAGTGGTGGACTGGTGGTGCACGTAGTGTAACAGTATGCTACTAAATTTACACTTTTACCTTATTTTTTTCTAGGAATTGTTGGTGAGGCTGCCATTATCATGCATCTCAATGAAAGGAAAAAAAATGTCTCGGGATATTTCCCCTGAAGCTGAAGAAGCATCCCTGTGATTCAGTTATTTCAACTCTCCTGCTCTCCATTGATCTCCATTTAAGATACTACCATGGTGGCCTGCATGCATCACCAGCAATTTCTTTCCCCATCAGATATTTTTCTTCCCTTTAACTTCTTTTCTTACAGCTTTATATAGTTAGTCTTGATCCCCATTTTCACTATAGGGGATCACTTGACATGGCTGAAATGTGAGTAAGGGGTAGTGTCAATCAAATACTCCATTCGTTACTTGTAGTTAATTTTCTTTGGGAAGATTAATAAAACTAAATAAGTTATTTATATGTAATTAATCTAACATATAATCTAATATTATCAATAATCATCATATATTGTAATTAAGTAATCTATATAGCTTTCTTATTATCTAAAAAAAGTCATTTATATCTTATATTAAAGAATTGATGGAGTATCTCACATATTATGGTTGATGTTTGAGGAACATTTCTATGTATCTTCACCTAACGGAACTCGTATCTGACCCCATATCCATAATTTTTAAGATGCTCTACATTTTGTCGCCAATTTTCTCTCATCTTCACTTTAATCTTTATAGAAAATTTGGTGGAATATTTTAAAAAGAAGGGGTTTCTGTTTTTAGTAAAGTCGTCACTATATAAGTTAAGGATTTTGGTTACCACCACTTGGTGAAAAGTAGTGTTGCCTATGAGAAAACCCTTCAAACTATAAAGATGTAACTCTTCATGTGTGTTCATGAATCAAGACAATCTAACACAAGGTTACAACTTAATAGAAAATGTATTGGTTCAAGATGAACATTTTCTTGACATCACTTCGAGTTCTATAGATAGTGTGTGAAGTCTAAGGAAATTACAAACCAGCAATACCAGTGAAAAATCCCAAGATTTGCACATATTTCATATCATTTTGGAGGTGTTTTATCATGTTATTTTGGCATTAATGAATATCTTGTGAAGAAAGTAGGTTCTAGAGTAATTACATGCACTTAGTGGTAACAAATGCATTTTTGGAATGTTTTTGTGATTACTCTTGATTTAATTGAT
Organism: Mimosa bimucronata; assembly: GCA_037074515.1. Classification (NCBI taxonomy): domain Eukaryota; kingdom Viridiplantae; phylum Streptophyta; class Magnoliopsida; order Fabales; family Fabaceae; genus Mimosa; species Mimosa bimucronata. Next base: position 31,278,568 of record CM073438.1, on the reverse strand, counting down.
TATTTGGAGTTATTCATCTTTCTTGAGGTTATTTTATATTGTAGGAACCTTGAAGAGGGGACAAATTGGGGCAAGAAGCTGAAAATCCAAGAAAAAGAGACAAAATGCAAATTTCTGGATAAATTGTGAAAATTACAAAAAAAACCCGGAACTTTCTAAAAATTTGCAGAAAAGTCCCTCCCCGCCGTGGGAACCCACAGTCAGGCCTACAACAAGGGTCACAAAATTTTCAACGTTTCTGGCCTAGGCCGTGGCACCCCACAGCGAGGGCCACGACGAGGCCCCGATTCTGCAACAAACCAGACTTGTTATTTGGATCAACTCGGGTCCAAACTAAAACACCCACTCTTGACCCGATTTGAGGGGGTATTAGGCACGAAAATTCAACCCCATTTAGCAGATTTGGAATCCCCCAAACCCTAGCTCTCATCTTTCTCTATTCTCCTCTCTCATTTCCTTCCATTTTCCATAAATTTCCTTCATCCATCCACCATGGCTACACATGTATTGGAGCTTGGAGCTGATGGACTCTCTTCCATGAGTAGCCAGGCACTTCCTAGCTCTTGTGAATGATTGGAGATGGCTTGAGCTCATGGTCTTCATAGGGGAGTCTTGTTTCTTTTCCCTTCTCTTTGTATTTATGAATTCCTAGGTCTAAGTTTATCATTTATGCATTTGAGACTTGGATTATATGTTTTGATTTGAGTTGTTGTGATTTTGGTTTGTAATGAGGATTTGAACTCATCAATATATATATATATATATGGTTATATATATGTTCTTTATGATTCCATTGATTTCTCTCTATTTATTCATGGTAATGGTAGATAGTTTGATTGAAATGGGTTGTAATTGAACCTAGTGCATTGCTAACCCCTAATCACTCTCTAAGGTACTTAATAATGCCTAATTGAATGGGTTCATGAAATTGGGTGTTAGACTTGTTGGTTGGTGATGTTTGGTATTTTAGGACACTTAGAGAAAACTCAAGGTGCTATAGGGTTTAACAATGCCTAATTATATGGGATTCCATTAATTAGGCATTGGACCCATTGGTTAATGGGGTTTGGTATTTTTGTTGACTTAGTGCCTTCGACTTCCCAAATACCTTAATTGAGATATGATAGCCATTAACAATCAATTTCCAAGAGCATCTTTCTCATTTTATCAAGAAAAAACACTTTCATCCCACTCTTTTAATTAAAACCCCAAAAATATTTATTTCAATTACATTGAACCTTTAAAAACCAAACACAATATATCGTTACCCATTTCTTCTTGCATTTAGGCATTTAGTTCACTAGGTAGTTTAATTAAACATTGGCTCCTTGACAACGAATCGGATTGTACCATTATTGCTACACCCTTGCATTTCGATATATAAATATCTTTGCATTTGACCTAAGGGCAATAAGACGACAGTCGAATCAACCAGCTACTACAATCACAATATCTCTAACCCTTGATTGACTACAAAAGTGAGTGTTTGTTGCGGTTTTGACAACTATAGATGACATTTGCAACAGTTCTCAAACCGCTACGAAAGGGCCCGTGACAAACAATTGTGTAGCAATTTTAATAAACCGTTGCGTAAATGAAACAATGGCTACATAGCGAAAGCATAGTGGCGATATTTGCCGCAGTTACATATAGACAACTGTGACACTAAATACGTGGGAAGCTTCACACCACATGGTGGAAACAAATCTGTCACAGTTTGAGATGTGATAACTGCGACAAAATACAAAAAGACAGACATTAGTTGTGGTTCCAAAACCACGACAAGGTACAATTTCATTTGGCTTTTTATCTATTTTTCCCTTTCAAATGTCATGCCTGACTGAATTATCTAGTGTTAGGCACAAAATTTAAAGCCATTAATGATATTTCTCTGCCCGATTGAATTATCTAGTGTTAGGCACATAATTTAAAGCCATTAATGGTATTTCACTGCCCGACTGAATTATCTAGTGTTAGGCACATAATTTAAAGCCATTAATGATACTTCTCTGCCTGACTGAATTATCTAATGTTAGGCACAAAATTTAAAGCCATTAATGATATTTCTCTTAACAACATAAGAATTATTAGACGGAGTTAAAATAGAATAAGAAATTTTTATTACACGGATTAAAAACAGCTTAAGTTTTATTAGGGATTAAAGATTAATATTATTAATTGAGTCAACATTTCATTTACTTTTATATTTTAAGTAGTATTGTTTTTTTTTTTTTGCTTACGTTTATGATTGGCTTTGCTGATTCTCCTTCTTTTATAGGATTTAATATCGCCTTTTATTATGTGATAAAGGGAGAATTTTAACAATAACCTGCATCTAGCAGCAAAACCACGACAAGGTACAAAAAGACAGACACTAGTTGTGGTTCCAAAACCACGACAAGGTACAATTTCATTTGGCATTTTATCTATTTTTCCCTTCCAAATGTCATGCCTAACTGAATTATTAGTGTTAGGCACATAATTGAAAGCCATTAATGATATTTCTCTGCCCGACTGAATTATCTAGTGTTTGGCACATAATTTAAAGCCATTAATGATATTTCACTGCCCAACTGAATTATCTAGTGTTAGGCACATAATTCAAAGCCATTAATGATACTTCTCTACTTGACTGAACTATCTAATGTTAGGCACATAATTTAAAGCCATTAATGATATTTCTCTTAACAACATAAGAATTATTAGACGAAGTTAAAATAGCATAAGAAATTTTTATTACACGGAGTAAAAACAACTTAAGTTTTATTAGGGATTAAAGATTAATATTATTAATTGTGAGTCAACATTTCATTTACTTTTATATTTTAAGTTTCTTCTAGTATTTTTTTTTTTTGCTTACGTTTACGATTGGCTTTGCTGATTCTCCTTCTTTTATAGGATTTAATATCGCCTTTTATTATTAGATAAAGGGAGAATTTTAACAACAACCTGCATCTAGCAGCAAAACCACGACAAGGTACAAAAAGATAGACACTAGTTATGGTTCCAAAACCACGACAAGGTACAATTTCATTTGGCTTTTTATCTATTTTTCCCTTCCAAATGTCATGCCTAACTGAATTATTAGTGTTAGGCACATAATTGAAAGCCATTAATGATATTTCTCTGCCCGACTGAATTATCTAGTGTTTGGCACATAATTTAAACCCATTAATGATATTTCACTGCCCAACTGAATTATCTAGTGTTAGGCACATAATTCAAAGCCATTAATGATACTTCTCTACCTGACTGAACTATCTAATGTTAGGCACATAATTTAAAGCCATTAATGATATTTCTCTTCACAACATAAGAATTATTAGACAAAGTTAAAATAGCATAAGAAATTTTTATTACACGGAGTAAAAACAACTTAAGTTTCATTAGGGATTAAAGATTAATATTATTAATTGTGAGTCAACATTTCATTTACTTTTATATTTTAAGTTTCTTCTAGTATTGTTTTTTTGCTTACGTTTACAATTGGCTTTGCTGATTCTCCTTCTTTTATAGGATTTAATATCTCCTTTTATTATGGGATAAAGGGAGAATTTTAACAACAACCTGCATCTAGCAGCAAAACCACGACAAGGTACAAAAAGACAGACACTAGTTGTGGTTCCAAAAACACGACAAGGTACAATTTCATTTGGCTTTTTATCTATTTTTCTCTTTCAAATGTCTTGCCTGACTAAATTATCTAGTGTTAGGCACATAATTTAAAGCCATTAATGATATTTCTATGCCCGACTGAATTATCTAGTGTTAGGCACATAATTTAAAGCCATTAATGATATTTCACTGCCCAACTGAATTATTTAGTGTTAGGCACATAATTCAATGCCATTAATGATACTTCTCTGCCTGACTGAATTATCTAATGCTAGGCACACATTAATGATATTTCTCTTAACAACATAAGAATTATTAGACGAAGTTAAAATAGCATAAGAAATTTTATTACACGGAGTAAAAACAGCTTAAATTTTATTAGGGATTAAAGATTAATATTATTAATTGAGTCAACATTTCATTTACTTTTATATTTTAAGTAGTATTGTTTTTTTTTTTGCTTACGTTTATGATTGGCTTTGCTGATTCTCCTTCTTTTATAGGATTTAATATCGCCTTTTATTATGTGATAAAGGGAGAATTTTAACAATAACCTGCATCTAGCAGCAAAACCACGACAAGGTACAAAAAGACAGACACTAGTTGTGGTTCCAAAACCACGACAAGGTACAATTTCATTTGGCTTTTTATCTATTTTTCCCTTCCAAATGTCATGCCTAACTGAATTATTAGTGTTAGGCACATAATTGAAAGCCATTAATGATATTTCTCTGCCCGACTGAATTATCTAGTGTTTGGCACATAATTTAAAGCCATTAATGATATTTCACTGCCCAACTGAATTATCTAGTGTTAGGCACATAATTCAAAGCCATTAATGATACTTCTCTGCCTGAATGAATTATCTAATGTTAGGTACATAATTTAAAGCGATTAATGATATTTCTCTTAACAACATAAGAATTATTAGACGAAGTTAAAATAGCATAAGAAATTTTATTTCACGGAGTAGAAACAGCTTAAATTTTATTAGGGATTAAAGATTAATATTATTAATTGTAAGTCAACATTTCATTTACTTTTATATTTTAAGTTTCTTCTAGTATTGTTTTTTTGCTTACGTTTACGATAGGCTTTGCTAATTCTCCTTCTTTTATAAGATTTAATATCGCCTTTTATTATGTGATAAAGGGAGAATTTTAACAACAACTTGTATCTAGCAGCAAAACCATGACAAGGTACAAAAAGACAGACACTAGTTGTGGTTCTAAACCACGACAAGGTACAATTTCATTTGGCTTTTTATCTATTTTTCCCTTTCAAATGTCATGCCTGACTGAATTATTAGTGTTAGGAACATAATTTAAAGCCATTAATGATATTTCTCTGCCCGACTGAATTATCTAGTGTTTGGCACATAATTTGAAGCCATTAATGATATTTCACTGCCCAACTGAATTATCTAGTGTTAGGCACATAATTTAAAGCCATTGATGATATTTCAATGTCCAACTTAATTATTTAGTGTTAGGCACATAATTCAAAGCCATTAATGATACTTCTCTTCCTGACTAAATTATCTAATGTTAGGCACATAATTGAAAGCCATTAATGATATTTCTCTTAAAAACATAAGAATTATTATACGAAGTTAAAATAGCATAAGAAATTTTTATTACACGGAGTAAAAACAACTTAAATTTTATTAGGGATTAAAGATTAATATTATTAATTGTGAGTCAACATTTCATTTACTTTTATATTTTAAGTTTCTTCTAGTATTGTTTTTTTGCTTACGTTACCGATAGGCTTTGCTAATTCTCCTTCTTTTATAGAATTTAATATCGCCTTTTATTATGGGATAAAGGGAGAATTTTTACAACAACCTGCATCTAGCATTAAAAATGCACATAAATTTTATGAAATGGGGTAATTTTAACACATATCCTAAAACCATTAAATTTTTGCTACTTTTTAGGCTTGTGAGCCCCACATTAATCTATTTTTAAATTATTATGTTTTTTAAAATAAGGATGAAAGTACAATTTTAACAATAAAGTTCAATGTCAAGAGAGCTTGACACCATAAAGTTCTTTGAGTAGCAAAAATGCATATAACCTTTAAAAAATAGAGAAATTTGAACCCAAGCCCTAACACTGTTAAGCTTTCATTACTTTTTAGTTTTTTGGGGCCCACTGAGTTGAACTAATCCTAATGCGCCTTGCGATCAAATATAAGAAATTTAAATCAAGGATTGCACTAGTGATGCTATCCCAAATCATCTCACAAAGAGTGGATTAGACTAACCGAAGCTAAACTAATTAATGCAATAGAAAGTTATAAAAATGGGGTTTTGCCATGAGAATAATTTTTTTTTTGGTATTTTTGATTAGTTTAAATGTAAATGCTCGTTTTTTGAACTTTAATTGTAGAAAAGCAATTGAAAGATAGTTTGAAAACTTGACTGACAAAATAGGGCCATTGTTGAAAATATTACAATCATCCTAGCTTCTTGAAAGATTGGGAGTTGAAAATCCAAGTTCAATTTGAAAACCTCTAGTTAACCGCATTGAGTCTAATTAGCCTAATTACGAATTGATCTGACCACTCACTTTCTCAATTGTTAATTAATCTTATTATTTGAAGAACCACTTGGTAGTGTAAGGTTAGGATAAAAATGCATTGAGTCTCTTCTTGAGTGTGTAATTTGACCACTCAAGTATGGATCTAGTGTTTACCTACAAATGTGATTAGAAAGTACAATTAACCTATAAGCAATCCATAGGAAATTATAAATTCTACCATATAAGATGACATTAAATCCGTAATCCAAACACCAACATTCATACATGCAATAGGAAATCACTAAATTACACATATGACTTGAAGATCCTACATAAACATATAGAAATCATAATCTCTTTGTTCTAGATCCACATACATAAACAAACACACGTGGAATCTATTCAAATACATAAATCTAGTTCTGAAGAAAACTAAATAACTCATCTATTAGTGCATTGAAGCTCTAGTCTCTCAATCTCCACCAAGATCCTAGAGTTGCTTAGCTACTCATGCTTCCACACCCTTGAGACCTTATTTGACTAAGAAAACCCATGGAATTGTAGTAGTTTGGCCAGAATTAGCAAGAGGATGGTGAAGGATGAAGGAAAATTGGATTATAGATGGAATTGTGGCAAAAATATATGATAATCAAACTAGGGTTGATAAGAGCCGAAAAAGCTAAGGTAAGGGATGAACTTGATTTTCGGCTTAGCTTATAGGAAATAGCCTGAAACTACTACTTAGGGTAATTTGGGATTAGGTCAGATCAAACCCAAGCAAGTGTTTCGAGCAACCCTAATTTTTCCTGAAAATCACAAGTTTGTCGTGGCTTCACACTTACAAGGGCCACGACAAATGTCTTCCAAAAACCTGGTAGCAAATTAAGGGATCGTCATGGGTTTGCTCCAGCGAACCCATCACTACAAAAAAAAGTGCGTTAATTATGGTTGAAAACACTGATTTGTAACGGTTTAACCGTTACAAATCGTGTTTGTCACGGTTAAAAGAACCGTTACAAAATCACCCGTGGCAAACCATTTTGTTACGGTTTGGACAAACTATTACACACACAAAGCAACTGTTACCGTTGTGCACATTTGTAAATGTAACATCCTAAATTTTAACCAAGAGATCAATTAGTGTAATACCCAAAAATTGGAAAAGAGGCAATAAGGGGTTACTTAAAGTTTTGATGCGTTATTTGAAATTCAAAAGCCTTACAAAAATATTTAAAATGTCCAAAGTATTTTTAATAATTTTGAGATTTATTTTCTTTAGAAATTGAAGAAACTAATTAGGCATTCATTTTTAATTTGAAAGTGTTAGGGCAATTATTTTTGAGACTCAAAAGATATTATGGTGGAAGAAAATCCCTAATTTAATAGAGGGATTTATTTTAGAAAAAAATATGTTCAGTCATTAAGAGAAAGGTATATCTGTAATTACCTTATATTCCCTTGTCTTTCAGCTCTACTCCTCAGTCTCGACATCTTCATCACCATCTTCAGTTCTCCTTTCTTCCTCTCCCACCCAGACTCCTTCTCTGTCCCTTCTTCATCGGCCCCTACTCTAGGGAGCTATGGGACTCACCGGAATCAGCGAGTGTCGTCCGCATGAGCCGGGGGGTGTTTGTTCCCCCCATTTTCGAGTCACCCTAACCACCTCTGTTTCTTTCCCATTCGACGGCAGAGATCGACAATGTGATGGAGAGATTGAGAGATAGAAGGTCGGCTTTGGAGTTTTGTTCCTCGCCGCCCCTTGGAGCCGCAAGTGTGATTCGAGTTTCCCTCTTTCTCTCTGTATTCTTGTTCAAAAAGGTTATGTAAGAGAAAGATTGATTGTTGTGTTTAAATGAAACAAGTTTGGAAACTCTTGTGGAGTGTTGGTTGGGGTTCATGTTTCTTGGGAGTAAAGGAGAATTTTAAATGTTAAAAGTGATATTGTAACTGTTTAAGATGATCCCCATATTTAATTAAAGAGGGGCTATCTGAATTTTGAGGTATTGAAATGGTCTAGTTGTGAGAATACTCATAAGATTTACGAAGAAACTATTAATATGGTGCTTGTTGTATGAATGGATTAGCTCAAGAATCGACTTGTAAATTTATGCATTATTAATTATATGATTTGTTATTGGGATCTGAACTATGGATTACTATTTTTGGTTGAGATGCTCTTGAATTGTTATCCAAAAATGTCTAGATTGATTGAATGAGTAATCTGATTGTAAGTGTGGTGTCTTAAAGTTCTCAAAGACAAATAAGAAATTTCAGGATACGTAAAAGTAAATAAAAATGGTAAGGGGTGAAGCGAAGTTGTTTGAACTATGATTTACATAATTGCAGATCTGTAAGGTCTTTAGAACTTATGAATTTGATATTTTTAAAGTATAATCGTTATAATGAGGATAATGAGGTTTAATAGGCTTGATATGGGTTGAATTAATTTAATCTTTCCGTGTAATTATAATTATCGCCCAAAGTATATCATTAAAGGCTCTGAAGGGACTAAGTCCCTAAGTAGTAATTAATTTGGTACCTGATTAATTACTAATCAAGTATATGCATTGTGTATTGATTTTAGACATCAGTTCTTGTTGTCGAGCGAGGGCGCACTTATGGTAATTCTTGGTTTGGCTCCAAAGAGGTAACTAATTCCTTGTCTTACTACGGAGTATATGATTGGCGAAACTTAAAACGATGGTATATTGGAATTGGCACATACGAGGTACTTGTATGCTCACTTGTGGTACGTTATGTTTGAATTCTATGTTGGAAACCAATAGTTATGGAAAATGAACATGCATATAAAACTGTTGAATTGTTGTTGAAATTGAGCTAGTATTAAGGCATGTTGATAACCATTGTGATTTAAATTGTTAACTATGCAAAAAACATGTATGTTACATGATGCTGCATTTGATTGGTTGGTTCTAGCGCCATTGAACTATGGCTTACCCTCCTTCACATGATGTGGTTCCCTGATGGCCATCGAGTGAACCATTTGGGTTATTCCGGCGTTTGGAACCGATTCTTGGTGGTTCTGTCGGTTATTTGGATCTGCCTCTTCGGAGGCATTTGGATCCCAAATGATCTGTCGCACCGGAGGCGTTTGGATCATGTTCTAGTGATTTGTCTCATCAGAGGCGTTTGGATCACATCTTTGCATATAATTGGTTTTAACTCATGATGTTTTTGAATATCTGATCTTAACTGTTATTATCACTTGTGTTGTATTATATCACTACTGCTATCGACATTTGGTTTTTACTGTTGGCCCCACTTAACTGTACAATTGTACACTCACACACACGTAGGGTAGTTTGGGAAGATTAAGTGTTACTGAGACCTTGTCTCACCCCGCTGTTGTTGTAACTCTGGTAGTAAACATGAAGGAAAGGAGTCAGCAGATGCTTGCTGATTAGCGAGGTTGCGGTTGATTTATATTGGTGAGGTGTATATTGCGGTACACTTAGTCTAGACATATTTTACTTCCCACTTTCTCTTGACTTCATCTAAGATTTGGGATGATTGTATTTATTGTGGTCTTAGTGAGACTGGTCATTTCCGGCAAACTTATGACTGGAAGTCCATTGGTTAAGGTTTATGTTTTTAAGGTCTATGTTGTTATAGGTGGTTAATCTCTGGATGCGAATGGTTCATGGCAAATGTGATCGAGCTTTGGCCTCATGCTGATTGAGGCAAATGCTCTATTATGGATGCTTGACTGTGTTAAGTCTGGTTCTTGACCAGGCCTATGATTGAAAATAATTCAAAATGATGGAATATTGACTCTGGTTTACATCATACTCATATGGTTCTGATATCTTGGGAGGCAACTCTCGGCATGCCGATAAATCATAGAAGGTTATTGGTATTCTATTTGCTAAATCATATTACGTGGTGAATTCTAATTACCATGTTAGGTTATGCCTTTCCTAACATGGTATGATGTATAAGCAGGTTTTCTAATTGATTGAGTATGTTTCTTTTTTTTTAACTATTTTGATTGTTTTCTTAACATAGTTAGGGTAAATAGCTTCTTGATACAAGGAAATTTTAGTAACCATGTTAGGAGATGATCTTTCTAACAGGGTTAATGCTCTTAAATCATGATGCCCTTTTATTATCCATGATAGCAATTAATTGATTTAGAAATGCATTTTTCTATCATGGATGCACTATTCAAGTATCATTAGATTTTCTACTAATTATGATAGATCGTTCTTGATCATAGTTAACTTTCAAAAGTAAGAAAATGTTTTCTAACTATGATAGACACAATCACTTTGACATTTCTTTTATATATATATATATATCATAGTTATTGTATTAAAATGGTTGTAAAAGATTAAAGATGATTATGTTTGTTAAAATGGCAATTAGTAGGGATAATTTTAAACTCAAACTCTGGATCTTTTACAACTTAGTTTATTGTATGGATGTTTTCAAGGTTTTATTATCTATGATAGACTTATTGATTTTATAACTCATTTCTTTTCTATCATGGGTAACTCAACGTTTCAAATTACATGTTTGTCCCTTTGTAACTATGATAAACCATATACTATCTTAGTTATGGTTCTAAATCAACTAAATGCTTTTATAACTATGATATTCTCTTTTGGTATTTAGTGGTTTTCTTTTCTATCGTAGTTATCTTCTAATGATCGGTTTAAGCTATAATAACTATGATAGGACCCTGATATCATAGTTATGATTTGGTCGATTGTTTGTTTTTGTAATGGTTTCAAATGGTTCCATTGATCAATGGGATTGTGTGGATATAATGGTGGTTTCAATTGAAAATTAATAAGAGGATTTTACAATAATGGTTGAATTGTTACAAATAGAGCTTTATTTGTAACAATTCAACCATTACAAAACCGTGCAATTTGTAACGGTTGAACCGTTACAAATTTAATGAAAAAGCAAATAAAAGTTTCAAAATTAGTTTATGGTTATTTTTTTTTTTTTTTGAAAAATTTAATTAAACAAATAATTATTCATTAAAATTTTATAAAATAATAAAATCAAATACTTTTTATCATGTTTATAATTTTTAAATTAATTTTTTCATTTAAATTATACATATTTGTAATTTCATTTTTTTTGTATGGAAGAACCCTCATTGTTTCATATGCAACCTGCAACTATAATTAATTAACAAATTAGGAATTACACAAAATGATATTTAATTATATATGTATAAACTAAATACCATAAAATATTAAAAGAAGTATTAGAACCTAAGCTAGATGAAGAAAATGGGAGAAAGACAGGTAGAGAAGGAGACGGGAGTATGAGGAGGAGGAGAGGAGAGGTAGATGTTTGTGCAAAATGAAAGGAGGAGGGGTTTATATAGGAGTTACCGTACAGTTTGTAACGGTTTTCCTAAAAAAAACCCATTACAAACTGCACGCACAATCCGAAACCCATTCTGCATGCATTTGTAATGGTTAGGGTCAAAAAACCGTTACAAATATTAACATGTTAATAACGGTTTGACCATTACAAACCCGTCAATTTTTATTTTATTCAAAAATACGACGTGTTTATAACGGTTAAACAGTTCAGACGTGACCGTTACAAATGCGTTGTATTTTTAATGAAAAAATTGATGAGTTTGTAACAGTTAAACCGTTACAAATGCATCGTATTATTGGATTGAAAAAATGGAGTTTGTGGCAGTCTGACCATTACAAATCGGTAATGGTTTAGATTGGTTTACCGATTTGTGACGGCCTATACCATTACTAGTTGTAACAATTGAAACTGTTACTATTCAGACCATTACTAATAGTTTAGACCATTACTAAGGTTGTACCCATTTAAAAAAATTAATATTTATCATGGTTAGCTTAGCTCAATAAAACCTTGACAAATTGCTTCCCGAAAAGTGGCGCCAAGGTTCCCATGATATTTGTCATGGTTTTTGTCTCAAACCGTGACAAATGGTACATGTTTGTCACGGTTTTTGGCAGCCGTGACAAAATAACCATTACAAAATGAATGTTTTTTTGTAGTGTATGGCAAGTGATGCCTAATTTGAGGTGCTTGTCTTTCTTTTTGTTTTTATTTTTTTGCCAAAGTCGTCAATTCTTGCACCTTCAATGGAAATTCAAGCACAATTATAATATCTCAAGTCCATAAATCATAAATGCATGAGTTTGACCTTAAACAAACAAAATAGCATCAAAATGCAACTAACCCTGTAATAACCCTAGAAATATGATAAGTTAATTGAAATTTTGGATTATCTATTATTTATTAAATATTATTTATTGTAGTTTGTTGATAAAGAGGAAGAACTTGCAGTCTAGTGATATTACAAGCTGGGCCTATACTCAAGGTAAAGAAGTTTGAATGTTTGCTCTATCAAGGAGAATTTTTTTTTCTGATTTATGGAATTTGGAAAGCATTCGTAATTAGAAGCTATTTTATTCCATGTTATGACTTGAGAAATTCAATATAATGTTTATAACATGAATGTAGTTCATATGTAAGTATAAGCTAGAATAATTTTCTTTTATTTGCAACTATTATGGGCAAAGAATTTCATATGTCTATATATATGTGTGTTTGGTGTTTGTAAAGGAGGTGCTAACACATAGAACAATAGGAAATCTCATTAAATAGTTGTAGTTATAATGACAATAATTTTATTGTATTTTAGGGAATTAAGGTTGATTGGTATTTGAAAACTACGTTGTAGGATACAATATAGCTATGAGGATAACAAGTTGACTGAATAGCGTTTCATCTATGTTTAACAACTTGTTACAATTATATTGGATTAACCATTTTATTTGTATTATATTATGAAGATAGGTTTATCAAAGTTATATAATTGTTTATTATGTTGGGTGATTATAAGAAATAGTGATTTTCATTTATTTATTTATTTATTTACTTAATTTTCTAATATCATTTTATCCTTTTGGATCTTTGCACAAGAATTTAATGGATTTATTTGAAATGATTTTCTTGTGAACTTCATGTTAGAGTCCTAGATTATGGAACATCCATCATGTCACTTTGGTATAGGATGATCATTTTATGTCTTATATGATAACTTGACTCCAAGAATATTTGACAATTATTTGTTAGTACTGGTTGTCACCCAAGAGGAGGGTGAATTGGGTGACAGAATAAAATCTGAGAAATTCTTTCCTTGTCAAAATCACAGTTGAAGTAATAAGTAGTGCTCTTAAATATCTTCTTTACTAGTTAAGGATAGCACATTGAAACATGAAAAGCAAAATAAAATGTGTAAATCTGTCATGCTGGAAATATGATGAGAGTTAAGGAAAGAGAGAATGCAAACAAAGATTTATCCTTATTAGGTCTATTCCTTTGACTTACATCCAGTCCTCAAGCTCCACCTGAGATTTCCAATCAACTACCTTCTTGTTTAAATCGAGCACAAGAGAAGCCTTTACAATCCCACAAGTTTAGCCGTGCACTTGTGAAGCCTTTACTCCCTCAAGTTTAATATGGGCACTTGAGAACCACTACCCCTTACATTTTGTAAGATTACACCATCTATTAAGATCCCACTATCTTAAGAGAAATCTCACTTTATAAAGAATACAAAGTATTTCTAGTTCACTCAATGAACTGATAATGTTACACACTGAAGTATAGAAAATCTCATTGATCTGAGAGAAGGTAAAGCTTAGAATGCTAAGAATGAATACGTTCGAGTGTAGTCATCTCTGTCTCTTACTTTGAACTTGGGCACCAAATGCTTTTATAGAATTCTCTTGGATTTCTGCCCGTTGCAAAGTCTCTGATATAGCCATTGTGTCTGTTGAAGATGAGAGATAATAAATCTGATGAAGTGTTGAGATGAAGATGTTCTGTGGATGCATTTACTCCTTGTACTTGGTTAGCTTCAGTTCTCCTCTCTTCATTAATTGCAAAAAGCATTTCTTATTTCAAATGGCTTGATTTCTGAGTCTGAGTAACGTAAACTTCCCGAAAATGGGTCTGACACATTCTGTACATAAAAGCTGAATATTCAAATCTATCGCCAGACCGATCATAAGACTCCATTCGATCACATCTTCTGTTGTCTGATCGATCACACATAGATTAGGCTTCGATCATGACCTGCATCACTTGAATATGAGATTAGATAATATCATGCCTGATTGATCACAGGGGGACCCTGATCGATTATGCTTCCTTAATCAATCATGCTTAGATCATGCTTAAATTAGGCTTAGATTAGGTTTAGATTAGAACATGTAAAATTGCCTCGCCTGATCGATCACAAGACATCCTGATCGATTATGCTTAGATTACTTCAAGTTAATTACATGTACAGTTGCCTCGCCTGATCGATCATAGAACATCCTAATTGATTAGGTAATGTTGATCGATTAATACTTATGACTGATCGATTGGGCATTGTTCAGTTTAAGGATAAACTTTGAAAAATCATAACCCTTTCAATTTAACTCCAAATTTAGCATATAATATATCCATGGAAAGATAATTCAATCTAGTTTTCAATGAAGAAAGAATCATTGCCAAACTCTTTGAGATTCAAAAGTTATAATTAAAATCGTGACTGTCAGACTCATGCACAATGACAGATTACTAGGCAAATTTTGAAAATTCATATCTCCCTCATTTGAAAAGCTTTCAAAGTGAAACTTGTGTTCATAAAACATGTATTAAGTCTAGTTTTATATGAAAAAAGTTTACTCCCAATCAGATTTGTATTTTGAAAGATATGATCCAAAACATGATTGCTTGTCTGATGTATGACGTGGAATATTGGGCAGATTGAAAAATTCATATCTCCTTGGATATAATCATTTGAGGGTGAAATTTGTGTCCATGAACCATGTTGGGAGTCTAGTTTCATACAAAACAAGTTTCATCTAAATCTGAGTTTTATTCTATGAGATATGATCAAAATACTAGACATGGGTCAGACTGAACGAAAAAAAACAGAGAAGCTGCATGATCGATCACATGCATATTCTTATCTAACTGTACCCTCTGATTGATCACAATCACTTTATGATCGATCAGATGCACGCTTTATGATTGATTATCATGTTTTGATCGATTATGATGCTTTGATTGATCACAAACACTTTGTTGTGATCGATTATGTATGAGAACTCATGGTTTGATGATTTTGACTTCATTTGAGCTTCTTTTAACTTTCAATTGTGCATAGAAACTTCTAATATCAAGTCTAATAACATGATTCATGATTTTCTCATTCAATTTCTAATCTTATTTGATCATATCATTCTCCACAAACAAGCATAATAACCTTATTCTTTCTTTGACTACTTTATACAAGATATTCACATGAAATAATAGTTAGTTAAAGTTGGAGATGAATACTTTATGCAAGCTTTTTCTTAGGGTAAAGGTGCAATTTCAGGCATGAACTATTACGCCGGTGCACTCAACAGAAAAATGAATTTAACGAACACATTTTGGTAATGAACAATAAAACTAGGCGCAAATTTAGTAACGCCGTTAGTTGACGGTTAAGTTTGACTACAGAAGATTGGCAGAACTGAAAATTTTAATTAAGGACTAGTGGTAATTTAAGAAGTGATTTTGTGATCAATTAAAGAGTTTTGAGAGTTTTATAAATAAATTCAGGAAAATGAAAGTTTTTTTGGACTTTTAATTTGGATGCTTGATCATCACATCTTGCATTTAAAAAGAATGTGGCACAAATTAGTGGATTTGTAGTGGGTATACACTATATACATAGATTTGTAGTGGTTCATTTATTCTCAATTTGTGCCACATCTCTTGAATTCTTGATTATAATAGCAAGGGAAAATACTCTAAGCACCCTAGGCTAACCTCAATTATGAATTTGAGTGAAATACGAAATAGCAAAGTTAGTTTAATCTATGTAAATAATACTTGTACTATGTTGAGATATGAGATATGATTGTGATTGTGTAAATATTATAAGGATAGCATGATTTCAGGAGAATCATAGGCTGATTGAAATCACTAATTATTGGGCTCATTATTCATTCAGAATTATTTACATACAAGAGTTTTCTTTGTCAATTAATCCTTGGAAACCTCAATCACGTCCTTGTGAATAAACTGTCCTTCATCAACATTTGTAGAATATTTTGATGCATGATATTAGCATTGTTGTTTAAAAAATCATATCTCATCTTCTGGTGGTGGAAATGCTACTGATAGAATTCATATATCATTAGAATAACTCCTTATATATATTGTACAAAGAGTAAGTTTCAAAAGCAAGAAATTCTAGAGAAGTAGATAGAATATCTACGTGTGTACATAATTATTGTCATGATTATAAAGGAAGTATAGAATCTTCATTTACATATTATGTTTACTATTTTCTTTTTTTGGTCTGAATTATACTTACTGTTTTCCGGTGGCATTGGCGAAAGTGGTTGTTGATGTTTATTTTTCAGTTAGCAAAGAAGTAGTGACATTTCTGCACTCAAAACCCAAAGTGTTTAGTTTCAAGCTCTTAGTCATTACCAGCAAAACATTTCGTTTGGGGAAACATTGATAATAAAAATATATGTTAACCTATATGAGGCTACTCTGTTTCTCCATTGGTTGTTCTTGAAATTGTTTCACTAGACGGCGTATGGAACATTTGTACACTATATCTATTCTATTATTAGTGACGTAACATGTTGGCGAGATAAGGAATTTGGAAGCTACAAAAGATAAACTTATTTATACAGGTTCCAAAGAAATTATGTAAAAAGAGATACTATATTTTGATTCAGACAGTTGTAAATACTAAATAGAATTCTGAATTGCAAATCAGCAGTTACATTTGAAAAGTAAATGTCTTATTTGCAATTGTCTAATTTGATATTTAGTTATTTACAACTTGTTTTTACCAGAAAACTAACTATCATTCTTCAAAGAATTTATATAAGTACTACTATCTTCTAAATAAATCATTTTAAAGTATTTATGTTGATTTTTTTCAAAACTAATTTGTTGATTTATAAACTTATGCATAATCCAAACTAAGTATTATTTGTATTTAATAAACTTATTTAATTTTCTTAACATCCCTAAAGGTTAGAGGATAATGTATAAAAGATTTAAAGGGTTAATTTGTAAATTTGTCCCGAAAATTTCCGTTCATGAGCTATATCTTTTTAAAGTTTTTTTGAGTTCAAAATCGCCCTAAAAGTTTCAAAACGTAACAATGCTTATCTACTCTGTTATAAAAAATAGCGTTGACTATTAACTGAAAAATTGTCACTGACTATTAATTTTTTAATATTAAAGGAAAAAAAATTGCTCCATTTTAATACTTCCAAGGCAATATTACTCTAAAAATACTTTTAGTACAATATTGCTATTGTTCAAAAACTTTTGAGACATATTTATACCATAACCTTAGATTACCCGTGAAGTAGGAGGTTTTGTTGACGAAGGATGTCTCCAATGCCAAGAGCATCCAAAGCCTTCCAAGCATTTAGCCAGAGTCTGAGAGCAAGTCCTGTGACCCTCAAAATGTTTGAAGATTCTAAAACCAAACTTCGAACACCTAGCCTGCATGTTTATACTTTTTATGAACAAAAACACTAGCTGACATAATTAAAATAAAAAATAAAATCATTTGAATTTTTTTAAAATCAAAATAATTCTTTTTTATAACTAATATAATGTTCGAAGGTTTTGTGGTACTTACTCAAGTGCTTATTGTTATAATTCTTAAAAATTGTACAAATGATGACTGTAATAAATTTCAAATTACACAACTCTTAGATTTTTTTTTTAAATTTAGAAATCGACCCAAATTCTTTGAGATGCGTGAAATTAAAAAAAAAAATTGAATTTATTATTTACTTTCTTAGAAATCTCTGTTAAAATAGTTTGCTTCAATAAAACTTAAGTATTTTGGTTTATATTTCTTTCTTTTCAAAAAAAGGTGCAAAACCAAAATCAAAATCAATCTAATTAGTTCCACAATAACAAAATCTACCCAAACTCATTGTGGCATGGTTTGATTCTTTTTTCAACTCTTCAATTCTTTTTAACTAATGGTGTGTAAAATATAAATAGTGATATGGCAGTGGGTTAATTGAAGAGTCTCAGTGTAGTACTAAAATGGCATAATTGCTCTAGATAAATTACCTTAGGGTGTTGATTACACCTATAAATATTTTAGGGTGCTTATTGCACTCCAAATTATTTTAGGATGCTGATCACACTCTTACTCTTGAAATAATTATTAAACACTTAATTAGAGGACAAAACTTTATAAAGAAAGGGTTGGTCTCCACTTAGTTTATACCCTATTTTAAAAAAGATAAAAAGACATTTTACATATTAAAAATTAAGAAAATATAAAAAAAGTTATGTTTTTTTAAGTAAGGTCTATCACTGCGAGTTTACATTCCTACGAAGCAAATTAATCGGTTGCTAGTAATGTCATATACCAACATAAAAATAAAACACAAAAAGAACATATTTCTTTGTTTTTATAAAACACTTTCCTAAAAACTAATTAAGGCCAAACTTGCTGAGGTAACCTTAGATTCACTATGGAACTAGTTTCAGTGCTTGTCGCAAAGATGAGTAGTGACGATTCTCCACTCTGAATCGTCCATATTTAATTTGGATTGTTCAAATTTAATGTTTTAAAATTCGTGATTTTAAAAATAAAAATATATTTTTTGATAAAATAATTAGTTGAGAGACTATCTTTATTTTTAATTTTGTACAAGATAAAATAATTATCATTTAAAAATAATAAATTTTAACGTATTAAACTTGGACTATACATATTACTCCATCCGTTCCTAAGTATAAGAGACCTAATTACCTAATTTGATTAGATTAAGGATGTTAGTTAAGTTAGTTAGAATCACAAAATATTATAAAGCACGCTAGCCATCTACCTTTATTTTCACCCTCCCTGTCTTACTTGTTTATTATTGAGGAATATCAATCAGGATAGTTTGGGGGGAAAGTTGGAAAAATTAGAAATAGATCTTATATTTATGAACAAGCTCACCTCAGTCCTATATTTAGGATTGAAGGGAGTAGATCTAGACAGTTTAAATTGCGAGGAGCATGAAACTGTTCCGAATTACTAGGCGAAAATATACTGAGAGATTAGAATTACAAAGTACTCCCTCCGGTCCTAATTATAAGACCACTTTGATCTTTTTGACTTTTTTTTCCAGTCCAAAGAAAAAGTAGTTTTAGTTCCAAAAAAAATATTTTTTCTTCAAAACTAATTTATTTTACTTATAAACTAACCTATAATCTAATTTCATGTGATATATGTTATAATTTAGTGGTCTAATTTGCTTCCTTAACTTCCACAAAAAAAGTCAAAATGATCTTATATTTAGGATCGGATGGAGTACCTGTGAAGCCCCAAGGAAGTTGTAAGGCCTGCTATTCCAGCTCCTACAATTACAATATCTTCAACTCTTGTTTCCATCTGTTCAATTTCAACTTCAGAGAGCATCTTATCCGGTTCAGGCTTCCTGCTTTCTGCATTCGAGGCTGTGAATCTTAGATAGCTAATAAGATTTCTTTACTGGGATTTAATGTGATCGTGAATGTGTGTGTGTGTGTGTGTAAATATGGGGCTTTAGAAGACACTGGATGATGATAGAGTTGGAATAAGAAAACGTAAGCAGCGACATGAAGATGGAGAGAAGCAATTATTGAAGATTTTAGCTCTGGCTATGAAAGCCAGTACGTTTGCCTTTCGTGATATAGCAAGGAATTCAATGCTCAAAATGTCAAAGTGGTGGTAGGATTTCCATTCATTATTGTATAAATAGTACAAAAAGGTCTAATAGAATATGGACATGTGTGGCCTGAAGCTGGTCATATATTCAGCTAATACACGTGCCAGAGTATTCTATAAATAATAATATATCTTTTGACCCAGTTTATTTGTATCTGAGTTTTATTTTAATCCTTTAAATTTGAATTGTACACTTTTAATCCATTTTTATTAACATCATTACTTTCATTTAACAGAAAACGATGACTTATCGTAACTAAAGCTTGACTCTATATTTAAATGCGGATAAAAATAAATAATTTTTAAAATATAAAAAATGATGATACTAAAAAATTTAAATTTAAGGCACGACAAACTTACCCAGATTGCTCTCTGGATCGCGAAACCACGGCGAAGCTACTCTTACTACATTTCTTCTTAGTTCGCGGCAAAATTCATGATTATTTTCACTCCCAACTATCCTAATTCTATCCAATAACAAACGGACATAAAATACATGGCTTAATTTAAGTTCTATAAGTCAAATTCCATTCTTAAACCTCAACAACCATGAAATAGAATCCATCAACAAAATTCTCACAAACTCACTAAACTAAATTCCACAAACCAATATAATCCTATCAATTAACTCCCAAAATCACCTCAAATCCTCTAAATTTGTTACATTTTACTGAACCATAATCTAAAACTTAGGATGTTACATGAAGTATACACAAATGTATGTCAATGATATTAATAACTTATATATATATATATAGATCCTATAATATATATTCATTATTATCTTCTTTTTTATATATATATCTTATCTATAAACTCTCTAAATACTAGACTCTTTCTGGTAAATTAATCAATTTATTTTTAATTTATCTATTGATTTATTATATATAATTTTTCACCTACTATCAAAATCTAAAATATAATATTACGATCTTATAAATCATTTAATATCTTTTTTTATTATATTTAGATAATTAAAATCTTTTAAATGTAATAAGGCTCTACATTGTACTCCCTCCGTCCCTTATTATAAGAGCCAAAGAGGTAAAATCACACATATTAAGGAAGTGGTTGAGAGAAATAAATATGTCTAAAAATTTTGTTTTATCAAGTTTGCCCTTATTTATGTAAGAGAAAGAAATGTGATAATAGTGTTATAAATGAGTATGAAAGAGAATGTGAATAGAGAGAATAATGATGGGTAAAATGGGAAAAAACTCATTAAATGTTTTGACAAATTGTGTTTAACTATTATAAAAAGGGGCAAAACCGTTCAAATTTTTTGCTTTTATATATAGAGACAGAGGGAGTATATGTTAAATCACATTATCTTTTCCTCAAATCATGACTTAGAATTTTTTATCCTCAAAATCTAATCCAAAATAAATAGAGTTTCTTCAAATAATTATATTATTATATCGAACCTTAAATAACTAAATATGAATTATGTTGATATTAAGATCTCTACATTATATTAATTATTTATTTCTAAATATAAAATTTGAGATGTTACAATTGCCCCTTCAGCTGCCCCTTTAATTTGGAATACATCCCAATTTTTTTTGTATTTCTTTATAACAGTATATAATAAATTAAATTAGTGACATTGTGATATCTTTTGAGCTAGAAATGGTTATATTTTCAATTTTTTTTCAAAGATTTGATTATAAAAAATTGTGTTGTGTCTTTTCCTCTATATAGGACATTGTAAATATTTATTACATATTTATATTTTTCTGTTTATTTAGTGCATCTTCAATAAGGAATGAATGCAATTACTAAAAAGTCTCATAACAATTGACTAGATAACTACACTACCACAAAAAGTGCCTATAGCGGCACTTTTTGATCCTATAGCGGTGCTTCGCTGTTATAGTCAGCGCCGCAATATGTCAAATCACCTATCGTGGCGCTTTAGCAGTGCTTAATAGGTGGCCTAAAGCGGTGCTTTTTATTTATAAGCGCCGCTATAAGTTAATCTAAAATGGCGCTTATAATTACAAAGCGCCGCTATAGGCCATTTAGTTTTAAAAAAAATCGAAAAGCATAGGCATAAGCGGCCTATAGCGGCGCTTATTTAAAAAAAGTGTCGCTATAGGTTATTCTTTTTTTAAAAGAAATAATTTTAAATTTTAATATTATCCTATATCTACATCAATTTAAAAATTACATATATTTCCGATACATATATACACCAAAAAACCATATATCCACAAATCAAATACATTTAAAGCAAGCATTCTAATTAATTAACTAATATAAACTACAAGTTAACTGCTACATACATTCAACAAAAATGATGACATGTTGCTAAGTTGTAACATGTATTGAAGTAAATGGTAATGAAAACTCGTATAAATAATGATTTTGGAAAGAAAGGAAGGCATAAAGAACTAAGCAAGATGTTAATTCCAGCCATGGCAAATGGATATTCCCACTCTGCTCTGATTCCATTTTCTTTATTTAATAATTGTTGGAATGATTCTTGTAAAATTGCCAAACAATATCTTTGATTCACTGAAAAGCACACTGCACCAAATACGCAGCACAATACATAGACCTAGGATTGTCATGATCATATGAAGAGAAATATTAAACATGCACTGTAGGTCACAAAAATTAATTAGTCAACATAATAAATTTTCATGCAGGGAAGGAAACTTACCAAATACTTCTGGACAAAAAAGATGAGATTTTCTAAATATATAAATCCTCCACCCCTGCCAAATATGTCAGAAAATTCAAATAATTTGTTAAAAAACAAGAAATTACAAAAGCAAAAAGTCTTTTGTTACTAGAATGATCAGAGTCAAAGGTATGTTCCAGAGCCACTATTAAACTCAATTGCATTGGTTACAAACAGATTCAAATTGTGCAATTCAGAACTCCTTGTCACAGCAGCAAATAATGATTCACAAAGAAGTAGGGGATGTAACAGTCACAACAAAATCCCTTTAGCAATAAAGTATGTTACACAATGACAAAATGAAACAAGTTGGTACAACCAAAATTAACCTAAATCAAAATGAACTTGGCTAGCTTAATTTTTTTACAACTTAGAAACAAAATAAACTTGGCAACAATTGTGCAGCAATTAAAGCACATCAAGGACAGCAATCAAAATTAAGGCATAACAGATTCAACAAAACATGCGCTTAGACTCCATATGCACAAAAATTTCAGCACAGAACAGAGAGCTAAAAAAAACAGTGAGAAGCTCTAAAGTGACTCAAGAATGCATGACACTAGTAATAAATCAGATTCCAATCCTTAGCACTTAGTGAAAGGCAATAAAGAGCCAGAATTTGTGCAACATAGGATAAGTGAAACAGAACAGAAAATCAGTGAAAGCACGTTAACAATAGCAAGTAGTGAGAGATCAAGTCTCTACAACAAAACTCTTGCACATTCACAGTGGAAAACACTCAAACTACTTTCCAAAAACTTTGGAGTATGAAATCAACATTTATTTCCAGCTAAGCCTCAAAATGTATTATCTTATTCAAACTGGTGTGAGAATGTATTTTGGCAATAGCAAGAAGTAAATAGACATAGATGATGCTCAAATCAAATGGTCAATTCAAGTACACACATTCTGTTCATTTCAGTTTCAAACTTTTCACAGCAAAGTTCACAACCACAGTGTCTCATTCAACTGATCAAGTTTGTCCAAAATTTCAGGATCAAGTCTCTACAATAAAAATTGGTTCAATATCACAACAAACCAAAACTGACCAACTTCGTGATAGCTGCAGCACAATGACATCCCAAAAAAAAGAAATCAGCTTTGAAAAATATAAGTCAACACTCAAACTCAGATAAGAGAACCACAAGAAAATGCTACAAATGTAGAGAAATTTCATAGCAAGCAATTTCCAATCTCATTGCAACACAAAGATAGCTTTGTGATGGCTACAACAACACAAAAGGATCTATGACAGCAAACTTTGAAACCAGATTCAGCATAGCCAGTTAAATTCAGACAGCAAATAACTCAAAATTTTGACACTAATCTGTGACAGAAACACATGCAAATTCTGACAGCAATTATATTCTGAATTCGTTACAGCAACCAAGTAATTTTGACAGCAAATTAGACCACATTTCAGCAAAAATAATGACAGCAAAACAGCACCAATATTACAAGGAACAAGCACTAAGATCAGAAAGCAACCCAGCAACAATTAAGAAAACACACCAGCTGCGAAATGCAATGAAATGGAACATTAAATACATGCAATCAACAAAAATAATTTTGATTCAGTAAAACTGACAAAGTAGCGCCAAAATCTGATCTTTTAGACAATTGTGTGCATATAGATCAAAGGCACTGCAAAAGCAAAGACCACAATATTCACAGCATTTTACTATACTTACAAATGGTAAAACAAGAGCCCTTATACCATGACCCTAGGAAATGTCAAGTAACTCTCCCAAAGAATTCTCATTCAAAAATTTCTCAAAACCATCCACTCACATTCTGGTTTTGACCAATACCTGCAATCCAATAACCAATTGCTTTAAAAACTTGCCAAAGGACTATAGCTCCTAAAGCTTACAAGTATGCATAAAAACTCCAATAATTCACAAGTAATCCATTTGATCAGAAGTTGAATATTTAGACAGATGGCCAGCGTTGGAATGAATTATTACCATAAAGTTGAAGCACACTCCAGAAGCTCTAAACAAGTAATTTGTATTTAGATAAAAAAAATATTGATGATTTTTGCAAAATATAAATGATTCACAAGAATCTCGTGAGTTGTTTTATATGTCAAAGATAATATCCCGATTCACAGCAAAAGGCATTGTCCAAATAAGTGGAACTTACAATTTAATGCGTCACCTTTTTCTATATAAACTTACAATTTGTGATGGTGAATTCTTCCCTAAGTTCATCTAACAAAGGCATCAATTTCTTCAGAAGTCTCGTGCTCCTCCGCCTCCCCCCTCACGAATTCTCTCCCTCCCTCAAGCTCTCTCGATCGCTCGCTCTAGGCACTGAAGAATGATAGTGATGAAGATGGTGCAATGATGAAGATGAGGCAGAGAGAATGGAGGATCTGAAAGGTTAGGGTTAGTTTGTGGGGTTGGGAGGATCTGAAGAGACTAGGAGGGTGAGGGTTTAGAATGGTGGGGCGGTTGAGGGAGGATGAAGAGAACGAGAGGGCGAGGGTTATGGCACGGTATCAGAGACAGAAAAATGAAAGGGAGGGAAAAAGGGTGGACTTGACGGGATCATAAAATTGGACCCTAACCCGGCACTTATTCAACCATAAGCACTGGGATAAACCATAAAAGTAAAAAAAATAGTTTAACATACCTATCCTGATGCTTATTTTTATAAGCGTCGGGATAGGGTTTCGAAAATTTAAAAAAATAAAAAGCCATAGACCTATCCCGGCG
The DNA here is from genome assembly GCA_037074515.1 of Mimosa bimucronata. Lineage (NCBI taxonomy): Eukaryota > Viridiplantae > Streptophyta > Magnoliopsida > Fabales > Fabaceae > Mimosa > Mimosa bimucronata. The sequence goes on along the minus strand of CM073438.1, from coordinate 31,253,245 downwards.
TTTATAAAAATAAGAGCCGGGATAGGGTATTAATTTGTTTTTTAGTACAAAACCTATTCCGGCACTTACAAATATAAGCACCTAGATAGGTTTCATAAATATAAAAAAATGAAACACCTATACCAGCACTTATGTCTATAAACACAGCAATAGGTGTTTTACACACCAGCGGCGGCGCTTATAACAGTAATCGCCGTTATTGAGGCACCGCAATAGAATATTTCTGTAGTAGTGCTAGCTATAATGCAGAAAGTAATATATGTTCATGTTACTCACTTATTATCAAGACCTTTTTAGTGATTATATTCATTTTCTAGGATCTCATACTGATTTTCCCTCTTTTAAGTTAAGTCACATAATTTTCAATAAGGATAAAATTAGAATTTTCTAGGGTTAATACAAGTTGGGAAAATTGCACAGTAGTCCCAAGGAAGCCTTTGTACTGCTCCAAGGTTCCAAAAAGTCTCTTTATTATCATCAAGTCCCAAGGGACTTTGGTGCAATATTTTTTATTTGTCCAAAGACAATTTTTCCCCTTGAGTAAAAACAAATACAATGGGTGATGTTTAACATAGGAAGCCCTAAACACAACTGAAGTTCCTTTGAGAATGAGAGAGAGAGAGAGAGCAGAGAAGGAGGAAGGTGAAGATCAGTGACCGTTGAAGATCGGTGGCTGGCAAAGATCGCTAACCAGCGAACGGAGGAAAGTGAAGAAAGGAGGCAAAGGTAGGAAGCTTCGATTTGGATTGGTTTGTGTTCTTCATCCTTTCCTTTTTCCGGATAGCAAGGCAAGCTAGAATTTTGTGGTCCAAAAGTTTATCAATTGCTTTTGAAGTTTCTAAATTCATAGAAAGAAAGTGTATACTTCGATTTTGATGTTTTGAGAAGTGATGTTGGGTGAGGAATCAAGTTGGTCGAATTTCTCTAAAAACCCCAAACCTGTCACCGTTCATCAATGCCTTCTCTGATGAATTCGGGTCATAATCTATGGAAACACTAATGAAACATGAATAAAAGCAAGATTGAGTTAAGAGATAAGTTTGTGTGCTGAATTTTGTTGTGTTTCTTGGTTGTCCAATTCTTCACCTGTTCGGTCCGAAAAATATTTGCTCTTCTTTCTCTGTGATTGTTGTTTCTGAGCATGAGTAACGGGATGAATTGATATTTAATTTTGTAGGGTTGATGTTAATTGAATGTGAAGTTGTTATGATTTTTCTTCTTCTTGGCTTGCTCTACTCGGCGGGTGACAGGGAAAAGGGGGGAGGAAGTTTGGTTGATAATAATATTGAATTAGAGATTTAATATGGGTAATCTAGGAGGGAAAATGGGATCTGTTTTGGGAATTATTAAATCTTTGAATTATATTTTCTCCCAGTCTGATTCATTTGTATTTGTGTGCCGCTTTTTTTTATTTTCATTCTGTATTAAGGTTTCAAAGAAGGTTCAAAAGCTAAAATAATTGCCAAAAAGAAAAAGCTGGGTAGTGTTTGTAGTTGTGTGGGAACATTTTTCGGTGGAGGTTTGTTTAGTGGGAGAAACATGTAAATCTACTTTTAGTTTTGTTCAGTGATATAGGTTCTTAACATCAAATTTAAAAAAAATGAAAATTCATGCTAAAAACGCCACCACGAAAGAATTTTGAAATCGATCAACTAAGAAGTTGAAAAAATTAGTGTAGTCCAACTAAAATTTGAACTTGACATGGTCTTTCCCATGAAAATGTTTTAACCAACTTAACCCCCTACCAAAGAAAACATAGCTAATATCATTGAAAATTATTTGCTCATTCAAATTCTACCACAAGCTTAATCATTAGATGTAATCTCAACCTCATTCCTTGTTGATTTGGTCCTTTTATGTGAATAGCTTATCTCTGGGTTTTCCTAGCATTAATGCAAAGATAATCAATTTTATGGTTTGTTAAGTTGTTCCAATGTAAAGCATAACATTGTGAAGTTGTTGTAAATAAGTGTTTATGAAGTGGCTATTTATTTTTTACAGATTTATAAAATGGTCATGAGCACTAAAAGTAAAGGGAAATCATCATCAAGTCCATCTGTAAATAATGGTGGAATAGCGAGGGCTAATAGTGGTCATAGGAAAAGGAGCAAATATGTTGTTCCCTTCTCACACGTTGTGCACCTAAACAATTTATGGATCTTTGTAACTTTTGAAGCATAAAGAAGATAAGATGAGGAGGTTGAAGGACATTGGGTTTGATAAACTAGTGAAGATATGTTGCCCACAAATTAATAGAGATTTATGTCGTGAGTTCATTCATGCTTTGGCTCTCCAACAAATAAGATTCGTATCTAGGGGAAAACATATCTATTGGGGCCAAATGATGTGAAGACTATTATGGGACTGCCATGCGGTAAGGAAGAGATCAAAATAAATATCACGGATGAAGATAAAGACTTCAAGGAATTAAGAGGTGTGTGCGTGAAAATTGCACACAAGGACATAGCAGAGTGGTTGATTGATGAAGTTGATGATGAGAATTTTGAGTTGCTATTTGTTATGTATGCATTAGGAACCCTTTTGTGTCCCACTGCAAGTGTTTGTGTGACTGATAAAGTATTGAAGGTGATGTTGGAAACAGATGGTGCCTTTGGAGAGTATAATTGGTGCTCGTCTGCATGGAAGATAAATCCACCTATAAAATCTCCATGTTCATCTCTTATTAAACCCCCACTTCCTATGCCACTTCTAGAAGTATATGCTCCATCAACATTCAATGTGTAGTTCCCTGGCATAGGAGCAGTCCACATTGCAGATCTATCACAGACCACAATACTATTTAAAATAGTCCCTTTGAGCTTTCTATAGCTGTGAGAAATGCTTACCAATATTGCATCCGATTGAAATCATAGGCTTTCATTAGTACATTCTTTGCCATCAAAGATAATTCATTGCGTCGTTTCCACAATAGCCAACATGTAGTTGAGAACAGTTCATTCCAGCCATCTGGTTTATTCCTACCATTATACAAAATATTCTTCCGAAACCAAGTCTGTATATCCCTACTTGCGAAAAAGTGCCCCTGATGATGAGTTATCATGGTCTGCCAAAGGGCTTTAATGTAAGGACAATCCCTTAAAATGTGTAACAGAGATTCTGTAGCACTTTGGCATTTAGGACATACATCATTAACACTCAGACCATGTCTTTTCCTTTAAGCATTGGTGAGGAGGTTACCATGAAATGCAAGCCACATAAATGTGCGACATCCTTGTAAGGTGCCTAGTTTCCAGATTTTTTGCCATATAGGATCTTGTGGACAAAGCTTATTTTGGTGATTCATGACTGCCTCATAAGTAGATTTGACTGAGAACATACCACTTCTATCATGCTTCCATTTAACTTTCTTGCTCGTTTGTTCAACCTCAAGCCCCTCATGAACATGCTTCCAAGCCGTCTTAATCCCCTTCCACGTATTTGATCCTTGAATCTCTAAGTTAATTGTTGGAAGTAAATCATCCCCGCATCTGTATTTGTTGTGAATTAATTTGACCCATAAAATGTCCTTACGAGTAATCAATTACCATCCCAACTTCATCATGTAAGCTTTATTGTGATTCCTCAAGTGTTTTAAACCAAGCCCACCATTTTTCTTGGGGAGACATACATTCTCCCAGGCGACTAAGTACGTCTTCCTTCTTTCAGGAGTAGATCCCCACACAAAGCTTCTATTACTCTTTTCCATAGCTTCACAAACTAAGATTGGAATAGAAGCAGTTTGCATAGTATAACTTAGAATAGTTGATGTAACAGAATAAACGAGGGTAGCTCGGCCTGCTAGAGAAAGGGAGCTTGCTTGCCAATTAGATAGCCTTCCCTGAACCTTCTCTACAATCCCTTGGTAAGTTTCAGAGGTCACCTTCTTATGATGGAGAGGAACGCCAAGGTATTTGCCCAAATCTGCCGCCACTTGAAACACAAGGGCATTACTTAGCTCTGGCCTTCTAGTATGGTTCATGTTCTTAGAAAAGAAAACTCTTGTTTTTACATTGTTTACCTTAAGCCCAGAAGTTCAGCAAAACTTCTGTAAACACCTCCGAATAATTCCTGCTTGATGTAATGAAGCTTCCGCAAACAAAATAATATCATCCGCAAAGAATAAATGAGATATAGGAGGACCATTCTTACCCAGTCTGAATGGTTGCCATGCATTAGAATTCATGCATTCTTGGATAAGGTGAGCTAATTTTTCCATACAAATAACAAAGAGATATGGAGATAAGGGGTCTCCTTGTCTAACTCCTCTAGAAGGATAAAAGCCATCAAATATCTCCCCATTCCATAAAATCTGCATACTAGGAGTCATAACACAGTTACAAATTATTTCAATAATCTGTCCTAGAATATTTAACTCAAACAAGTAGGAACGTAAAAAATTCCAGTTAATCCAGTCCTATGCCTTTTCAAGATCAATTTTTATTGCCATGTATCCCTTCTTCCCTGTCATGGTTCTCATAGAATGGATCACTTCTTAGGCAACAATGATATTATCCGAGCTTTGTCTTCTAGCTACGAAACTGCATTGATTTGGGCTAATTACCTGAGGAAGAATCACTTTAAAACGGTTAGTGATAACTTTAGTCAAGGTTTTAAATATTACATTACACAAACTAATTAACCTGAAATCCTTTAGCTCCTCAGATTGATCCTTCTTAGGAATAAGTACAATGGAAGTGCCATTTATATCCCTTATGTCTTTAGGATTATACCAAAGGTGTTTGATGAAATCCTGGATAGATACCGCAACATGCTCCCATTGGCTTTGATAAAACAAAGCATTTAAACCACAAGACGCGGGGCATTCAAGGCCCCCATACGAAATAAGGCCTGTTTAATTTCATCATCTGTCACTCCTTTTCCCAGACCTAAAAGCTCATCAGTGCTTAGCTTTGGGAATGACGTGTTGCAATCAAGAGCCTCTCGAGCTTGTTGCTCCTTTTTGAATAATTCAGAAAAATAAGAAATCGTTAATTGTTTTATGACATTCTGATCATAGGTCCATTCTCCATCATTGTTTCAAATTGCCCCAATGAAATTATGTCTTCTTCTGCCATTCGCTTTGGAATGAAAAAACTTCGTGTTTCTATCTCCATAAATCAACCAATCACTTCTTGCCTTTTGAGCCCAAATAAGAGCATCTTGAGTCATCACTTCCTCCAATTCCTTCCAAACACCTCTCTGTTCCACTTTTGGCACCTACTAGTAAAGTTTTAAACGTTATGGTTCCAGTCCAAGTCCTATCTCTATTCATTCTGAACAAATATGCCAAACGCATCATCATGAAAGACCCATGATGCTTAAAATCTGAATGGTTTCGCAGACCTATGTATGCTCCTCACACCTTCAAGTTTTAATAATAATGGCTAGTGATCTGATTTATACCAAGGCAATTGAGTGATGCTATGATTTGGAAACATCTCTATCCACTCTTTCGATCCTAGGCATCTATCAAGTATGCTTTCGGAACTTGATCTTTGCCAAGTGAAATGTGACCACAAAACCTGAGATCAGAAAGATTTGATTCTTCCATAAATAAGCAAAAGTCCTGTCTGGACCAATACTACGACTGATCGACCTCCTTTCCGCTATTGTTAATGTTGCATTAAAATCTCCCCCTAGACACCATGGTTCTTGGGTGTTTTCATGCAACCTCTTTAAATATAGCCATAGTTCACGTCGGCCATTGGCCTGTGGACTCCCATAAATAACAGTTAACCACCACCTGTTTCCATCATGGTTCTCAATTCGAAGATGAACATACTAATTCGATCTTTCCACAATCATGACTGTCTTTAATTTATCACTCCAAAGGCACCAAATACCGCCTCTATACCCGTACGCATCTATAATCTCAACGTTAGGAAATCCCAAATGATTCGCAATACTTGCCGCTCGTGCTCCACTACTTCTTGTTTCTACTAAGGCAACAAAATCTAGCCCATGAAAAATTTTCATTTCACATATCAAGTTCAGAAACGTTTTTGCTCCCGTTCCACGTGAATTCCAAAACAAAAAATTCATGATGACACGTTTGAGGGGTTGGAAGATGAAGCTCTCATTATGCTTCCACTGACTTCTTCCATGTCACCGTACTGTGTTTCTCCATTCAAAATCCCCTCAGAGCAAAGGGTTTCTAATTGTATAGCTATATTTGGCCCATTAATAAGGCCCTTATTTATTCTAGTCCCATTATTCTCTTGATATGCAGCGCTATTCTCTTGAAATGAAGCCAAATGTGGGTCGTGTTCACTTGTAGTTATTGAAGATTTGGGACCATTCTCAGAGCCCAATAAAGCAAATGGGTTTTGGGTAAAAACCGCCCCAACTTTGGTGAATTCTTCCTTATCCTTGCTATTCGGTGATCCACTGGTTCTATTTTCCTTGCCACGTGCTTTGCTTTTAGTGGTGGCTTTCCTCTTCTTTATCATTGGGACCCACACACGCTTGGACACTTCCTTCATTACTTCCTTGCCGAATTCCCGCATATCATCATCCTACTTAACTATCTCCACCTTTTTCTCCTTATCTTTGGACCCAAGTAAATCATATTTCCTTTGTGCATCCTCTTTAAAAGCCTTTGAACCTTGTACCACAGGATTTTGTTTCACACCCGAAGAATCTGTTTCCTTTACTTTCGATCCTGAACTATCTGGATAATGATTACGATTCCCAAAATAACGCCTCACCACCATTTGTGGCCCATAGATACCGTTTTCCTTTTTTGGGTAAATCTCCGCCGACGAAGATTGCGCTGCAGTGCTTGAGTCACCGGAATCCTTCTCCGGCTGAGCTTCTCCAGTTTCCACTTCATTGTTCTCGTTGGATACCTTCTGTTGCTTCTGATCACACATATTAATATGATGTCCGTATCGACCACATTGAAAACAAATCAAGTGGAGTCCTTCATATTGAATCTTGCGTTCTTCACCAAAATGAATAAAAGCCAGAAGAAGTGGTTTTTGGATATCCAGTTCTACACAAATTCGAGCAACCTTTTTCTGAGAAGGTAGTAGTTCTATCTATCTTTAAATTTCTTCCTACTATATTCCCAATCCTCCGTAGAGATTCAATATTATAAAGCTCATATGGTAGATCCGGAATACAAATCCATGCAGCAATCTGCTTGTGATTATCTGCCTTTCAGGGATTAAAATTAGGCCTCCACCTTTGGACTAACAGGTAATGGTCCCCTATCATCCATGGTCCTTCTTGAAACACAAAATCTCGATCCTCTTTGTTAGAAAAAGAGACTATGTAGTAACCATTACTCAGAGGAGTAACCTTAATGGGGCTTCTACTCCACATTCTTCCCATCCTCTGGCACATGTATCTAAAACCAAAGGATTTCCCTAGCAATTTGACAATAAGAAAGTTCATGTAGGGCTTGCACCAAGCTTGATATTCTTCTGCCATCACTGGCAGCGTAGGATATTTACCCTTCCCTTCCCAGGTGCTAGGATTTTCCTCCTCTAGATCATCATTCTCTGTGTTCTCTACTTCAGCTTCACTCATTTTTTGATCACTCTTCTTTGAAAAGTAATCCTTCCAACATTTGAAAGCACCAGCTGTTGACAGGTTTGCTTCTAGGTACCCTCCTTATTGGGGACGCCTTCATTCAAACCTCTCATAGACTTGCCTTTCAGTCTGCTTCCTTCCCCCCATCTCCTCCTGGGTCACCATTGCCGGCCATCATCTCCACTTCCATCGCCATCATTTCTTGAGAGTTTTGTTTTGAAACAAAGGAAATAACTTTAGGACACAAACTGTACGATGTTGCATTTACTTCCTAATGGTAAGTGTGGCTGTCTTTAATGTTTTTTATACTTGCTAAATTGTTATTTTCACTTGAACTATCATGAATTAATGCTAAAAATGTTGTAATTATGCTTATGAAAAATTGTCAATCAGTTTACTTGTAGATATATTGCTTGCAACATTTTCTATTCGGAGAAGGAAAAGCATCTAAGGCTGAGAATTACATTGAATATTGGGATGAGAAGAAAGTGAAAGAAAGAATACAGACGGAGAAGGACAACAATGATAGGCTACTCCTTGGTGTTAGTAATGAAGTTAGACGTTCATATGGTAAATTCAATCCAGATTTGTTAGTTCATCTGGTATATTTTCGTTTTATGTAGTGTGTAAATCAATGGTTGTGGAATAATTTATGCATAATGAATGGTAATGAATGTTAATGCACTTCCAGGGATTAAGGACAATTTATGGTAGATTGTTGTTAGTGGTGGGAGATATGGTGGGTAAGGAATTACTTGCCATTCAATTAGATTGGTTAAATGAGAGTGTCAATGAAAAAGTGATAGAGTACTCCAATAAAGATGAAGAAAACGGAAAAGAAGAAATACAAGAGGTGGATGAGGATGAGGAAGAAGATAATGACGGATATTTCGAAGTTGGCCAATATAGTGGCAAAGACGATATAGAAGTACAACATAATGAAAAAGGAAACGAAGAAGACAATGAAAATGCAATAGATTCAGAGAAAAAAGATTTGGAAAAAGATGAAGACACAAAAAGTAGCAAAGAAGATTTAGAAAAAGAGGAGAATCAAGAAGCTAGTGAAGAGAATGAAAATACATTAAATGAATCAAAGCAAGAGAAAAAATAAAATGAAGAAGGGCCAACCAAATTAAGAAGATAACTAAAGTAATTATACCTACTATCTTTCACCATGGATTGAGACTAAGACGAAGGGGAGGGTGAAAAGGGAAAATGAAGATAGAGATGCCTTATTTCATATGTGCATGTCTAGTTGTCATAATAAAGACAGTGATAAGTATGTATTCTAAATTTGAATGAGAACAAATGTTGTGTTTAGTTATATTTATCCTGATCACTGATGGTTGTTGTTGTAGATACTTTATTGAGTTGTATGGATACTATCTAAAACGTGTTGAGCTACATTGTCTCAGGCCAAGAGGATGGATTAGTGATAAGGTACGGCAGATAGTTACATAGAGGAACAATCTTCTACTATATTGTTGAATTTCTAACTTTTGTATTGCATGTATAGTACATGTCTATGGTGGTGAAGACTTTAGTTGGGGATGAAAAAGAGCAATATGGTCAAGTAAGAAGACACATATTTTCTGCTGACTTCATGGGGAAAATGAAGCGACAGTTGCATACATGGTGTTTAGAGGATAATGAAAAGGAGTTCTTACCCCAAACACTTAGGATACAATATTGGTGATTGTCATTTTGTGTGCGGCCCTACACTTTTCAATGACCATTTGTATTGCTTTGTGGTTGAACCAAAAACGATGAGCTTCTATGCCTTAGATTTATTGGTAAATAATATGAAATTCATAAAGTTATAGATTGAGCAAGAAGCAGCAGCTAAGGCCGAAAATAAACCAAAACCAAAGGTGTCAAAGAAGAAGACAAGGTCAACAAATTGGAACCTAAGCAATTCCTAGCCAGATGCATTGTACATGTTTACTACCATTTAATGAGGTTTTGTTGTTATCTATTATGCACAAATTTTAATTCACAATCTGTCATTCTATACTAGCAAGTTGGCTTCTATCAAATGCTTCATAGAGTTAAGATGTCTGTGTTCGAGGAAAAACGCAAAATTGAAGATCAAGTGAGATGGGCTAAAGTTCATGTTCAATGTGATACGTGAGTATACTTGTTGGTTGTAGTTAATATTTGTCTAAATTGTGTGTGGAACTGACCTTTGTACATAATTAAACTTTATTTGCAAGGACTCATGTGGAGTACATGTGTTGTCTTGACTACAGATGTGGGATGGAAAGGAGCAAGATGTTGAGGTTTATACCATGCCCAAGTACTCTAGGGAGAAACTTCAAGAACTAAAGATGGGTTGTTTGTATTGGCTTATTACTCATCCCAACAATGTACATGGTCATCAGGTCCTATCAATATTGTGAGGGAACCATTAGAAGAAGACAAAAGCATAGACAACATAGTATATTAGCTTTTAAAGTGGGAAGAGTGGGGATCTATGAAAATTATATCATGTATTTTGATTTTGTATTGACAGTGAACTACCTAGTGACATCGATGTATTTTGATAATATTCCAGCACCTAATGAAGCCTTTGTTGTTGATATTAATCATTTAATGGAATGAGTATATGGTGTCTGTCATCAGGTATGTCACGAAGTGTTGGTCAAGTCATAATTAACAAGGACAAATGGGAATGCCTGTAATGACAACTCGCAAAGGTTGCATTAACAAGTTCCAGAGTTGTTAATAACAATTGAGTATGCCTCACATCTTAGTTTTACACAAGTTATAAGGCCTGTAATGACAACTCCACAAGCCTGCATTAACAACTCACAAAGCCTGCATTAACAAGCTTTAGAGTTGTTAATAGCAATTGAGTATACCTCACATCTTAGTTTTACACGAATGACAAGTTATAAGGCCTGTAATGACAACTCCACAAGCCTGCATTAACAACTCCCAAAGCCTGCATTAAAAAGTCCTGGAGTTGTTAATAGCTCTTTTACACGAGTGACAAGTTACAAGGCCTATAATGACAACTCCACAAGCCTGCATTAACAAGTTCCAGAGTTGTTAATAGCAATTGAGTATGCCTCATCTTAGTTTTACATGGATGACAAGTTATAAGGCCTATAATGACAACTCCGCAAGCCTACATTAACAACTCCCAAAGCCTGCATTAACAAGTTTTGGAGTTGTTAAAAGCAAATGAGTATGCCTCATCTTTTACATGAGTGACAATCTACAAGGCTTGTAGTGACAACTCCCTAAGCCTGCATTAACAACTCTTAAAGCCTGTATTAACAAGTTTTGGAGTTATTAATAGGACCTGAGTATGACTCACAAAACAAGTGAGTTTTGTACGAGTAACAAGTTGAAGGCTTGTAACAACTCCTCAAGCTTCAATTAACAAGCTCCAGAGTTGTTAATAGAAATTGGGTATGCCTCAACTATTAACTTTTCATTACTAAATTTTAGTCCTCACCCACATATAAGAGACCATACTTTCTGAAAATAGTATGTCTAATATTTTATTTGCTTAACAAGGAAAACATTCTTTATTTATGTGATCCAAAATTTGAAAAGTTGAATTAAATTAACTTTGTGACATCAATGGACGTATCATATTATCTATCATATCACATGGACAATTAATTGAGTCTTCATTGAAAACTTCAACTATCAGTACTATTTCATTTACAACCTTATATGCATCCTATAGTCAACTATACTTATTCCAAAAGCTATCATAAACATCATACGCCTTCCACTTTCAATGACCACCTAACTTTTAACATGTCTAATGATATTTACAAAATCTATCCAAAAGAGGATGCATCTACAAAAAGTCACAAAAGAGAATGCATCTCCAAAAAGTCACAAGAGAGGTCAACATGACTCAACTTGGATTTGGATTCTTGCAGGTCTTCACAGTGTGACTAGCCTCATGGCATCTTCCATAATGATAAGATTTTTTGCTCTAAAATTAAGATTCAATCCTTTTCCTCTTGGGTCTCCCCCGGTGGCCTTCTAGTTCTTGGGGGATTTAAGAATGTTTGTGTCATCATGGGTGTAACTGTAGAAGATTTAGGATGTGGACAATCATGTGTTGCTACAGCCTCATCATAATTGCGTATATTTTCTCTTGGGTGGTCAATTTGTAGCAGTCATCCACAAATGCATACACATTACATGAGCTAACTTGATTGCAGCACACGCATGTTCACAAGGTATTCCGCTCATTTACCATGCCAAGCAAGAGCATTTGTGTGAAACAAGATCTATAGTTACATCGATCTTTCCATTTATAGACAACATTTCAACTACAATCCGATGATCCCCATAATATTGGCCTTCATTTTTCTAGTCTTCCAAGTTGCTTCTATCAACTTGGACTCAATATTTGGCCCAACACCATTATTCCAATTTGACATTGCAGATTTACGAGCAACCATCTTTGCAGCCAATTTTTCTCTATCCTCATGAATGAATACATCAACATTGTGCTTTCTTTCTTTCACAGCCCATGCATTAAAAGACTCTACAATATTAGTAGTAATATTATCCCACCTTTTATAAGGAAGCTTGCTCATAGCCCATCTCTCGACATCTCTATAAGTATGAACCCATTGGGCCAAATGTGGAAAGAACAATGCCATTTTTCTAAAGCAACATTGTAGTCATGGTCATACCTTGCATAAGCAATTGCGTCAAGCATCTTTTGTGCATCCTTTTGTTATTGCCTGAAGTTCATTCCTTACCTCTGTTCATTTTTACAAACTTTGAATTGAAATTTTCTTTCAAATGCCTATAACAAAAAGCATGTCTCTCATTGCCAAATATATCACGGATAGCACTAATAATGGCATTATTCCTATCCGATAGTATTGTAATCTCCCTCCCTCCAATGATCTGTTTTACATTCTATAGAAACCAATTCCAATCATCAATGGTTTCCCTATAACTATTGCAAATGCCAAAGGAATAATTGATTATCGATATCATATGCATTAGCTGAAAGTAAAGTCCCCTTGTAGGGACCACAAAGATGGCATCCATCTATATAAAGTATGCCATGACACCCTTCTAAGGAGCCTTTGATGGAGCATTCATAAGCAACGAAAAGTCTTTTAAATCTGCGACTACCATCATCTTCATTAATGTGTTCATAGAGAGAAATAGTGTCTGGATCAGTCTCAACAACCTATCACATATCCAAGGAATACACTTGTAAGAATCCTTCACAGAACCATGAATTTCCCTTAAGGCTCTTTCTCCGCCTCTATATGTTTGGGTATAACTTAGCCGCACCCCATAATCCTTATACAAATTTCTTCAAATTTCATCCATATTCTTGTCTATGTTACACCGCAATGTGTTAATTATGATTGATGATGTCAAAGTAGATCTTGTATAGTGAGATAGAACTAACTTATCTTGAGCATAATGAATGTGCTCACTTTTCAAAGTTCTTATCATCAAGAATTCTATGTCTTGTTGCTTCCCCATAGAGTATGCATCCATCTACCATGGACAACCTTCTACCTTATTGTACAATGATCTTTTGTTTATTATTCTTCAAAAATTTGAATGCAAAGTTCTCCACAATGCTATACTTGTAAAGTGTTTTCTAAACGGCATCCGCATTGGGAAATACTTGCCCTTCTCCAATTATCAAATCCTTCCATTTTATTGAGTTCATTTCAACACAAATTGTTGAGATCATTTATGTTGCGCATGCCAATGATGGTGAATCATCATAACACAAGGTTGGTGTAGACCGAGACAGTACAACGGAGCTTCCAAACAAGTTATCCATGCTATACAAAATCATTCCACCATCAGTTATTAATCAAAAGTTATGAGAACTTTCTTGACAAGCCAACATGTAAACAATGACAAGTTACAACATTTGGTTTTCAATTATAGTGCCAACATACAATGACAGACAAAATTAATTCAATAAACATATTCAACTTACACTTGTTTCTCTCCCTTTAGCTCATCATCCATCAGTTGTGCATTGCCATCTCCTTTTTCTCCTACATATACATGCCATTTTTCTTCATTGAAATTGATTAAATGTTCAATTCCTTCATCATCTATAAGGTCCACAAATGTGGTTGCATCACATGAAACTGTGAACTTCATAATAATTTTATTGCTCCCTTTTCCCACAATTCAACATATCATTGTCTTTAACTCTTCATAACTTGTGTTTTTCCTGATTAATTTTTATCTCGTCATCCCCCAAACATATGTTAAATAATCTTCTCCATTAGTTATAAATTGTCAAATTTGAAATTCATCACCTCATTAATGATCGATCACGCAGTGCTAAAAATCTATGTCTAATAAAATCCTAGCAAAGATTAAAAACTTATTAGCTTCAGAAAATACACACATATAGTCAGCCAGAACAGAATCTTCACCACAGATCAAGTTCCATTTCATTTCAAGAATCATACATGAAGAAAATCGAACATGCAATAATAAGAAACGTTTCTATTAATCTTTTAACAACTTTGAACATCATTTTTCGTCGATTCTGTTAGAATCTTAAGTTTTGATGAGGACTGGCCCCATAGATAACATAAGTAAATAGAGTATAAGTTACCCTTGAATTTGACAAGAAAAATCTTATAGGTAACAGATCACTATCGCCAAAGCTAACGACTATCGTAAAATGAAAAGAAAAGCCCAGCAATAGCTGAAGGAAACAGCTGAAAATCTGAAGTAAATATTTCTATCGCTAAGTGTATCCCTATCGCTAATAGATAGAAAGGAATAGCAAATGAAGACTTAGAAATGAGAAGTTAATATCTATCGCTAAGGTTCTTCACTATCACTAAGAAGTATCTTATCGCTAGAAGCTCATTTATAACATGGATAAATGAAAGGAGAAATAACTAGCAGAAAAATGAACTAAGTCTTTGTACTAATGGAATCAGCTAGCGATATCATAAGCTGCTATCGATAACAGGATTAGTTATCGATATCTAAATACTTGAGGAAATAATATAAGTTACTCAGACAGCTAAACAAACTTATGATAACAAAGGTCCTAGCGATAACGCATCTAGCTATCGATAGGAGAATGCTATGTGATAACTTAGACAAACTAAGCTGATACATTGAGCTAATGGACTAAGCTTGCGATAACATCTGCTGTGCATTACATGATTACTTGTTCAGCTAACAGCTCAAGTGCAGGAATTATACTATGCAGTTAGCGATAGCAAAGCATGCTAGTGCTACTGAAAAAGCTGCTATGCAAGTACAGTTGGTACAGATGCTCAAAACGCTCAGTCTACATCTCTCTTAGCTCACCCTATGTGAGAGTAGTTGAAGCTAGAGCAGAAAGTTAACCTCGATGAAGAAACTGCATTAATTGCCAACGGCTATGAGCTCTCAACGACCATATTCAAACGGCCACAGGAAGATGAAACGCAATGGAAAATATGAGAAGAGATATAAATACAGATCTTGAGCATTTATGAAGACACTGACAAAAAACAAAGAATATTCACGAACACATTCATTGCTCTCTGTTTCTAGTATTTATTGCTCTCAGTGATTTTATTTGTACTTAAGTGATTATCATAATCTGTTCATTAAGTGAACTTTATTATTGAAATCATCTACTGTTTGAGGTTGTTCCAAAACTTGGTGCTTTGAGAACAGGGTAGTAACCTTACAGGTAGTAAGGGGGAGTGTTTAGAGGGATTCTAAAACTCTGTAAAGGTTGGCAGGTGAACCTGTGCTGTAAAACCTGTGGTTAGTGGAACCCAACGAGGACTTGGAGAACTGGACGTAGGCAGTGTTGGCCGAACCAGTATAAAGATTGTGTTGGTTTAATTAGTTTTTAATTTTCGAAAGCACAATTCACCCCCCTCTTATGCGATTGCCATTCTCAGATTCAACATAGAAATCGAAGGACCAATTCGATGAACAGTAACAGAAACGGAAATGTCTAGATTCCGGCCATAATTTTTCATGCAAACTGAAATATCTTCAAGAAATTCCTAAATCAAACCTCCAATTCAGTTTTAATCGATTTAAATCTCTTGAATACCCCAGACCCAAATCGAACCCTTTCTCAAGAATGTTGCTAATCGAAAAATCAAAGGGTAGGAGTAGAGAGAAGAGGCTCACCGGAGTTTAAGTCCGGTCTTGCACACGGCCGTGGAAGCTCACCGTTGCCGAAATCGCCATCGCTAAAGACCGATGCCATCGCTAAGAGAGAAGAAAAAAGAGAGAACGAGAGAGAGAGAGAGTGGGGATGAAGGAAATGTCGGGAATGAGAGAGAAGAGTGACAATGAATTGGAACACATGGGATTGTATAATAAAAAGGAGGAGTTGATATTTTTAAATAGGTGTTTTACTATCTTGCCCTTCTTTTTATAATTGAAGATATTTTCAATTAGGGGCAGATATTGTTTTTTTCATTTCCCTTTTTCTATTTTTCTCTTAAATGATAATTTTACTTACCATTATCATTTAGAAATAGTTCTGAATTTGTTCCAAAATAATTTCTCTAGATATGCTTTAATTTTCAAATTTATTTATAAGGCTTTTTAAATATCAAACAATACCCCAAGGTTTTAAATATTCCTTTATTTAAATCCATCTTCCAACTATTTTTCCTCAATTAATAAATAAAATAAGTTTTAAAAATTATTAAAAATACACCTGATCTCATAAATTTATTTATAAGGCTTTTTAATTTCTAAATGCCGCTCCAAGACCTCAAACAAGTCCTTTTTATCTCTTTTCTCCAAATTAAATTTTATCTCCTAATTATTTCTCGTTATTTCTTAAAGAAAATAGGTCTTAAAATTATTTAAAATGCCTAAATATCATAAATTTATGTTTCAATGCTTTTTAATGTTTTAGTAATATTCCAAAACCTTAAATAAGTCATCGTTTTCTATTTTCTAAAATTTGGGGTGTTACATCTATCTCTCTCCCCCTCCCTCCTTATGTTATCCTTAGCCTTTACCAGGAACCTTAAGCACTGACATGGAGCTACAAGTTATCCCTAAATCTGTGGTGAAATATCTTAAGATGACTGATGGCACTTTAAGGCCCTTGTGAAGTAGGCCTTCTTATCTGATTGGGATAATACTTGGGAGTAGTATGACGTCCTCCATCAAAAATTTCCCTAACTTCACCTTGTGGACAAGGTTGCTCTTCAGGTAAGGGGTATTGATAGGCCATCATCTGGCCCAGCATTCACTTATTTAAGGAAGAAGCCCAATGGCCCGGCAACAGCCAATAGCGCAGGACATGTGATGAAGGGCAATTAAGGGAATTACTAGCTGACAGTTAGAGAGTATAAGGGGCGGGAAAACCATTGTAAGGAGCATGGAAAGAGTGAAGTAGATTTTGGGAGAGAGGAGGGTGCCTCTCGAAAGCATTCTCACCGTTGTTCTGCATTTCCTTTATATTTTCCGTCTTTTCATTCCTTATAATAGGATTCCTCCATTAGATTTACACTTTGTGGAAGGATAATTTGCTTTTGTTAAAAATATATTAAGTATTATCTCATCAGGTTTGTATAGGGAATTTCCGGATAACTGTTTTGACACTTGGATAGTACTTTTTCCTTTATTGTTTACCTTGAACGGTATCAAATAATTTTACTAATACCTTTATTGTTTACCTTTGTTTGTATCAAATAATTTTACTAAGATATACACGCGTAACTTCTTTTCAATTTATCTGCAGTGTTTGTTGTTCCCTGTGATTCAGTGCCTTAAGATGGGGCTATAGTATGTACTTGGAATTTTCATAGAATTACTTTGGAAATTTAAGATTTGAATGGACTTAAGATAGTCCCATACTCTTTTTTCGAGTACATGCTTGCACCCCTATTAATCTTTCCAAAACAATTTCACTTCTAGCAGTGGTTTATTTTTCCTTTCTAATGTTCTCTTGCCTGACCGTGTTATCCAGTGTTAGGCACATAATCCATTCATGATATTTCTCTGAACAGCATAAGCATTTTTATTAGGGAAAATTCCAAATAAATACCCTTTTAATATCAAAAGGACATATTGGTACCTTTAATATACAAAAGGACACAAGAGGGATTGTTCCCAATTTGGGATAAACAAGTTTAAGGAAAAAGGACCACAATGCCCTCTCTCATCCTTCACATTTAATACCTATCAGAAACCAAAGAAAAAAAAACCACAAACCTGTGCATAGTCTTCATCGAACTTGTGATCCCCCTTGAGCATCTTCCTTCATCTCGTTCATTGTAAACAGGCGACGTTTGTTGTGGTGGTTGAAATTCGGCGTCTTCGTGTGGTTGAAGTCATCGGAATCTCTAATTGAGGTCAAAATTGGCAGGTATTGCTCCTTGAAATAGTTAGGGCTTATTGATCAAAAGGTAGTTGCAGTTTGAAATCGGCGGTGTTGGCCTGAAAATTGCTTGAAATCAGAGATCTTGACCTGAAAGTTGCTAGAAATCGACGGTGGTTCTCTTTGTAGTAAGTCCTTTTTCGTTCTCTCATTTTCTTTGTCTCCGCTCTAAACCACTCCTGCAAATGTCGCTATTTTAATAATACAAAACTACATCTGAAAAATCTAGCTGCATGGACAATGTTGGTAATAGAGAATATCAATACACTATACAAATCAGAATAGCTTTAACTTCCTACTTTAGATACTCTTACTTTTTTTCACGAGTGAACACTTTGACTTTGTCTTTGATTTTTCAATGCCTTCCAATTCCTCAAAAACTTCTTTCATGGAAGGAGGGTTTAGGGTCAGGTAGTAGGATTTTTAGAGTAAGCTTAGCAGCCTGTGATGCTGGCTTGAGTGAATACTGACCCTGAATCCTAGCTTCCAAGAGAGGCATTACAAGTATCCATAACAAATAGGAATACATGATTGAGATAGTATTTAGAACGCAAAAGGGTTCCCATTGATTCATCAATATCTTTACATAAAAATTACAAGTACCCATAAGCATGCCACTAAGTATTAATCAATATCTTATCAATGCTATGATTCGGCATTTCCAGTGCTCATTATTTTAGCTGTACCTTTTTTTTTGGGTGCCATAAATAGGCTATCACTAGGCTTCTCTTGTAAAACTACCCTTTCATAGCATTTTTATCAGGCTTCACGCTGCATTTATTGATAACTAGTGCTTCTATCCTCAAGTATTGTCTCGCTGTAAGTGCATCTGTTTTTATAACCTTACCACGCAAACCATAATTACTGGAATGATGCTTCTACAAAAGAAAGCAGTGGTAATTTGTTTTTGCTCAGTTCACTTTTAATTGTTAATTTTTCTGTTCAAGTTTTTAGGTTATCAATGTTGGGTTGGGTTGGGCTACTATTGGATGTTGATTTGGTAAAAACGGGAATAGCATCAAAGAGGAGCAACTAATGGTATTGATGTAAAGCCAGAAATTTGGGCGGGCCAGGCTTAAACGGGCCAAGCCCGTTTAAGCCTGCGAACAAAAATGCACCCTTTTATTGAAGCCCGGCACTTAAGAGGTCGGGCTCGGGCCAGCCCGACAGGCTTTTACTCTTTTTTTTTTAAAAAAAAGTGAAGGGCTTTAACTTTCTTTTATCAATGAAATTATACTGCGAAAAAATTAAAGAAACAAAGATGGGTAATTGAATATAAATTGTGCAGCAAAGTCAAGTGACATAATTTGTCAAAAATGGTATATATAAAACTTAAAAGGGAAGAACATGTTAATTTATGTGGTTTTTTAATTAACAATAGCAAATTTGCAATGTTACACAAATAATTAATTAATTACTAGGTAAAGACAACAAAAGCAAAGATACATCACAATTCAAAAAATGAGATTAAATAGAATAGAAAAAAGTAGTGACATGAAACAATGTTGATTACTCCAAATATTAGACAATCAAAAAACAAGAGACCAAGCATAAATAAAAAACATAAATACAATCCATAAGTGGCAGGTCTAGAATTAGAAGTCATACACCACATTTAGAAGTCACACATCACAACTACATAGAATATTAGAATGTTCCATATGGACACAATGTCCACATGACACAACACATTTAAAAAAACTAGTTCACAAACCACAAAATAAACCAATACATAATAATATAGTACAATTTGTCTTTTTAATTTTTATTTCCAAAAAAAAAAATTCTTAGACGGGCGGCCCGCGAGCCGGCCCGTCAAATCCCGTGGCCCGACGGGCTAGCCCGTTTAAGCCCGTTCCCTTTTTTTGCCCCCAAAATCAAAGCCCGGCCCTCCTCGGGCTCGAGCTTAAAAGGGCCAGCCCGACGGGCTCGACCCGAATTTTCGGCTCTGTATTGATGTGACTACTATGTCAATACACAAAGAAGTTGGCCCTGCTGGAGGTGGTGAGATGTACGTGTACCTATGATGTTCTTTTATATAAAAAAAATTAATTTATATTTTGCATGACTTATCATTTTTAGTGAAAAACGTTACCATGACAAAAAGTTAAGCTCAAATGATTAGATTGAACGCCAATGATTGTTTGGTCTTTGGCTTCATTACTGCTGATGATATGTGCTTATTTTATACTTTGTTTGTGGCAGTTTATTGAGCATTAAGATAGAACAACTTAATCGCATAATATTTGCTATTCATAAAAGAAATTTTTTTAATGAAAAGTCATAAATCTGGGTTTGCTTAAAGGCTATATGATGGACTTGAGCTTTAATATGATGGATTCGAGCTTTAATGTGATTTAAGAAAGTCATCACAAATCACAACATCCAGCCTGATAGATTTGTAATGTGCCAAACTGTTCATAATTTGTAAAGAAAACATGTTATAGATTGTAATTTTTTCTATAACCTCACTAACTGTGGCAGGTTCCCATTTGGGGTTCTACTTCCTCAACCTAATAGAAGCACTTGGAGTGGTGATGATGTTCAAACCATTCCTGGAAGAGAGAAAGACAACCCCATTAGAACAGTCACATTGATGTCAATAATAACATAATGTTGCTGCTGAAGCCTGAAGTAATGATGAATGAAGTAGCGTTCATTGGTTTTGACTTTTAAGATATTTTGTTGTAAGGGAGATGATGATAATGATGATGCATTAGCTAATTGATGCAGCTAACATAAATTACCTTTCTCAACCATAGCCCACAACTTAAGGCTTTCTTCTTACCCTTCATTGGTATCTCTCCATTAACACAGGACAAGAGAATTCATGTAATTTTTAGTTGTTGATTTGTTTTTCAGATTGTCAATCTACTACTTCTGCATTTTGTGTTATGTATTTTTTTTTCTTTGAAAAACAATTGTCTCATAACACTAGGCAAATTAGCGGGAGTAATTTTTTCAGCCATGGACGAAAGAGAATGAGAGAGGGAATGTTGTTGGCATGTGGGTTTTATTTTTGTTAATTGCTATAGTGAACTGGTGAATATCATTACAAATACAGGTGATTCTGATAGTAAACCGATGAATATCAATAAATAGGTAAAGGTTTTCACATCTCTTGTAATGGTTTTCACTTAACTAGTAATGAGATTAACAACTTCGCACATCTTTTCAAGAAAAAGAGGAAAAGAAAGTGAGCACTACCCACTCGCTTAATGGTTTTAACCAAATAAGTAATGAGATTAACAACTTCACACACACAAGTTATGCTGAAATTTGTTGGGACAATTACACATAGGTCCCAAATAAGAGAATTAATTTTAGAGAGGTCCCAAGGAGTTGTTAATGACAGCTATTAACAACTACAATAGCCTTGATTAACAAGTGAATGAGTTGTCAATGGACCTGTATGACATTAATTTTCTTGCTTGGGACCTATTTGCAATTCTCCCAATTTTGTTTCGCCTTGTAAATATGTTTTACTAAATGAGTAAATGTTTTCACCACTCTTATAATGGTATTAACCACTCCAATAACGTATTAACGACTTGAGTAAGGGCTTTAATCACTTTATACAATTAGGCCTTAGCAACAATTTCTTTCACAAAGGTAAAAGTTGTTAAACACTAGAGCAAAGTTATTAACAACTCTAATAACGGCATTAACCAATCGAGTATGGCCATTAACCACTCCAATATGGCCATTAACTAGTTAAGTATAGTCATTAACCACTTCCCTGATTCAATACTTGGGCTTAATTTCGCTTACGTTAGGGAAAGTCGTTAACCACTCAAGTATGGCAATTAACCACTCGAGTATGGCCATTAACCACTTCAGTATAGCCATTAACCACTACACGGATTTAATACTTGGGCTAAAATTGCTTGTTCTTGTGAAAGTTGTTAACCACTCGAGTATGGTCATTAACCACCAGAGTATGGCTATTAACTACTCCAGTATAGCCATTAACCACTTCCGTGATTCACTACTTAGGCTTAATTTCACTTATGTTTGTGAAAGTTGTTAACTACTCGAGTATGGCCATTAACCACTTCGCTGCTTCATTAATCAGACCTTACCAACAATTTGTGTAACAGTTCCTGTTGAGATTTGCTGCAAACTAGTTAATGTCTATACTGAAGTGGTTAATGGAGATACTCAAGTGGTTAACGACTTTCACAAATATAAATGAAATTAAGCCCAAGTAATGAATTAGCAAAGTGGTTAATGCCTTTACTCAATTAGTTAATGCCTATACTTGAGTGGTTAATGGCTATGTGCAAGTGGTTAATACCATGACTTGAGTTGTTAAACCCATATACCATATTGAGCGAAGTTTAGTTTGACGAATTACACAAATTCTTTGACAAACATATAAATTGAAAAATAATCTTGTCTATGGACAACTGAATAGTAATGGCACATTCCACAATATTTTGCAACATTGGTTTACATAAGTAAGACAAAATTTCAAACGTTTAAAGAAGTGAAATAAAAAAAATCCTCTCACAACTTTAATCATTTTCTTGTTTTTTTGCCTCTTGTATGTATTTTCTTTTGACACATCTTGTGGAGGAATCAAGGCCAACGCAACATGTTTTTATTGGTATATTCATTGCAAAACAGTATGTAGCCGTCATTGACGTCTTCATTTTTCAGCTCTTTGACATCCCTCTGAACCTCTTTTCCCTTTGATTGCTTACTCCCTCATGCTTGTAATTCCATTTTTCATACCTACAAAACAACTTCTTGTAAAATTTGGTAACACTTAGCAAGAAAATGAATAATGAGATTCTTGTAAAATTTGGCAACAAATCAGATTTCAACCATGTCTTAACACCAATCTTGAACAAACACACCATGTCTTTAATTTGGTCCAATCTTATTTCAAACATGTTTTGCTAAAAGTTAGACCCCTATGTAGAAAATAAATAACGGTAAACTCACGTCTTTAATTTGGACCAAATAAATCACAACAAAAATGAAAACCAAATAAGCAAACTGAATCAAAGTAACTATTAAAGTGTAGCAATGCTAATCAATGGAATTGATTTTCAGAACAAGATTACACTCTATTTGCTAAAGTCTTGGCCTTATTTTCAACCCACTTTCTCACCATTTCTTCCACTCTCTCGAATGTCAACAAATTCATCAATACTTCTCTGTCCTGCAAAAAACCAAGCTTCCATTGTTACACTTGGAAAACTAGCCAAGCTTGTTTCTCTTTCAGAGGAGTCAGGACCCACAAGAGTATATTATTTGATCATTTGGAAAATGATTAAAGGGAAAAAAGAAAAGAAAAGTATAGGGTAATGCTTTTACACATGAGATTAAACTAATTGCTTCCTCTAGGAAGATGCAAAAGCTTGGAAAACTAGCTATTGGCATAGGCAGTATAAGAACTATACTCACAAATCACAAGCCTCCTTGGTTGTTCCCAAGGGATTAGGCGTGTTAAATAAAAAACTAACGATTGGAGTTGGTACATGGATGAAGAATTCATTATACTTGAGCACGAATTAGAGGCTCGTAATCTTGGGGAGATTCCCTGAACTTTACCTTAGCAACAAACTTTCCATAGTGAATCCTCCTAGAGATGGCCTGCAGATTGTTTATAAAATAAAATGTGTTAGATCAATAATACTTTAAGTCATTATTAAAATTTGAAACTCAGAGGCATTCTTGAAATTCAGAATTTAGAGGTAAGGCCAAAGTAGATAAACATATTGAATGTCTTTTTGTAAAAAAAAAACAGTAGGTGAAATCAAAGATGTCCCTACATAATTTCATCCAGCAAAACTTATCCTCAAAAAGAGCAACTTCTAATAAAACCTCACCTGCAACAACGAAAGATCACAAGCTGCGGTTAGTGCATAATTGCCATCATCCCCCGAGGCAACAAACTTTGGAAGCAGCTCATCAAAGTACATTTTCCAAATGGACTTGTTTATGTTAATCGAAGCAGCTTCAGGATGTAAAATCTAAAGATGGGATTATAGCATGTAAAAAATCTGTTCCAAGTAAAATAATAGCAGGAAAAAAATAGTAGAACTGTGGTAAATTACTTGTGGGAACAGATAATTTGCCTGCAGATCTAAAATTATAGCATGTCTAAAATTTGCCTGCAGATCGAGAAAGGAGACAAAAGAAATTAATAGAAGAAACAAAAAGTACTATTGCATATGCAACAATAACTATTGCCGCCTTTTGGACCAAAAAGCAACAAAAAAAAAGATGTGGACTGTTGTTTTGTGAAGAAGGTGGTGTGTAGCAAGTTCCCAAGTAGAGGTGAGGTTTTAAAGAAAAGGAGCAACACCCATGGTTTTGCCAATCAATTGGACCTTAGATCTAGAAAAGCGATGAAGCTAATTAACAAAAAGAAAAAGAGTGAGAAAGAATGTTTAGAAAGAGAAGGTGGCACAAGAAGGGAATGCAGAGAGTGAGCCCATACTCAATACAAGCTTGCCGAAAAGAAAATAACCCAGAGGTCACAGAAATCACCAGCCTAGGTGACTTTACTTGATGAAAATGAAATAAATGGCGTTGTAGAAGCCATTAATGTCCAGAGCATCACAAACCTGGAAACAGTGGGGGATTCACAACGCAAAGGAAGAGGGGAAAATAATCATGAGGAGAAAATCAGAGTAAGAGAGCGCTCAAATGAAAGAAAAAGAGAGATGCTTACAAGTGGTGGGTCAGCAAATGACAATGTCCCCCCAGATAAGTAACATATACACCTCTGATTATCAAATTTATTATTTAGTTATTAATGATTGTTGCCTCATGGAATTGTAAAGGGGCGGGTGGTAGAACCTTCCCCCGGATGTTGAAAGACATAGTAAATAAATATGGAATTAAGGTGATGGGCTTGATGGAAACAAGAGTTAGCGGTACAAGAGCAGATATGGTTGTTAGAAAATTGGGTTTTAATAATTGGTTACGGGTGGAAGCTACTGGATTTGCTAGAGGCATTTGGGTCCTCTGAAATTATTGGGAAACCACTGTTGAATACCTTACTTCAAGCACCCAATTGCTTCATTGCAAAATAACATCGAAAGAAAC
This sequence comes from Mimosa bimucronata, assembly GCA_037074515.1. Taxonomy (NCBI): domain Eukaryota; kingdom Viridiplantae; phylum Streptophyta; class Magnoliopsida; order Fabales; family Fabaceae; genus Mimosa; species Mimosa bimucronata. The sequence continues at coordinate 31,228,296 of CM073438.1, read as the reverse complement.
GGATACAGAAATATTTGTTACTTTTGTATATGGAGATACAAGAATGAACGACAGACAGAATCTCTGGACAACTCTGAAAAATATAGCGGATGCTACAGATCTGGCTTGGTTAATCCTGGGGGACTTTAATTCCTTCTTAAATCCATCGGATAAGCAGGGGGGTAAAGCCAACATATCAAGCAATGTATCCGTTCAGAAAATGTGTGAATCAATGTGGATGGCTAGAGGTTCCATTTGTGGGGGATCGGTTTACTTGGGAGAAAAATGAAGTCAAAGAATGGCTTGATTGGGTGTTTTGCAATTTAAGTTGGGAAACCATGCATCCCGAATTCAAAGCATTTCATCACCTCCGCTTCAAGTCAGATCATCGAGTGATCGTAGTATCAAATGGTGTCCCAAACCAAACCTCTAATACTCAACTCTTTAGATACCAAACAGCGTGGTGTCTAGAAGAGAAGTTCCCAAACTTAGTTAAAGAGGCTTGGAATGAGAAGAATTGGCAAGAAGGGCGTGATAGGTTTGAAGTATTAGCAACTGAATGGAATCAGATGGAGGTGGGGAGTATCCCAAGGAAAAAGAAACAGCTCATTCGAAGACTGGAGGGGATTGACAGAGCAATGAGAATCAATCCGCACCAAGGCCTAGGAAGACTTGAAAAAAAGCTGTGGGGTGAGTATAATAAAGTAGTGCATCAAGAGGAGTTAATATGGTTCCAGAAAGCTAGATGTGAGTGGATCAAGAATGGAGATAGAAATACAAAATTTTTCCACACTACAGCAATGATCAAAAGAAAAAGAAGTAGAGTGGAAGCTTTAAAAGATGAGCAAGGTGAATGGGTTATGGAGCAAGCAGGACTAAAAGAGATGGCACTTGAGTACTTCTCCAGGTTATACCAAAGAGATGAAGAGGTACCATGTATTCGGGAATGGCCAGTTGAGTTTCCTAGTCTTGGGGCGGAGCAGCTAGAGAAAATTCAAAAGGAGGTTACTGACATAGAGATAAAAAATGCAGCTTTTGAAATGGGTGCATTCAAAGCGCCAGGACCGGATGGGCTCCAGCCACATTTCTTCCAATCACAATGGAATGAAGTGGGGCCAAAGATAGGTGCATTGGTGAGAGAAATCTATCATAGTCCAGAGAAGGTTAAGGAGATAAACCAGACTACGATAGTCCTAATTCCAAAGGTTGAGGATCCATCTTGCATAAAGGACTTTAGACCAATATCTTTGTGTAATGTAAGCTTCAAAATCATTACAAAGGTAGTGGCTAATAGGTTGAAGGGAGTGATGGATTACTTGATAAAGCCAAATCAATGTAGCTTCATTAGTGGGAGACAAAGCTGTGACAACATTATACTAGCCCAAGAAGCCATACACACCATGAGATGCAAACGTGGTAAAACAGGGTATGTAGCAATCAAAGTGGATATGGAGAAGGCATATGATAGACTTGATTGGAGGTTCCTAGAATTCAACCTTAAAAGTTTGGGTTTTAAGAATCAGTTTGTGAACATCATTATGCAGTGTGTCAGAACAGCTACCATGAGAGTCAATTGGAATGGGAGCCTATCAAATAGCTTTCAACCCTCACGTGGCCTAAGACAAGGGGATCCACTAAGCCCCTATCTTTTCGTATTTTGTATGGAAAGATTAGGTCAAATAATACACCTTGAGGTAGAGAACCAAAGATGGAAGCTGCTGAAGCTGAGCACAAGAGGGCCCAATATTTCTCACCTTTTCTTTGCAGATGACTTGCTGTTATTTTGTGAAGCATCCTCCGTTCAGCTTCATCTGGTAAGAGAAATTATGGGTTTCTTTTGTGGTGTCTCTGGACATAAGATAAACTTGGACAAGTCAAAGATGTTTGTTTCCAGGAATGTCCACTTCAATCGATCTATAGAATGCAGTCAATTATTGGGCATCAATATTACTGCTGACCTGGGAAAATACCTAGGTGTTCCTCTGATTCATAAAAAAGTGGTCAAAATGATCTATGCACCAATTGTCATAAGGATTAATAAGAAACTGGCACGGTAGAAAGGCAGGTTTCTAAGTATGGCGGGGAGATCAGTTCTCATTAAGTCAGTGCTATCAGCTATCCCTTTTTATCAAATGTAATCCACACTTATTCTAAAAGGTGTGCTAAAGGAGATAGACAAGCTGAGTAGAGATTTTTTCTGGAACCAGACTCCTGAGGGCAAGAAGATGCACTTAATAGCCTGGGAGGAAGTCAAAAAGGCTAAAAACATGGGGGGAGTAGGCATAAAAGATCTGGTGTGTCAGAATGAAGCTTTTATCATGAAGCTATGTTGGGGTCTGTTAACGAAACGAGACGCGCCCTGGGTTCAAGGCTTGAGAGTAAAGTATGAATGTGGGATGGGGGAGAATCCAACTGTGATGAAAAGGAGAAACCAGTCAACAGTATGGAGTGCTATAGTCTCAGTTTGGGAAAAGTTTAGTAAAGGAGTTGGGAGGAAAGTGAATAATGGTCAATCTACAAATTCATGGTGGGATATTTGGACAATGCTAGATAAACCACTTATGCATTATGTGGAGAGAAACCATGGGAGCCTCAATCCAGCTGAAATGGTAAGCGATTTTGTAATAGCATCTGGTGAATGGAATCTCTCTAAGTGGAGATATTTCCTTCCTAATTGGGTGGTGGACAAGATAAAGGCCATCAAACTCTCAGCTAGAAGGGGAGATGATCAGTTTTGGTGGAGGCATTCCTCAGATGGGAACTTTAATGTCAAATCCACCTACCACATGATACATAACAAGGAGGTAAATGCCGGGAATCAAGCATGGCAGAATCTTTGGCTGTGGCCTATTCCTGAGAAATCCAAGTTCTTCTTTTGGCAAGTGTTTCATGAAAGAGTACCAAACAACTCCCTGCGAGCAAAGTGGAGAGTGAGCGAAAACACCAAATGCCCCTTTGAGTGCCAAAGTGAGGAAACACTTATACACATGTTGAGGGACTGTGAGATAGCAACTAGGGTGTGGTCTTCTTTAATTAACCCATCATATTATTCTGTGTTCTTTTCTGGTGATTTACAGGTATTGCTGAGATGGAATACAAAGCACAACCCGAGCTGCAAGAAGATGTCGAGATGACAGTGGCTAAAAGTATTTGGAACCATATGCTGGCTATTATGGAGGAACAGATGCAAACAAGCATTTGAAGGTCTACATGAGAAGGCAAATAGATTGGTTCAAAAGATCTTACACCATCTTCATGAGGAAGTAGATGGCAACGTATACAAGCACATCATTTCGCTTCATCTTGATCGTGCCAACACAAAATGAGAACGGCCACCGGAGGGTTGTGTGAGAATGGATGTAGATGCAGCTCAAAGTTCTAACCGAGCAGCAGCATGTGCCGGGCTACTCAAAGACAACGCTGGTACGTGGGTTTGTGGGTTTCAGCGGAACCTAGGATTCTCATTAGGTGCAACGGCAGCGGAACTACAAGCTATTAAAGACGGTTTACGGGTCTGCATAAACAAAGGATATAAGAAAATTAAACTGTATTCAGACTCGTTTGAAGCTCTCAACCTTCTTTTGATAGATTATGGAGTGCAACACTTTCTTGAAGCGGAAATCCAGGAAATCCGTTCCATGATTTACAGAGATTGGGACCTTGAAATCTTGCATACTTACAGAGAAGCTTTGAGCTGCGTTGATTACCTAGCAAAGGAAGCATTTAGATCAAACAATGAGCTATCAATAGTTCAATCTCCCCCAGCTTTTTGTTTGAACCAAATGTTAGTCGATCTAGGCTAAGATTTGGTGAGGTAGAATATATTTTGTAAGCTCTTTGAGCTCCAGGAGTAAATCATGTCTTTTATACTCAAAAAAAGAGAGAGTGAGCCCAAATTAGAGAGAGAGAGAGAGGATGAGAAAGAGAACATAAATTAATGAAAGAAGGGGCATTATTGTCATTGTGCCCTAAACTTTCTTATCCCAAATTGGAAACAATCCCTCTTATGTCCTTTTGAATATTGAAAGTACATTTCCGTCCTTTTAATATTCAATGGGTATTGATTTGGAATTTCCCTTTTTATTATAGGGAGTAAAAGTTAAAAACAACTGAAGTATTACTCCCTCCGGTCCTAAATATAAGACCACTTTGACTTTTTTTGTGAAACTTAAGGAAGTAAATTAAACCTCTAAATTATAACATATGTCACATGAAATTAGATTATAGGTTAGTTTATAAGTAGAAGAAATTAGTTTTGAGGAAAAAAGATTTTTTTTGGGACTGAAACTACTTTTTTTTTTGGATTGAAAAAAAAGTCAAAAAAGTCAAAGTGATCTTATAATTAGGACCGGAGGGAGTATTAGGGATTAAAGGTTAATATTAATTTTTTGATACAAAAGATTAGTATCATTAATTGTGAGTCAATAGTTCATTAACTTTTATATTTTAAATATCTTCAAGTATTGGTTTGCTTACGTTACGATAGGTTTTACTAATTCTCTTTTTTATAGGATTTTATATTGTCTTCTATTATCAGATAAAGGTGCAGTTTTAACAACAGAGTGTTTATGGCAACATAAAGTTTTTTTTATAAGCAAAAATGCTCATAAACTCTATAATGGAGTAATTTTTACACAAATCCTAACACCATTAAACTTCAGTTGTTTTTTTGGGTTTGTAGTCCCCATTTTACTTAATTTTAAATTATTATGGATGAAAGTGAAATTTTAATAATAAAGTTTTGTGTCAGGTGTATTTGACACCATAGAGTCTTTCTAATAGCAAAAAAGCATATCACCATTATAAAATGGAGAAATTTGAACACTAACCCTACTACCGTTAAAATTTCATTACTTTTTAGTTTTGTGGTGCCCACATTAGTTAATTTTAAATTATTATTTATAAAAAAGTCATTAAAATTTCATTCTCTCTCTTCCATCTTATTTCCTTCCCTCCCTCACCCCTCTCACATTATTGTAAAATACTCATCACATCGGATAAACGAGTGTCCTGGATCAGTTAATGAAGGTATTTAACTCGATCACTCGGTAATTTTGTATTAGATTTTATTATTATATACCACAAACCGAAAAAATAACTAAAGTTTAACAATTTTAGGGTTGTGTTAAAATTTCTCCATTTTATAAATTTTATGTGCATATTTGCTCTTAAACAATTTTATGGTGTTAGACCTCCTAATAGAAAACTTTGTTGTTAATAATAAAATGCATATTCACCCATTATGAATTATTGGGGTTGGATATTCATCATTTTGACTCAAAAATAGCAATTGTTCTTTAGTTAGACTTGAACGCTTTCTTTGATAATAAAGACATTTGATGTAACCCAAAAAATAAAGACATAATCTGATTCTCTACAAATTTTCCCACTCTAATAATAGTGATATAGGTCATCAACCAAAAAAGAATAAGAAGGGACCATTGCAGATAAGTCCCATGTAAGAAAATTAATTTCAGAAAAGTTCTAAGGAGTTGTTAATGATAGCTATTAACAACTGCAATAGCCTTGGTTAACAAGTGAAGGAGTTGTTAATGGACCTGTCTGAAATTAATTGTCTTGCTTAGGACTTATTTGCAATTCTCCCAAAGAATAATTATGTGCATCAATCAAGTATGTAGAAAATGCTATATTAGTGAAAAACTAATTAACATCACACGCACACACACACAACCATATCATCTCAAGAAGCATGCATTACTAAACTTTGTAAGCAAGCTTAAGGATGGCCATTTTACACTACTATTGCTTGATTCGTTAATAATTCAGATCTTCTAGAGTTTTCTTTTTGTCCACTCAGATCTTTTTTAAAATTGAAGATATTATGTGGACTGGTGAGGATCAACACAGTATTGATACAATTGGTGGTTCAACAGTACATTGTGAACTTAAAGAAGGTAAACTTTTAGTACATTGTACATTAATAATTCTGATCTCCTATAAAGTTTTCTTTTAGTATTGCTTACTTAAAGATGACCGCATAGTACAAATACATTGTGTTCGACTTCAACAACACATTAATTACTTCAGTGGATTTAAATTACTCCTTCTAAGAGCTGCTCAGCTTTCCACAATCAAAATCAGCCATCTTTAATAGAATACCAGCTAGGAATGTAGCCAAAAATTTGTCTCGGAAAAAGGAGACCAATTTGGAAGCACCTTGATTAATAATGCCTAACACATAAGCTGCAAAGACCATTTTGGAGCATCTCCATCGTCTCTCAACGGCATATTTCTTCAAGCTTGCCTCAATCCTCTTATACTGTTCTTCTTGTTCATACTTCTTTTTGATATCTCTACCTGATTTTGTGGAGAAAACCTCACCTAGACATCGAGCTAAAACAACACCGTCTTCTAAAGCACAACACCCACCTTGGCCAAGATCAGGGGTCATAGGGTGGAATGCATCTCCAGCAACACACACATTGCTTTTATAGATATTTCCCAACAATAGTTCCGAAGGATGTCTATATCTTAATGGAGATAACAAGAAATTATCCAAATCAGTATTTTCTATGAAGACTCTAACATCACTTGGCATATTCTCTAGCTTCTCTAATACAAATTGCTTCATTTTAGCTGGGTTCTCTTCTAGCTTATTTTCTGCAAGGGAATTCAAGTGGATGAGCATGTGTGGCACTTGCATGTATTGACATAAACTAATGCAAAGATCCTAGCTTTCTTATACTAATGCAGTAATAGATATGAATGTTGGCATAAATCTTATGTGCGGTATCTAGAAACAAAAATTAAAAGAGGAACTTTACATATCTTCCTCCTGATTTTGGTATATAACTGTCAACATGCAAGATACAGGCATATAGGAAATATTGGATGCTAACATGCTGCAACACGATTTGTATTGTTTTATTCCATGGGATCTTCTATAGTAAACAGAAACAAACTTTGTTAAATGTTTAAATGTTTAAATGAACGAAAATAATGCTATGTTGTTATGAGTCGCAAAGGATTCACCTTGTTCAGTGGGAGGCCAAGTAAAGAACCAATAAACTATCTTGTCATCACAAGGAAGAATACCATTTCTAAAACCTTTTCCAAGGAACTGCATCAACATAGGTTCAAGCTTGTGGCTATTCTCTAATGTAATGCACCCTCTAATTCCAGATCTTCCCGAGAAGGTAGCCTTGTTCAAGCCAAGCCACTTTGCTACTACTGAGTTCACTCCATCACATCCAATCAATACCTGCTCTCACTCATGAACAAAAATGATATTACTTTTGAGGTTTAATGCTTTGGTTGATCTTAGATATTGTTAATGAACATAATGTCACCTTAGTTTTGATGACAGTTCCATCAGCAAGATGAACAAGTTTAGTGAAACCTGATTCCTCAATAGCTACCACCTTTGAAGAGTACCTGATGGTGCCACTTGGAAGCTCATTGGCGAGGGCTTCCAACAGTAATTTCCGTCTAACACATCGGACTTCTTGGGCCCCACTATAACATGTAAGAATTCTGTCAATAATCTGATTTGGATCCTTGATCATCACAACTTGCATTTAAGAAAGAATGTAGCACAAATTAGTGGATGTGTAGTAGGTACTCTCTCTCTCTCTCTCTCTCTCTATATATATATATATATATCCAATTGTCATTTATTCTCAATTTTTTATATATTCACTTGGTCCATTTATTTTTTAGATACAGAGGATCTAGATCTCTTGATTATAATAGCAATGGAAAATATTAAGCACTCTAGGTTAATCTCAATTATGAATTTGAGTCAAATACAAAATAGCGAAGTTAGTTTAAACCTAAGTATGGACTCTCTAAATAATACTTATACTATGTTGAGATATGATTGTGATTGTGTAAATATTACAAGGATCCCATGATTTCAGGAGAATCATAGTTGATTATATTTCTTATTCTAGGCCGATTAGAATCCCCAATTATTGGGCTCATTAATGTCCTTAAGTCTATATAATACACAAGTTATTCATTCAGAATTATTTACATACAAGAGTTTTCTTTGTCAATTAATCCTTGGCGACCTCAATCACATCCTTGTGAATAAATTGTTCTTCATAAACATTTGGAGAATATTTTGATGCATGTGTATTGATATTGGGATTGTTATTTAAAAAATCATATCTCACGTGCAGGTGACTTATATATTGTACAAAGAGGAATTTTCAAAAGAATGAAATTCTAGAGAAGTGGATAGAATATTTACGTGTGTTCATAATGATAGTCATGATTACAAAAGGAAGTACAGAATCTTCATCTACATATTATACTTATTATTTTCCTTTTTTCTGAATTATACTTACTGTTTTCCGGAGGCATTGGCGAAAGCGGTTGTTGATGTTTGTTTTCCAGTAATCAAAGAAGTAGTGACATTTCTGCACTCAAAACCCAAAATGTTTAGTTTCAAGCTCTTAGTCATTACCAGCAAAACATTTCGTTTGGGAAACATTGGTAATAAAAATATGTGTTGACCTATTGGAGGTTACTCTGTTTCTCCATTGGTTGTTCTTGAAATTGTATCACTGGATGGCGTATGAAACATTTATACATGATATCTATATTATTATTAGTGACGTAACATGTTGTCAATATAAGGGAATTAGGAAGCTCCAAAAGATAAACTTATTTCTACAGGTTCCAAAGAAATAATGAAAAAGAGTTACTATATTTTAATTCAGACAGTTGTAAATAGGAATCTCAGTTGCAAATCAGCAGTTACATTTGAAAAGTAAATGTCTTATTTGCAATTGTCTAATTTGATATTTAGTTATTTACAACTTGTTTTACCTAGAAAACTAACTATCATTCTTCCTAGTTTTTATATATGTACTACTGTTCTTTAATAGAATAACTAATTGAATTTATCTAAAGAGATTAAGGAATCTAAATAAATTATTTTAAAGTATTTATGATGATTTTTTTGTAAAAACTAATTTGTCTTATTTATAAACTTAAACATAATCCAAACTAAGTATTATTTGTATTTAATTAAGTAACTTATTTAATTTTTTTAGCCTTCTTAAGGGTTAGAGGATAATATATAAAATATTTATGGGTTCATTTATAAATTTGTTTCGAAAGTTTTCGCTTATGAGCAATTTTCCTTCACAAGTATTTTTGAGTTTAAAATTGCAATAGAAGTTTCAAAACGTAACAATATTGCTCTATTGTTATAAAATTAACATTGAATGTTAATTAAAAAATTGACACTGACTATTAATATTTTAACGGTAAAGGGAAAAATTATTTCCTTTCAATACTTCCAAGGCAGCATTGCTTTAAAAAAATCTTTTACTGCAATATTGCTATTGTTCAAAAACTTCCGAAACATATTTACACCTTAACCCAAGATTTATATATGGATTACCCGTGAAGCAGGAGGTGTTGTTGACGAAGGATGTCTCCAATGCCAAGAGCATCCAAAGCCTTCCAAGCATTCAACCACAGTGTGAGAGCAAGCCCCGTAACCCTTAACTTGTTTGAAGATTCTAAAACCAAACTTCGGACACCTAGCCTGCATGTTTATAATTTTTATGAACAAAAACACTAGCTAACATAATTAAAATATTAAAAAATTAAATCATTTGAATTTTGTTAAAACTAAAATAATTCTTTTTTTATAACTAATATAATCTTCGAAGTTTTCGCGGTACTTACTCAAGTGTTTATTTTTTAAATTCTTAAAAATTGTACAAATTCTGTGTAATAAAATTCAAATTACACATCTCTTAGAATTTTTAGTTTAGATATCGACCCAAATTCTATGAGACACGTGAAATTAAAAAGAGAAAAAGAAATTTTTGAATTTATCATTTATTTTCTTAAAAATCTCTGTTAAAATTGTTTGCTTCAACAAAATTCTTACCAAAATTAGAATCAATCCAACAAGTTCCACAAAAACAAAATCAACCCAAATTCATTTCAACTCTTCAATTCATGCTGGTGAGCAAACCACATGTGGCATGTGGCATTTTAATTAATGGTGTGTAAAAAATAAATAGTGATATAGCAGTGGGTTAATGGAAGTGTCTCGATCTATTACTAAAATGGCATAATTGCTCCAGATAAATTACTTTAGGGTGTTGATTACACCTATAAATATTTTAGGGTGCTTATTGCACTCCAAATTACTTCAGGATGCTAATCACACTTTTACTCTTGAAATAATTATTAAACACTTAATTAAAGAACAAAACTTTATAAAGAAAAGGTTGGCCTCCACTTTATGCCCTATTTTAAAAAAGATAAATTTCCATTTTACATGTTAAGAATTAATAAAATATAAAAAAAAATTATGTTTTTTTAAGTAAGGCTTTTCATTGAAAGTTCACATTCCCATGAATCAAATTAATCGATTGCTAGTAATGTCAGATACCAATATAAAAATAAAACACAAAAAGAACATATTTCTAAGTTTGTTTTTATAAAACACTTTCTTAAAAACTAATTAAGGCCAAACTGGCCGAGCTATTCAGAGATTCATTAGGGAATTAGTTTCAATACTCGTCGCAAAGATATGAGGCATTACTCCATTCTGAACCATCCAGATTATTTAATATTTTAAAGTTCAAGATTTTTAAATAAAAACTATTTTTTTTTTGACAAAATGATAATTGAGAGATTATTTTTTTAAAAAAAAAATTACCAAATCAAATATTTGTCATTTAAAAATCATAAACTTCAAACATATTAGACTTGGATTATCCTTAGAACTAAACGGTTGAGAATGAGGAAGCACTTTCTACTTATCCTATCTTTGGGACCAGCATTGAAACTGGTTCCAATTTACTTACATAGAGAGATTAGAATTATAAAGAACCTGTGAAGCCCCAAGGAAGTTGAAAGGCCTGCAATTCCAGCTCCTACAATTACAATATCTTCAACTCTTGTTTCCATCTTTTTAATTTCAACTTCAGAGAGTATCTTATCCGGTTCAGGCTTTCTGCTTTCTGAATTCGAGTCTGTGAATCTTAGATAGCCAATAAGATTTCTTTATTGGGATTGAATATCAGAGTGTGTGTGTGTAAATAAGGGGGCTTTAGAAGACACTGGATGATTGTAGAGTTGGAATAAGAAAACGTAAGCAGCGACATGAAGATGGAGAGAAAAGCAATTATTGAAGATTTTGGCTCTTGTGATGAAAGCCAATATGCCTTTTGTGATATAGAAAGGAATCCATTGCTCAAAATGTGATTATGTGACACAAATTGGGTTGAAGAATGCAAAAAGTTACTTTCATTAATGAATAGAATAATATATATACAAGAGTCGTGTGAATGTACAGAGGCCATGTGCTGAATAGTAACAGAAAGTTGTTTTAATTTAATAACAAAATATTATCAAATTAAAGTAACTTTTTGCATTCTTCAACACAATTTGTGTCATTATGCACTAGCCTCAAAAAGTGCCGTTATTCACGGGGGACAGGACGTGATAGGGAGTCCCAAAAAAGGGGTCGTCCCATCCTATCCCAAACTTATCCCGGTCCCAATCAATACGGAGACGGGACTGTCCAGATTTCTTTTTCACATATAGTTGCTGTTCAAAAATATATGCCCAGTCAAAAAATATACAGCAGAGGGGGTAAAACACAAGCAAAACAAGCTGAAAACAAAATACCTATAAGAATTATTTTCTGCTCAGCAAACAATGGAATCAAAACAAAAAAAGAATTTCTGAGATTATTATAAGGAAGGGAAAAAAATGTACCTGAAGTTGGAAGGAGAAACTTCCTTTTTGCTGTCCAGACAAAAAATATGTCGCACGCTCCAATCTATAGTTTTAAAACCAGAAGGAATTTAAGTGAAAAGCGAGGGAAATTAGAAGGGGACGTATTTTATTTGAGTTTAAGGGTGGAAGGGTGGAAGGACTTCACGGTTAGGAGCTGTGATGGTGACGGAGAAGGAGAAGGAGAAGGAGAAGAGAGGGTTGCGACGCCAGCGACTTCCGATGAGATTGAAGGGAAGAGATTGATGAAGGGGGACGAAGGTCGAGATTCGAGAGATGGGTTTGATGTGATAATAAAGGGTTTAATGGGAAAGTGTGAAACAACAAGAGGCCACTGGAGACTGAAGAAGCTCCGAACAAACAAGGGATTCGAAATAAGAGTAGAGGCGATAAGAAAAGAAAATGGTAGAGAAAAGTGTAGTAGGGTCCCAAGTAAGGTAAATTACTACTTTAAGGTCCCTTAAAATCTCAAAATTATTAACAAGTTCCCAGGGATTTGAATGAAATAAAATAGAATTACTCACCAAATTCAATTGTTAACGAATGCTTATTTATTCAGTTGTCAACGAAAGCATATTCAATTGTCAACGAAATCTTGTTGAGTTGTTAAACCCCATTAATAACTCAACAAGACTTGGTTAACAATTAAATAAGCCTTCGTTAACAACTGAATACGGTCAGTGATATTAACATACATCTTACATCAAAAGTATCACTGACCGTATTCAGTTGTTAACGAAGGCTTATTAAGTTGTTAGCGAAGTCTTGTTGAGTTATTAACGGAGTATGATGCGAAATGTCAGTAAAGCCAATAATAACTCAATAAGCCTTTGTTGGTAATTGAATAGGCCTTCATTGACAACTGTATAAACCTTCGTTGACAACTGAATTTGGTGAGTAATTCCACTTTATTGCATTCAAATCCCTATGGATTTTGTAATAATTTTAAGATTTTAAGGGACTTTAGAGTAATAATTTGCCTTACTTGAGACCTAGATAAAATTTTCCCAAAATGATAACATGACTGAATGGGTTGGGTGTTGGTTTTATGTGGCTATACTTAATCCATTTTTTGTTTTTTCAAAGTTTGTGTGAGAGACTAGGGAGTCAGACACCACAGTCTCGTTGAACACAACAAATTTATTAAAATAAAATACACATGCTCTTGTGCTGTGATTTGTCCATCACTACATCCTCACCCTATACTTTTTTTTTTAAAAAGAAAAAAAATAATATACCCCTTACTTTATGGGATTAATTTGTTGGCTTGTGTCTTGTTACTTTATCTTATGATATTATAATCATATGATATTATAATCATAATATGTAATATTATTATATACTATTATTGTTATTGTTAAATATGATAATTTTTACATAAGAAAAAATTCTTATACACACCGTGTTAAATTTTTCCAACTATACATAATTATGCCTTATTTTTAAATTATTATCATTTAACTATAAACTTTTAAAAAATATGACATATAGTAATAAGTAATATGTAATTGGATAACTTAACATATTGAATATAAGAAATTTGATGTAGATTATGTCTATGTAAATATTAGTTTTATTAAA